>CM025780.1:794755-912941 GCA_014636745.2 Centella asiatica
ACATGATTTTTCATGTAGATTTTAAACCAAACTCACTATGAACATATCCATACCTTTATCAGTTCAGTTTCAGATAACAAAAATACTATTCTAACGACCCATTTCAACCTGCAACTTCAGTTTTCATCCTCTACGGACCACATAAACATTAGATTTTTCTCATATAACTTCGTTAGGATACAAGGAATATGTTTGGACTTATTTTAGAGCATATGTTGTTCCATTTTAGCTAATTCTAAATGTATTTTACATTCCTCTCCTCACATTTACATCTTGCCAATTATTCATCACAAAAGGTAATTTATCTAGGCATTGAAATGACACCCGAATGTATTTTACCCTAATCTAAAAGTAAATGGAAACCAGAAAATTAAACAACTAAACCCGAATGTGTTAAGAATATAGAGAAAAATCTATAGTGCATTATGAAAACATACCAAAGATCAATCTAGGCCAGAAATGGTACTGAATGGAAAAGACAGAAAAGAAGGTAATCATGGGGGGAACAACAGAAATAAAACTCCATTCGTATAACATTAGATAGCTTCCAAACCTGAAACATCATGAACAAGAATATCCACAGGCGGTGGAAACTATGATAAAGATGCAGAAACGTCCGGTGCTCAACAAACGAAGTTTTTCCTTGCCGCTTACTTTTCCCAGTTTTTAGAAAATTCTGTTATGAAAAATAAAGCTACATATGAATACAAATCTGAAGTGATTCACAACTCAACGACCAGCACTACACTGGCACTACACTGGACAGTGATTGTGAAACAAAATAAAGGTCTACATCTTGCAAAGTAAATATTTAGATTTAAAACATACAGAATTATCAAATTTTCACTTTCTGCACAAGAAAGAAGGCGCATGTTGTAGCAGTATTCCTAATAGATCCACTAAATGTCCAAATCCACCCAATGTATATCACACCCCTACCACATCCAAGGTATGGAATATATGTGCTAGTTAATAAGGATTAAAGCTACTACTAAGGGTACCAACAGATCCTGACTTTTTGAGTGAGCCTGTGGTGGATAGGATGACCTAAGTTGATGCATTTGGCCCAATAGAAACAGGGTTATGGCATATGGTATCGGAGTACATTGTGAGTATTTGTAATATCTCATATAAGAAGTCAGTGAATGAATGAGTGGCCTTATAAAGTTCAACAATTACTACTGAGGGAATCTCACATTATTATGGTTTTCAGGTCAATACATGTGGTGGGCCAGTTGGACCTAAATGCTAACGGCCAAGTGATGGTGCAGACTTCATGCATGGTAACAAAAACAGCTTCTCAAGCTTTCACAAGGTCATCTATCAGGATTCGGGAACAAAGAACCCAAGAATGAGTACAATAGCTGCTACAGCTTCTGGTTATACTTTATAGTTGCTTTTTTCCTCATTATGTAGCATAAACAGTAGTGGAATTGTTGGGGTTAACAAATGATAAATAAATTAGTGAACTACTGTAGAGTATCTTTATTTCCTTTGACTATGTCATCTAACAAGAATAAAGAACCCAGTATGGAGTACAGTAGTTGCTATAGCCTCTAGAGTATAGTATCTTTATTTCCTTATCATGTAGCATAAATAGTAGTGGAATGTTAGGGCTGACAACTGAAGAATGTTATTATCAAATGTTATTCTTCGTATGTTATTATCTCTATTCTCATCCTAATCATCTTCATGAAGAAATTCATAGAGTAAAGATGGTTTGCCAGGGCTTCCATGGCCCAACAAATAGTGATACAATAGCACCAAACATGCAGCTGTCATCACCTTCAGTAAGCTGCAAGTCGACAAGTCATGGATTGATAGCCAAGCTTTGTTCAGTTTGTTTGTTCATTGTGTTGGGTATCTGTGTCTCCCCGTCTACTGTTGCAGCTATAGATTGTTTGCATTATTGTGATTTTCAATGTAGAATGGGTCAAATCTGTTCTAATGGCGTTTTTCTCAGGGTCTTTGATGTAGGTTGTTTTGGGTGTATGAGCAGTAAGTTTTGCAGCAGTAGGTTGTGTCGGCTGAAAGATCTGAGTCAATGGAGTCCTTATTTTCAGATCCTTTACATCATGTCCCATACTCTGGTATTTGAGAAGTTGGAACACCTAAAAACTACCAGCAGCCAATCTTCATAACCAAATCCATGTGGCGTTAAATGCTATAATAAGATTCCTATGTTGGAATAAATGTCACATTTAATTAAAGTTTTAAAAGCCATATAATCTGCAAACCTTTGACCTCGGAGTTGGCTTAGTGAGAAATGGAGAATCTTTGATCCATGGCCAACCAATATCAAAGCAACCACGTGACCTGCAAAGAAACAGTAAATCAGACTTCAAGTTGAACATAAACATGGGTGTGTAGGAAAAAGGAAAATGTCAATCAAATAGATGGTTCCATAAACACAGCTAGGAACTAGAGCTTACCAAAAATACTCATTAAAATCATCATAATTTCTCCATGCTGAATGAGGTGCCCTCCCGTTATCATTGTTTGTAGCTTCCTGAAGATACAAGATGCTAAGCGATGTCTCTCCAAAGATTTACATTAAGAGGCAATAATCTGACATAATCTAAGACATTTTGGTTGAAGGAAGAGTAGTGAAATTAGAAAAAGAAAAATAACAAGGTAACACTGTAAAACCTAGAGTAACTTTTGCAGAAAATGACACTGGAGTTGTTTAAGTGAGAAGTATTTCCATCCAATGATGGTGTTTTCAATTATACCATCCAAGTGTTATTCATGTCGTTGTTAGTAATATTAATAGGTTTGTTAGTAATTTTAGCAGACTCATTAATAACAACAAATGCTATGTTAATGTTACTATGTTTCGTCGTTGCTAATTTTAATAGGTTTGTTAATAATTATGGCAGATCCATTAATAACATCAACAAATTCTATGTTTGTTACTAGATGGCATGTTAATGTTACTAATTGATCTATCAATATTACTACGTACCTCATTAATATTTATTAAATAATTATTTGCACTGCAATAAAAGCTTTTAAGTACATCACTTGAATGTCATTTTGGTATCGAAAGCTTGATTGGCCTATCGCATCTCAACAAGTACATCACTTGAATGTCATTTTGGTATCAAAAATTTCATCACTCAGGGTCAACTCCACTGCAAGGACTGTAGAACTATAGTCGCGTCTCTAATCAATGTCCAATTGCAATCTAACCCAAGCCAATAGCATCGCCTGAGGAACTTAATTCGCCGATTGAAGTCATCGATCTCCAATTGCAGCAGTCAGTAATCGCAAATCCAAGCAGTGCAGGCATGCAGAAGCTGAAAATTGCAATCATAACTCGAGTTCACAGAGGCTAGCGCTTCTCGCACCTTGACTCTGTTGTCACCTCTTGCCTAAGCGCGCCACAGATACACCTCTTTTTAAGTCGCCGCACCTCAGCCTAGGCAAGGGCCAACTTTGTCGCCTCGATGCACCTTGCACCTAGGCACACCTTTAACAACTATGGTGGATGCTTTTTGAGGTGTCTGAAGATACTCAGATACTCTTTTGAATAGGGAGGGAGTAACTAATCAAGGCAATATTAAAATCTAAAATATATCAAGAAATGCACTCACCATGTTGCGTATGGGCATATCAACTTGTTAATTCATTATTCATGTCTGAACCAGAATAAAAGATTTCAACCATTTAAATGGTACTAGATTTAATAACCAAGCAAAATCTCTAAAATATCTACAACCCTTGATCACCAAATAAAATCCCTAAAAATTTCCAAAGAGTATGACTCCTCAGATACTCTATCTGACTATAGAATATTCCTAGTAATTATACCCACCATCATAACTAATGTTTATCGCTAAATAATAACACAATATTGAAAACACTTAATAAAAATTACAATTAATTAATTATTTCCACCTGTGTCAGGTTTGAGAGGCTGATGATGGGTGGATCATGGGTGGTGAGCGGTTATTTTTTTGAAGTGGATGTTTAGGTTTCAAAATAGAAAATTAATACATTCGACTCGATATTGTTAAATTTTCAAAGTCAATACATGAGAATCAGGTTTTCCAAGAAAATTTTAGACCATTAGCAAGTTGCCAACAAAAAATATATGCCATATATATCATTCTTAGCATTTGGAGGGGAAAAGAGCAGAATTGGAGTTCAATCATACGACAGTTCACAAGTTGCTGCAAATTCAATTATATCCAACACAAAATGCTATTATAACATAAATTCTCAATCTGTTCGATGCAAATCACAGGAATTTACAATATTTGATCAAGTAGGCCTTGGCTCCTTAGAAAGTGAAAATTTAACCAGCACCCCAAATAAGAAATTGAAAATGGTTCATAATGCAAAGGATAATTTAATTAATTAAGAGAGGCTAGCCTTTTATTATCTCTTGGCCAGCTAACTGAATAGTCAAAGATTAATCTAAATATGAAGCATTAGCAAGCCAAAAATAAGATATTGCTTCCGATGCCTTTCAAAAATAACAAAGCAATTTTAACTCTCTACAGCCACTTTGTTCGCATCACATTCATACTAATAATTATCTCCAAGCACAATGATAATATTTAAGCGTGCACACTTCTAACATAGATTATGTACATATTTGCATTCACACAATATTTTATACGACTGCCATATAGATGAAGAGACAAAAGAGGGCATTGCACAATTAATGCATGATTCAGTAATAACTCAGAAACACATTATTAATGCAGATAGAATATTAACAACACAGATATAAATAACATTTACATTCTATAGCAGGTGAATCCCAGTTTGTGTTTCACAAATAAAAGGTTTAAAACCATTTTCAAACTAAAGGTGGTGACAATCGTTCTTGGTAACCCACTCACAGGAGAAATAACAAAAAATTGGAGGAAAGGAAAGTAGAATTTGAAGCATACCGCAGAAATAACCTCGTAAAGAGGGAAAATAACTTTATTGAGGAAAGAAACTTCGTCATCCGATGTGCAACTTTTGGCTGGCTGTGCAATTTGCTGCCGCAATATTAGATCCAACTCCCTTCCCATCTGTTAATGAATTATATTGTCAAATGCTTGGTTGAAAGACAGCTTAGATAGATCAAAACTGGGGAGTTGAACTAATGGGCAAGTCAGATCATTCACCACATGTATGAAGAAGACAAAGGACAAATTGTACATTTTTTATGATCCATGATACAGGGTCCACAAGACAATTTAACTAGTTTGTACTAAATCACAAATTGACCCTACCAATTTCTTGGTGAGTGACATGACCTTGTATATCTCCTTAGAAGATCTAATGATCTATACCCCATTGGATGCTTCTAATTAAGCTAGATAAATAAGTAGTTAACTGATACACAATATACAATAATAACTGGAAAGGTAAAAGAATATATTTTTTTCGTAAAACTATTACTGCAACATAATTGGATGTAACCTCCTCCTTGCCCATATACCCATGGCACTACCATGTCATCTATCAATAATCACTCCATAATATTTAAGCAACAAAAGGACTACAATTTGCCATGTTACTGACAGAGATTTATAATCATTAACCTTATAAAATTTCACAAGAAATGGATATAATGAGCACAAAATTTGAATTTCACATTGTGAGAGAACACATAAAATTTCATATGCAAATGGGAACATCTAATACTTCAAAGCAAATGTACAGCATGCTATAAGTAGGAAGGAGAAAAGCAGAGGAAGGGGCTAGGCGCTGCAGACAGAGGACCAATTATATATACAGATTACGGCCATTTTCTTAAAAATATTGGTGGCAATATTACAGTCACAAGAAAACACAGAATTTGCTCCTTATTTCACTTTAACAACTATAAAAATATGTACGTATTTTGATTATACGTTTTAGCCATCTTTGACCAGTCAACTTGGCACTAAATGAGACACGGAAATTATAATGTTAAGGAAATAATTAAATCAAATACTACTAGACTTACGTGATGGAATATGTAACACAAGCATTCTGGAAGAAATCTAATGTTGGCTGCTTCACCCCATATTAAAAAGTACAAACTTATAAGCATCAACTTCTTCTCCTTGCTGACAGCCTCCAAACTGCAAAAAAGGACAGAAAAAGTCACAACTAAAGTCGTGTAAATCATATGAAACAACTAATATGGGTGCATACATGCATATAATAACATACATTGTTACACAATACAGACTAACTAGTGCATATAATACGATACTTTTTAACCACCATATAAATATTGAAAAGGAAAGAGATTTTAAACCTGTTCCAAACTGGTGGAATATCCAAATAGATGCACCATTTGATGTAGTTATCAAGTGACTTCAAAAATACCTTTTGTGCAGCAGCCTCATCCAATTTCTAACAAATCACAGAACAAAAGCCCATGTTGAATATCAGAATAAAGAATGTGATGCGAATTATTACATTGCTAGCTCAAAGTTTAGAACTATGCAATACTTTAAAAGAAAAATATGTAAAGGGGGAAATAGCTATAAAGTTGACTTATCCATCATTTTGAGGACAAACTTCAAATCCCTTTTGAAAACTTTGACTAGAATCCACCACCAAAATAACATATATACAACCCAAAACATATGGAAAGACAGCACTCACACCTTTAGACACTTATATTTCGACCCAATTAGAGCTCTCAAATGAAGTTGACAACCCTAAACAAGAAGCATATCTTGTTCACATGTATCTCAATTATGTGCTTTTTAATTTTAAAGAAAAGAATTTACTAATACCAAGGACAGAAGTACTTAACAGAAGGTACTAATCCTTCTCGACATCAAACAAGGACTTTTTACGAGTCTTCCCTGTCTATCTTTGCAAATCCAATTTATTTCCAAAGATGAGAAACTGAAAATTTTAGTGATTGGCGGTAGTACTTTCAACTTTGTGGTTGAAGATATAGCCAAGAAACTTGAAATAGAATGATAGATGTTCAAAATCACGTTATGTTCCCAAGTGGAGATAATCACATTACCGGTTCAGGACCTTCAGGAATGCCAAGCCGACTTTGTTCATTTGCAAGGAGATGTACCACATGTTCACGCTGATTAGAAACATTATCTTTCTGGATAATTTGAGAATATAAACCATAAGGGCCACAAGATCAAGTAAAAAATACAAAATCATAGATGTGAAGACTTTATTTAAAGGCCTAAAAAAACACCAAAATGTAATATTTCTACCAAAGGTCCAACAATAAAACAATAATAGCGAAAACCAATATCAGCAACTAGCAGTGATTAGCCCCTGAAGAAAATATTAATGATCAGCAAGGCTTCCTTCTAATCAATAACAGCAATACCATTTTTTCATATTAATAATAGCAAGTATATGAATTGTAAAGTAATACAGACGAAAAAAATTGTACGACTACTTTGTAAAACTAACCCAAGATGATGCATACTACTAGGTCAATTACTTCAATTTTGCCACACAAAAAATTTCATGATTAACAATGTGCATGTGCATGCGTTCAAGCTGTGAAGTTAACAATGTACCCATTAGCCGTATAAGCATATTCATGCATATGTACTCAAATTTTGGCCCAGGATTCTTGAAACTTTTAACATGGAAAAATTCACAAAGTGAGCACATCTCGTATCCTAAAAGGTAATCTCACAATACACAAAAGAACAAACAATAAGCAAAGAACATATACATTGAGCAACTTGTGACAGGGAAACAAGACAGCATGGCCATATGTCCAAATTAAATCAACTTATATCAGCTTGCAAGCAAAAATAACTTAAGGTTCTTTCAAAAAGTAAAGCGCAAAGCTATTGAAACAAATAAAGGGGTACGATAGAGAACCTGAAACCCAAACACATAGTGCAGAAAATCAAGAATATCTGCATCTCTTGTAGCGGGTATAGCAAAGTTCTCTGGCAATTTTGGCATGGTCCTGGAGAACTTTAAAGCTGTAACTGCTGCTTGTACCTGAAGATATATTATGTCCACAAATGACTACAAGTAACTAAAATGTAATATGAACATGAATCGAGCAACTAGTTACCTCTGCAAATGATGATATAGCATTTGTTATTGTCGGAGCATCCAGAGGAATGATGTTATAAGCAACTAAATCCTCAGTCATAGCGGCATCTGATTCCATCACACGTTTGAGCTGAAAAGTAGAGCAAGAGTTAGCTGAAGAATAATATAAAATACAACATCCTATATTACCCTTCACCATAATTTTCAAACTCTAGTAACCGATCTTCCATGGCCTTTAAATTTCTGAAAATAATGAAACTATCAAAAATGATTCTCCATATGCATAGGTAACAATATAATAATATATATAAAGATGAAATAGTCCCCAAGATACATTAATCAAAGCCTTTAGTACAATTTTTGCTGTTTGATTTAAAACAATATAGCCCCCTATAAGAAAATCAAGGTCAACCTCTTCAGGAATCAATCTGTCTGCATCTTCAGCAGAGACCTCCTTGCTTAGCTGCTCTAATACCGTTCCTAGAACTTTAAGAGTTGCAAAAACCCTTTTCCTCTTAACAGTTTTCCGCTCCAATCTAGCTCAGGTACAAAACAATAAATGATGAGTCAATAACCCAATATTAGGTGTAATAGAACAATTGAATATTTCAGTCGTAAGACAGACACCCACAATGTCTAGAAATTATAAGAGATAATAGGAAACAGAATATACAAGTATTGTCCTACATGCCTTCATTGGTTTAACGAAACAGAAAACTAAATATCAGTATTATGCCCAAACAAAATATAAGGATCACATTTTAGAAATAGAACCGCCAATATAAAAGGAGAATTTGTCACTTCAAAAGACATTCTTATAGGTCACACCAAACTAGGGGGTTTGAATGGAATCAAAAGAAAACACACTAAGGTTGGAGAAAGCACAACAAAAAGGCTTCGCAATTTTCCCCCATAGAAAGGACTTCAGATGGGTTCAGGGAAGAAAATAAAATCATTTTGGCTCAGTTTAGTCATCTCATGCAATTCCCCTAACCAGACTTTATATAAACACTAGCTCGTATGCACACACACACCCATATATATAACTACATGTGTAAAGCCTTCTTTGAGAGACATACTCTCCAAGGTTTCCACTGAAGGCAGAGGACTCCCTCAGCAGCATTTCCTCTTCACGTAGCTTGTCTACATTATTCTTCTCTCGATACAGCTTATAGAATTCTTTCAAGCGAGCAATGTCCAGGCTTCTATCAATGCCTCCACCTTCCCGCTTTGCCAGCTTTTGCTGCAAAATTGGTCAAAAGTATAACAACACGATGCATAATTTTTGGAAAATATCTCAAATGCTCAACAATGATTTACATATCTAAACCATGCAACTGTTAAAAACATGTTCCAAAATCAACCAAAAATTAATACTATTCAAATGCAATCACCACACATATATTATGAGCAAGAAACATCAGCATCTAAAATTCTCTTTTGTTGTGTTTGTGAAACTCAAAAATGAAAAGGAATGAGAAGAGATGGAACGAACTTAAACAATTTCATTCCAAACCTCTTATCGATAAAATTTCATCTGAAATGAAGAGAAAGGAGAATAAAAGATATCAAATCAGACTCTCAAAAATTTTCTTCACAAAGATGGGATGGAATTAACACTTCCAGCATTTTATTTTATTTTATTTTGTTTACGAACACTTCCAGTATTTTATTTTATTCCAATATTATCCTCCAAATGATGCAAACTGAAATTTCAATGACCAATAAATCTACTTTCTCTTCTAAGTTCAGAAACGCAAAAAAAGAAACTTATTATACTCTCCTACCTTCTCTTACTCTCTTCAATGATAATTTTTTTCCTTTTATTTTCCTTAAAATTTCACAAATATAGCATTGTCGTCTATTCTGTGTATCAAATTATTTTAAACTGCTATCCACTCAAGTAAGTTCCTTACAGTTTCTAGGAGCCTAAGTGTGCCCCCACTTTTCATCTCTATAGTCAAACAATGGAGAGTCAAGCATATATGGAACTTAGTTCACAATGTATGTACAGAGTTGCACGAGTATAAATATATTAACATAAATTTAATCAAAATAATACCTTAATTACAGACATCAAGCCGGTTTTGAACTGTAGTACACCTCTCCCTTCACTGTTAGGATCCAGATTTTGAGCTAATGAATAAGCATGTTCACATACTGCAAATAAATACATAAAATGATCACAAAGTCACCCATGAACCACCATATGAAATAACAATTTGGACTGATATGGCGAAACATGGAGTTCTAAGATTTGCATGAACATTTGCAATCTTGAAGTTTAGACCAACTATTTGAATAACTTAACTAATGCAAATATCATCGTCAGTTACCAGTTACATACTGAAAAGTTGATGACAAAAATACATACGCATGCATGCTTGGAGAATGAGAAAGATAATTTTATTACTAAAGAATACCCAAAAAAGGTAGGAGAACAAGAGACATACATATTCTGGAGATGTTTGCATCTTCATCTTGAATTTCATCGGCTGCTCTCAAAATAGAATCAATGTCTCTGCTGTTTGCAAGAGAAGATGGGACATTTGCGGCAATACCGCCATCCGCCCGCCCATATGCATCCCCAATCCTCT
This sequence comes from Centella asiatica, assembly GCA_014636745.2. Classification (NCBI taxonomy): domain Eukaryota; kingdom Viridiplantae; phylum Streptophyta; class Magnoliopsida; order Apiales; family Apiaceae; genus Centella; species Centella asiatica. Next base: position 805,351 of record CM025780.1, read on the forward strand.
CCCTCCTTAGTGCTGCACGCACCAATCTCTCCCACGAGTCCTCCACTCCAGGCATATTTCTACACACTCAATAGTTTAAGACTTCAACAATAAAGTTCATATCAGCTAAAGCAAGTACGGAGAATTTGCAATTGCCGGGCATTAACAACAACGTCGAGAAAACAAAAACAGAAGAACAGATAAATAAATCAATAAAACACATTATTGCATCTAATTTTTGCAAACAAAATATGAATAAACCCTAGACTTTTAAAGCTCCAAAAAGACAATAAAGTTATTGAAACAGTTGAGTGTTTAAAGAGAACTCAATTATGGCGGAATTCATCAAAAATATCCACCGGATAAGTTTGTGTTCAACGCAATACTAGTACCAGTTGGAAGGATTACCTTATCGGAGATCTCGCCGGAGATGAACACGCATGAAAGTGAGTGCGTGAACAAACCTAGGAATTAAATTAACGGGAAAACCAGAAGAAAGAGTTTTAATCAAATAGAGAGAGATGAGAAGAAAAAGAGTTGAATCTGAAGACTAGTTTACTTTTTGAGGTGGTATTTTGAAATATGGACAAGAGCGAGAAAGAAACACACACAAACACAAACACAAACAGATCGTGTTTACGGCTTCCGCGGCTTCTTACTGCCTTTCGCACTGAGAAAAAAGATGTTCGGTTTATTAATCATCTAAGCTTATGCTAAATGTTTTTTTTTTAATTAAATACTCGCCTTTTCATTTCCAAAATTAAAGAATAGAGATATGTTTTCGTGTTTTTTTTAATTATACGACAAATAATAAAAATTTCGGACACAAATTAAATTAAGATTAAATATTTTTATTATGGACTTTAAAATTATAATATGTCGTCGTTTGAATTAAAATATTAAAAAGTATTTCTAATTTTGTAATAAATGATAGTATATTAAATTATTTTGATTAATTTATCGTAAAATATATTTAGTATTACGCCATGTAAACTCTTTTAGATAATTGCAATAATTTAAAAACTTGAAAATATAAAAAGAATTTAAAAAATAGAGCGTCGCGATAAAATTACTAAAAACGAATAATAATTTGCGCTCAGTTTCTCCTTTATCTCTGATATCTACTATAAAATTATATTTTACATATGCATTTCTTATATAAATTTTGCAACATATTCCCATATAAAATGTATTCCTATATTACTTAAACGGTAAAGATTATATTTGTTGAAATTCTTTTATGCGATAAATAATGAGTTATATTCAAAAAATATAATTTTAATAGAATACATAATACACATAAAAAAAATATGTAATATAAATAATGACAGTTATAGAAAACCCTAGCCTCAATTTCTGATTTTTCTCTCCAGCAAATACTTCTCAAAATTTGAATTTTACATTTTAGGAAATCATTAAAATTTTGAATTTTTGTCCATTAACCACTGTAAAAAATTATAGTGGTTAATGGACAAAAATCCAAAATTTCAATGGACAAATTTTTTTATTTTTGTCGTATAATTAAAAAAAACGAAAACATATCTCTATTCTTTAATTTTGGAAATGAAAAGGTGAGTATTTAATTAAAAAAACAAACATTTAGCATAAGCTTAGATGATTAATAAACCATATCTTTTTTCTCGGTGCGAAAGGTAGTAAGAAGCCGCGGAATAAGTATTTGTAACAAAGTGTAAAGGTATTAAAAAAAAGTAGACATTGGACAAAACAGGAGTCGTTAGTGGTGCACCCAACATTACTTTCTTCTTCCTTAATTGCCAAGTACTCTTTTATTAGAAAAAAAAAAGAAGAAAAAAACGTTAATAAGTTAATTAGTTTTTTCGCTTGTATACCGAGCTGTCCACCTCCCTCCCTCTCTTCTAATATGGCAACGGATCGAAAATTATTTGCATCATCTCTATTTTTATTTTAATTGAGATTTGAATTAAGGATTCACAGACTGTCATTATTTATATTACATATTTTTTTTATGTGTATTATGTATTCTATTAAAATTATATTTTTTGAATATAACTCAATATTTATTAATATAATTTATCACATAAAAGAATTTCAACAAATATAATCTTTACCGTTTAAGTAATATAGGAATACATTTTATATGGGAATATGTTGCAAAATTTATATAAGAAATACATATGTAAAATATAATTTTATAGTAGATATCAGAGATAAAGGAGAAACTGAGCGCAAATTATTATTCTTTTTTAGTAATTTTATCGCGACACTCTATTTTTTAAATTCTTTTTATATTTTCAAGTTTTTAAGTTATTGCAATTATCTAAAAGAGCTTACATGGCGTGATACTAAATATATTTTACGTTAAATTAATCAAAATAATTTAATATACTATCATTTATTACAAAATTAGAAATACATTCTATACACGGACATTAGAAACAAGTGTGTATGAATTTACAAACAATTGTAAATACAAATCAAACAATTCGTAATAAAATAATAATACGAACGTAAATAAGTCAAATATATACTTTTGTTACTTCTTTTTCATCCCTTGATCTGCGTGCATTTAATGATCGAGAGTTATCATTGGAATTTAAAGTGCTTACTGGAAACAGCTACGAATAACAGAAAAACTATAAAGTATGAACACAAAAATTCAAGTTAAAATAGTTATATCAAAACTTCTCTTTTGAATTTAAAGTGCTTACTGGAAACAGCTACGAATAACAGAAAAACTATAAAGTATGAACACAAGAATTCAAGTTAAAATAGTTATATTAAAACTTCTCTTTTGAATTTAAAGTGCTTACTGGAAACAGCTACGAATAACAAAAAAAACTATAAAGTATGAACACAAGAATTCAAGTTAAAACAGTTATATTAAAACTTGAGGTTTTTCTGGAAATCTGTATAATCACAACTGTGATTAACAGCCACAAGTTCTAAGTTTCTACTTTTTTTTTGAAATATTTCTCGCAAAATCTATTACAAAGCTTCTCTCTAGTGATTGTGTGCTTCGGTGTTTGTTTGATCTCTTCAAAGTAGATTTTATCTTTCACACTTTCACTCCTGCATTCACACTCTTCTGTAACGAGAACTCCTTTGCTTATATATCAATCAGTGGTTGAAATCACGTGCTTGAGACGTGCTGTCTTTTTCAACTTAGCCGCAAGTATGTCACATTGATGCTTTATGTGACAGACTGCTGCATGTTTTGTTGCTACTTTTTCTTCCCCTGATCTGTGTGCATTTAATGTGCGTGAGCTCTCATTGGACCAATACAAACTTCAAGAAATATCTTTCCAGTTGATATCTCTTGCTTCTGAAACACGTTACGTTGATCTCCGTGTAAGTACTGATGACGGGTGTATGCTGTCATAATGATCCACCGACAACCAACCCTGATGGACTTTGATCAGTACTTCTGGATCCCTTGATGCCTATTGACTGGATCAGGGCTTCAATCTTCACTTGAGTTTCACTCAGTGCTTCTTGATCCCGATTGTTATGACTGATGACACACACTGATGGCTTCTACTGATGCCGTGTTGGTCATTCCCCCTGACGGGTTGGTCTGCCTTCGTCATCCCCTGACGGGCTCCCCCTGACGGTACTTTATCAACATAACTTTGTTTCGAATGCCTGATGTGCGAAATACTTTGACTGTTTTAGCAAGTAACATCAGACATTCTTCTCCACTTCGTCAAGTCCTTAGGATTTTCCATTTTCTGACTTGTCTTAGTGAAGAGTTTGACCATCCACTGATGAATAAGTCTATCATCAGTGAATGCAAAACTTGTGATGATCTTAAGGTTTATAATACAGCTCAAGTATTTACAGTTGCACAATTTATTACATAATAATCATCATCATCATTTAACTCTAACAGAATGTTAATTAAACAAACAGTAATAAATCATTCTAATAATAAAAAGCTCTAGTCAAGAATTTCGATCCACCTTGGTTCATACCTTGATCATCAATGCAATAATAGTTCAATAATTCAAGAATAAATTGATTATAGTAATGACAAACCTGCACATTACCCATCTTTCCTTAATTGTATGGTAATAAACGAAACCTCATAAATCACCTCCTAATCAAAATCTAATCCCCAAAATCTCGTCAGATTAATATTCTAACAACATTAAGAAATAGAAAGACACAATTCAAACAATCAAACGCACACCAGGTTTAATTTAATTAGATTATTTATTTTCACGACACTATCAATCCTTAACCAAGAAAATCAATGATGTCGGTTGCTACTTTTTCAAAACACACAATACCTTGTCTGTTTTGACTAGCTATGATTGATTCAAAAATATTAAACACTAACCAGTAATTCAATAATAAGAATCAAATCTTAATATAATTCAGAAAATAAATAAATACTCATCAATCTTAATGCAAGTTGCAAGAACACATGGTTTCAATAAATTCTTGACTAGAATAAGGAAATTAGCAACTCAACATGTTGAAAAACAAAACAAAACAATTCATTATATTATAATATAAAAGCTTACTGAAGAAAAATATGAAAAACTTCAAGAATATTGGAGAGAAAAATCAGACTTCAGCCGCCGTCCTCTATTCTTTTTTTTTTTTTACACTATAATCATCATAAGGTTATACCCTCCTTTCCCAAGTTTTTATCCTAATGAAAGTCTCTTTTTTTTCTCCTATAAAATCTCCTAAAATAACTAAAAGTCTCCTAAAGATGGAGTTACCAATAGTAAAAGACTAAAAGTTCACTTTCCTTAAATATAGAAATTAAAAGATACGCTTAAAAACAATTTTTGGGGTCTTCAATTCACATGATCACATGCTAGTAACTCTTCGCAACTGTCCTTGCACGTTACTTCCTTTAAGGTATATCTCCAAATTCTTTAGAAATCAGCACTTCATTTCTTTTTTCATCCAAATTCCTCCTGTTATCAAAATTAGCACAAAACTCCACCATTAACATAGAATTAGCTCAAAATTAAACACAAATAATTATAAAAGCTATGTTAATCATTGACGTATCAGCATTCAACACTTGATGCTTAATAAAACAAATGGAGTCTTAGTAATACTTATTTCCAATTCACAAATAAACTAAAAATTTCGTTAAAGTCGATTTCAATTATTTATAACCAATCAGACTACAAAAAGAAATGGATTGTAATCCATTCCCATTCCAATTCATAATAACCAAACGCCCCCTTATTCTCATATTAAGTTTTTGAAATTCCTCATCTCTATTTCTAATTTTATTTCTAGTCGTCGTTGCTGTATTAATAAATAAGTATAGATAGATAAATAGACACACTACATACACATAATAATAGACAAACTTAAAAGAAAGTAGGGGTTCGTAGTTGAGGATACACCTGTCAAAAAGTCACCTCTTAATAGTCTAGTTTTGATAGTGAATATGATAAAAAAGGAGGTCTTCAGAGGTTGTGAAGATTTTGCCAAACAAGACTTTTACCTTACCCAAACAGAGAATTTATACCACGACAAAGTTTCAAAATTTAAAATAATTTTATAATAAAATTTCAAGAAAATTCTAATTTTATGATAGAATAAATAATATCTTAATTTTGTACTCTAATAATTTTAACCAACTAATTTATCTAAATAATTTATGTATGATTTAACAAGATACACATATTTATAATCAAATTATATTATTCTATGACATTTATTTATATGTATAGTACATACATGATACGTATGTAAAACCTTAAAAAATAAAATAAAAATGCGACTGTTTTCTTTTAGGTGGTAATTTGGGTTTATCTGAGGTTTATTGTTGTGTTTCTTGTTGTTGCCTCTTCTCAAATTGTAACTTCACATCGTTAATCTCTCTTTAATTGTATTGTTTTCAGTCAAAAAATTGAAAAACGAAGCAACCCATGAAGAAAAGATTGATGGTAATATTAGTGACGACACTTCCAAAACTCCCAAACCTGCCAAAGAGCATGTTCAGCAATTACAAAGACTTCAAGAAAAGGTTACAGCTTTCTCTAACATAGTTATGCTCTTAACTTTGAAGTTGTATAGGAAGTACTGAATTTTGATTGTTAGGTATTTTCAATTTTTTTTAGATTTGATTGTTTATTTTTCTTTTATTGATTTTTCGTCTGACTACTTGCATACAAGTCTGATTTGCATAAAGTGATTTTTACGCGATTGTTTGAGAGAATTGGGAAATTCAAATTGATTTTGACTCCAAGTTATGTGTGTTCCACTTTATATATTGTTACCTAAAGGTTGTGGTCTCGAAACTTGAAATACATTTCCTTTTTTTCTCAAAATTTCAAGGGATTTTTCTATGTCCAATGAAATTTATGCTTCATTCTAGGTAGGTATTAATGCTGTGATGTTCACATTTATGTTTCTTTATGTCTTCCATGGTTCGGCTTATTCTAGTTATACAACTTTGTAATAGTTCGTGAGATTCATTCTATTTTTATATACATGTTTGCTTTATTTTTTCGGGGGTAGCGAACAACCTCTTTTGAAACTGATATTGCTGATTGAGATCAAATGCTTACCTTCGTTATTGCCAACGTTATAGTGATATAATCAGAATGTATATATTTAAATAGTTCTTTTCCCGCAGGACCCGGAGTTTTATCAATTCTTGAAAGAGCATGATAAGGAGCTTCTAGAATTTGATGAAGGAGGAGGAGGAGGAGGAGGAGGAGGTGGAGATGATGATGTGAGCCTACACATGCTTTATGCCTTTTGATTTGTCTCGTCATTTAGCTTTATTCCGAAATTTAACTGTGCAGAAGGATATTGAAAGTGATGTTGATGGTGAGGAAATGGAAGAAGATGAAGAAGCCGATGAGCAGTACACGGGACACAAGGCCAGTTCTGTAGCTGAGGGAGGGACTACTTCTAAAAATGTAATAACTAGTGCAATGTTTGATACTTGGTGTAATGCAATTAAAGAAAATGCAAGCTTAGGTGCTGTGCGCTCTCTCATGAGAGCCTTCCGTACAGCTTGCCATTATGGTGACGATGGTGAGGGTGAAGCTTCATCGAAGTTGAGTGTCATGTCTAGCAGTGTTTTTAATAAAATCATGTTGTTTACTTTAACTGAAATGGATGGAATTCTTCGCGGATTGTTGAAACTTTCACCTTCTGGAGGAAAGAAGGAAACTATATTAGAATTGATGGGCACAAGACAATGGAAGAATCACAATTCCTTGGTGAAGTCATATCTTGGAAACGCTCTGCATGTTTTGAACCAAATGACAGACACAGAAATGATATCTTTCACATTACGACGGTTAAGATATTCAGCTATATTTCTGGCTGCTTTCCCAAGTCTGTTAAGGAAGTATATCAAGGTAATGCTCAGAGTTTCATTTATTACACTCAGGAGTTCAGATAGTTAACGACCTTTATAAGTTTTGATCCTTCAGGATATGAATTTGACATGATATTATGTCAAATTTTTATTACTATACATTAACTTTAGATCTATATAATAAAAGAGTCCCTTGTTTTGCACTTTCCAAGTGGAGACTGGTGTTTAATCCTGACTCCTGGAACTCCAGTTTTGCATTTTATAGAGGTAGATTTGATGTTTAAATCTAGTAGTTTGCACTATTTTGTCTACCTTAAATATAGAAAGTCTTATAGTCTTTCATTTTATCTAATTGTGAAGTGAACAACCGTTATGCTTTCCCCACACCTAAAAAAATAAAAATAGAGGGGGAAGAGAAATGTATGGAGAACAAGTGGAAAAGTGATTAAAATAAAAATAAATCAGTAATTAAAAGAGAAAGATGATTATGTTGATTTGGTGCTTAGTTGTGTTGATTACTTTTTCCTTTCAACATAAAGACATGCTCTTCCAGTATTGATTAGATTGTGACAAAAATTACAGCCATTTATGCCAACGTTGTATGTGATGCCTATTTAAGATAATATCATGACTTTCTCAGGTTGGCCTTCATTTCTGGGGCACTGGAGGAGGGTCATTACCAGTTGTCTCCTTGTTGTTTCTGAGAGATTTATGCGTTCGCCTTGGTTCTGATTGTGTGGATGAGTGTTTCAAAGGGATATACAAAGCATATGTTATGAACTGCCAATTTGTCAATGCTAAAAAGTTACAGCACATCCATTTTCTGGGGAATTGTGTGATTGAACTTCTTAGCATTGACCTTCCTGCTGCATATCAACGTGCTTTTGTCTTCATACGCCAATTAGCAATGATATTAAGGGAGGCACTGTCTATGAAAACAAAGGTAATATATTACTTGCTACTTTTATAAATTACTACAGACTCTTAGTATATAGGTAGGCCTCGTGGTCAAAGGATACATAAGTAGAAGAGGTCTGTATTTTAAGCCTTTATAATGTGAATGATGGCATAACTAGCTATATCTCTCTTGATTAAGTGACCAAATAACAAACAAGTGTATAACTGTGAGTATGCATTCTAAAACTTCAAATCTCAGATGGAGTATATAAGTAGCTAATTTCTTCACTGAATTGAGTAAATTACATAATAGGTTCTGCTTGCGTTTCTAATATTACTTAATAGTGATTGATAGTTCACTTCTAAGACTAACCTAAACTGATTATTTTTCAGGAAGCTTTCAGAAAGGTTTATGAGTGGAAGTATATGAACTGCCTGGAACTTTGGACTAGAGCTATCTGTGCGTACAGTTCAGAATCTGATTTGAGTCCCCTAGCATATCCGCTGACTCAGATAATATCTGGGGTGGCTCGTTTGGTTCCAACTGCTCGATATTTCCCCCTCAGACTGCGTTGTGCTAGCATGCTTAACCGTATAGCTGCTTCCACTGGTACCTTTATTCCGGTTGCTCTTCTACTTTTAGATATGCTGGATATGAAAGAATTAAATAGGCCCCCTACAGGAGGTGTTGGTAAAGCGATTGATTTAAGGACTGTACTCAAGGTATGAAGCAGAGGATAATCTTATGACTTGTTGATTTGTGCTACATATGCCTGCTGTTTCTGTAATTTTGAAATGTCAACTGTCAGGTAAGCAAACCAGTATTAAAGACAAGAGCATTTCAGGAGGCATGTGTGTTTTCTGTGATTGAAGAGCTTACTGAGCATTTAGCTCAATGGAGCTATTCTGTTGCTTTCTTTGAACTATCATTTGTGCCTGCTGTGCGTTTACGTAGCTTCTGCAAATCTACAAAAGTTGATAGGTTCCGGCGAGAACTGAGGCAGCTCATCCGTCAGGTATAAGTGCTTCATTCCTGATGATGCCATTAGTAAGCTTCTGTAGTCTTGACGGTTCAAAAGTGTATGTATTTTAAAATGTAAAATACCCAACAAGATTTTATACTATTTGACTGTTTGTGGCAAAGTCAATCAAATTTAACCTTCTGAAATATTTGCTTGTTGGCTGTCACAGATTGAGGCCAACTCCGAATTTACAAATGCAAGACGCGCATCGATTTCATTTTTACCAAATGATCCTGCTGCAGCATCTTTCCTTGCGGTTTGTAAATCATCAATTTCCCCCCTTTCTTGTACATTTGTTATTTTTTTAAAATGACAGCGCCTTTTAAGACAATTCGACTTCTCTAAATATATTGTTGAGTTAGATATGAATGGGTAATAACATCATGATAGAGCTCAATCTGCTTATAATATCGGGCAATTGCATTAAATTTCTGACCAGACGAAAAGTTCTCCCTGATCATGGAACATAGTTGTATTTACCGAAGAGGTTGAACAGAAAGGGCAGCTATTAAGCTCTTACTCATAGAAGCACATTAGCTGTTCCACCTTATCTAGTCCGTCATTGATCTTCTCACCATTACATTAGAATACATAACAGATGTCAGTCATGATGTGTCTCACTTCAGCCAGCCAGAGGTTTCTTTATTTGTTAGCAACATATAGAAGACTTTATTTTTTAAAACCATTATGATTGTGAATGAAAGTCTCCCTACCATCAACAACATACTATTGAGTTGGTCTCTTTTTATTTATCTAATTTCCAAGCTATTTGTATTTATGGTTTCACAAACTTAAAATTGACAGCAAGTTGAAAGCAAACATGGTTCATTCTTATCCTTCACTGCGTAGTGTCACGCCCTTAGAATTTTCCTTCTTCTAAGTTCCAACCGTGCCGGCCTCTAGCACTCGTCACCCCTTGTGATCTACTAGAGCAGCCTTACCAACAAGTTTTTAACCAAAGCTTAAGAAATGAAAGCACACCAATGTGTTGAACAAGAGAACTTGTATTAAGAGAACAAGGAAATATACAATGCTTTGAGAGCTATAGAATTCGTGGGTCTTAGCAACTTGCTCTTGGTTTCTTACTAGATCACTTCCTAGATGTTTACAAATGAGGGAGGCTCCCCCTATTTATAGGCCTCACCTCCTTTAGGAAGTTTCTACACAATCTCCTCTAAAGAACATTCTAGACCTACTATTTACATGTTTCTAGAATGTTCTATACAAGTATCCTATCATCTAGAATCTTCTATATGATTTTAGAATATTCTACCAAGTCGTAGAATATTCTAGATAGTTTCTCATTGTTCTAGAACCTCCCAGACCATTCTAGACTCTTCCAGGAAGTTCTAGATCCTTCTAGAACATTCTAACCCCTTCCAGAACATTCTAGACCCTTCTAGAAAGTTCTAGACCCTTCCAGAACTTTCTAGGCCTTCTAGATAGTTCTAGACTCTTCCAGAACGTTCTAGACTCCTCTAGAGTGTTCCAGAATGTTCTGCAACAAAATTAGCATGGTTGGAGCCGATTTTTCTTGTATGTTTAAGCGAGGCGTGACAGTAGGCTTGCCAACAGTTTACTGTGCCATGTAATTCTTTGATTTTTAGATTGGCTAGATTTTAAAATCTGTATAATGTTGTACACTATTTCAAGTTAGTAGCAGGGGCATGCCTATTAAAGAACGCAACTAGTCAATCCATGTTCGTCCACCTTTTTGTGAAAAAAAAGAGTTTCAGATTTTTACGAACTTTTTACTTTTTTAGTATCATTTTTTATTGAAAATCCTATCCTGATAGAAGTTCTCTTCCTTTATATGATATCTCCCAAACTATTTGCTCAGACTTGGTTGGAAATTTAACTAAATGAAATTATGGAAGCAGAGTTATGTAGCTTTACACAATTTGTTCCAAAATTGAATCTTAGCAAAAGATTTATATTGAAGATAGAGATCCGATATTGAAGACCAGAGATTGAAGATCATGCATCATCAACATTGTTGATTTTTTGGTCTTCTGCTAGAATTAGGGTTGTACCATTTGAAAGGTACAAGTGATACTTGATTTCTTATAAGATACTTAATCATCGTCAATTCATGTAGTTCATGTGGTTGATTATTCCCACATACGATGAAAATGGCCGCCGGATGTGTGTGTGTGTGTGTTGGGATGTAGACGGAGATGAGAAAAAGAATAACTCAGAACTTACAATAAAGCTATTGTTTGGGGGGTGTGGGGGTGCTGTGGTGTAGCTGTTGGGGTCTGGGAATGCGGAAGAGCTAGGCAAGGGTAGCGGAAGTGTGAGGTCTAAGGTGGTGCGGGTAGTGAATGTCATAATCCATCAATATGAGTGGTTTTACCCTACTGATAGGGGTAATCTAAGTATATTAAATTAATCTGCAGCATTATTTTTAAAAAAAAACCCTGCCGCACAACAAAGAAAAACTTCCAGGAAGTTATGTAGCATGAGTGACAAGTACCACCCACATTTGTGTCTAAAACAGAGGTTTAGGCGGTAGTTATTCAGGTAACCACTTCGACCCACCCTCTCAAACTTTAATTATCATTTTTTTTTGTTTTCCAATTATTCTATCAAATTCTATTTTTTAATTCCATGTTTAGTTACAATATAATATTTTCTCTTCACATTTGAGAAGAAGTTTTGTTTTATAAAAAGAACAACATTTGAGAAGAAATTTTATTCTATAAAAAAAGCAACATTTGCATTATTTTTTCATTATAATGTTATATTTTTTAAAATTTGTCATTACAATTTTCTTATCTTTAATTGAACATTTGTAACAAATTTCATTAAAAAAAAATGTATTATTTGTATATATGTAATTCTTAGTCAAACATGCGGTATTAATATTTGTCAAAAGTCAAGTGGAGCTATTTTTGTGGAACAGAGGGAGTATTGAATTATTAATTGTATCATCAGATTTTTTATATTATGTGTTTAGTTCCACTATATATTATTCATCTCAAAAAATTTTCTTCCACATTTATAAGAATTCAATAAAAAAAATTATTTTTTGCACATGCATTTGCATGTGTGGGTATGACTAGTATTCAAGAAAAGATAATTTTGTGCTTAATATAATGTGAAGTTGCTGATATATTTTGGTTATTTGGCAATTTTAATTTTTATTATAGGATGAGAAAAAAGCAGGCTCCAGCCCCCTTTCTCAGTACGTGTCAACTCTATGCCAAAGAGCTCAGCAAAGAAGTAACTCGTTGATGGAGTCAAGGTGCATACGATGGCCAACTTTTTTCTCCAATGCATTGTTAAGTATAAAAGTTTTAACTGCCAGTTTACGATTAACACTTTATTTTTAGTGTAATTGTGGGTGAACACTCGTCCATCTTCGGAGATAAGATGGCAGAGAGTGATGAAGATGAAGATGATAAAGAGAGACAAGGTGCTGTTGTATTCAATTCTTCTTGGTTACCAGGAAGTGATCCCAAGTATGCTTCTGGACTATCGTTCTCTCCCCGAGAGGGCTTAGTTGATCCATGATTTATGTTTCATCTTTCGTTTCCTTTTCGTTTGTTTCGATTTGCGTTTTTAGTTTCAGTCATCTTTGTTTTTAATACTCCATATTAAATAATGCTGTCTTGCAGATCTAAACGAGCAAAGGAGGAAACAAAAAAGAGGAAAAGAAAGAAGGGGAAAGAGTTGCAGGATGAGGCTGCTTTTGATGAAGATGTCGTAGAAGACTTGATTCTCAGTTCAGATGATGACAGCAGTGGTGATGATGGTCCTATCGGTGACTCTCCATCTGCGGGAGAAGATATTGAAGCCAAACCAGTAGTCCAAAACAAGAAGAGTATGCAGCATAAACCATCTGCAAAAATGTCCAACAAGAAAATGAAATTCAATGCAAAGAAATCCAAGAAGAGAGAGAGAGCAAATTGAGGAGGCGCCTGATTTGATTGATTATTGTTTTTTTCCAATCAATTTTGTCATTTATGTATGTTGATGATGGATAATAGATTATTACTTGCCAATTTTGTCAACATCAAGCTTCCAAAATTTCCGGACTAAGTGATAAGGGATAAAGAGTTGCGCCAAATTATTTCATTCAATTTCAAAATAGCATGAAGGTGCAGCTCTGTCTTTGGAAAATTATGAAAGACGGTCTGCCTTTGAGCTCTAAAATAGCAGTCTTTTCCTTGACAGCTGAAAAAACATGTTGCTTCTGTCAAGTAAAGTCTTTTCGCTCGTGCAGTCTGTTTTGGCCTTTTGGGACTAGATATTGTCAAATTTAGATCTATTTTTGATCTCTTTGGCTTAATGTGGAACTCGTGTGCAGAAGGTTTGGTGGGGGTGTTTTTGGCTTATTTTTGATTGATATTGTCAAATTTAGATCTATTTTTGATCTCTTTGGCTTAATGTGGAACTCGTGTGCAGAAGGTTTGGTGGGGGTGTTTTTGGCTTATTTTTGATTGTTTCTTCAGAAGTGTGAGGGACTCCGGAGGATTATAATTCTTGCTCAACGATGGGAGGGTTTTGCTGATTACTATAGTAGAATTTATCATTTTAAATATGCTAACAACAAAACTATGGTTGCAGGAAAACCTTTCTTTTGTTACAAGAAGACCGGATAGGGATAGCAACAACACATCGACAGCCAAAGTGCACAAATATAGGAAGTTGGAAAAGGGATGCGAGAACCCGAAAATTTAAAATAGGTTTCAGTGTATTGATAATAAATTCATAAGATGATTAATACATATTATGTGTGAAGGTTTAATTTTTATTCGGTATAAATAATGAATTCATATCTTAAATGAAAGTTTTTATGATAATGTGATGTTCAAAAGATTATAAATACACTTTTTTGAACTCAAACTTTTAAATGATTATTTTATTCAAATACTAATAAGAATAATTGTAATGATCACGCGAGGAAGACAAACAATACACGGATGAACTACAGTCTCTATTTTGAACCAAGAATTGCAGTGAAGCAAGTGATATAATTATATTATATCATGGTTGAGTTGCATGTGATCTGCAGTGTCTATTTTGAACCAAGGTCTGCAGTGAGACAAGTGATATAATTATATTATATCATGGTTGAGTTGCACGTGACCCTAGGTTTGCAGTGAGGCAAGTGATATAATTATTTTATATGGTTGAGTTGCACGTGACCTGTCAAATTGTAAATCAACTCCAATAGTGCATTAGATTGTTGGATATGATAGATGATTGACTGACCTTTAGTAGTCGTAACACCGTCCTTTCTAACCAATCATTTTACTTTAAAACTTGTTACTGCCAAATACAGCCAACGACTGATAATTACTCTTAAATAATCCAACTGCTCTCGTTTCTCGGCAAGTGATATAAATATATCATTTGGAGTATAACCCTAATTCCATTTTCATAAATTTTTCTATACAGCTAATCATCCACAAAATTCGGGTTCACTTTTAAGAGCAACTGTCTTTCTCGAAGAACAACCAAAACTTTTAACTTTTTCTTTACAACCAAAGAGATAAAAACACTATATTAAAGTCCTGCTTTGTTCATGTACTATTTTGTTCTGTTATGCATGTCATGTTTGTAAAATTACCTTGTTGATTCACTTCAAAAAGTATGATTTAATGCATGTTTTTAACATTTGGAGTTAATGCCATTTATTCTAAAACGGCTATCCAAGGTGAGAGTAAGAAATGTCGACGACCACCTAGTAAACAAACAATTAACTTCCAAATATTTCTTTTTATCAGTAGTTAAAACACCATGCTTGTGTCTCTGACAACCATAGTCCTTGGAATCTAACAGTGTCCATAAGAAATAAGAAGTCGATAAGAAATGTTGCACACTACAAAAAAGATGATGAAAGAATGCCCTTTGTATGATTATCTATTAATAACACCACCCATTAAAAAATGGAGAAATCACCAATCAGAGATAAGTCCTAAGTTAGTCTCCGATAACATAGAAAAATTAGTCTCCGAGGAACAAACTTGTTAGTCTTTGATGAACAATTTTTCTTAGTCTCTGAGAGGCAAATATACTAGTCTTTGATGACTTATTGAGTTTGACGACAACCAAAAGACTTTGGTGGTAGTCAAATGGATTACCGATGAGTTTGACGCTGAACAAATTATCCATCGATGAGTTTGGTGTTGACTTATTGAGTTTGACGCTGAACAAATTACCACCGACGAGTTTGGCGACAACCAAAAGACTTTGGCGGTAGTCAAATAGATTACCGACGAATTTGGAGATGAACAAATTCATCCCCTGATGGTTGAGGGCTATCCTTTGATGATCGAAGACCATCCACTAATGACCGAAGACTATCCCCTGATGGTCGAGAAATATCCCCTGATGGGTAAATCATCCCTCTGACAGGTAAATTATCCACTGATAACTGACCATCCTCTGATGAGTAAATTATCCACTGATGGCTAATTCATTCCCCGACGATCATTCTTAACCCTGATGACCACTTTTATGATTCAACGTTTATCCACAAATGTGCATTTTGTCTTCGAAGGTATAAAATATTATTTTTTTAAAATTATTTTAAGACGATATTAATTAATTATTAAACCTCAACAGTTCAGATGTCAATTTAAGTCATTAAAAGTTTAAGGACATCACATGTGCATATTTTCTCATAACTTTACCAAATGTATAAATTTTTCATGTTGTGTCAATATGCATGTTTTACAGAGTGTCTCACTCAGAAGTGAATTGAATTAGAATCAGCTAAGGACCAAGACAAGTATATACTCACTATATTTTCTTTCAATTAATAAGTATGATCATTCTTTCGATATACGTAATGTATCCAAGATGTTATTATGTCAATATTCATATTCAATTTCTTCAAGTTAAGTAACGTATGATCTCTTGATCCGATGTATGTGAAAATGTTGTACTAGAATTAAGAATTCTTTGGGCAGATGTTAACTATTCAAATTCGCTAACACGCCAAGGTAAATACTATACAAATAGAAAAAAACTTAATTTTTCTTACCCCACACTTGTAAAGTACATCCGTGTGGGTAACTAAAAACTAGTGAGATGCATCTATTTGGCACCCCAGGCCTATGAAATGATAGGGAACGAAAATCGAGGCATTGGTAACCGAACCCTTGCAGATAAAAGATTTCTGCTTTGACTACGTATATCATTATGATGAAGTCAGACGGTGGTCAGGCTGGCCAACTGATATACTGTTTGATATGAAGTTCCTAAAGGCACGTGCACCAAATGGACATGATTACAAGACACATGTGAATTAGTCAAGTTTCTTTCAAGTAAAGGGTCAAACCACTCGTTATCACTCGGGGTCCCTGAAAGCTGTACGTTTTTCAATTTATCAAGAGGTGTTGGCATTGCCTCTGCCCAACCTCACAAACACTTAAGCCCTATAAATTTTCCATTTTTCAAAGCTCACTCAATACTTGATTATATACTTGCAAGCGTAAATCGCTCATGTTGTTATTATCTAATGTTTTTCAGGATATGTCGAGAAGGCCGAGTCGTCTGATAAACAAAAAGCAAGGATGGCATGATGAGCGCTTTCTGATTGCCCCCTTATGGATGACATTCAGGGGAAAAGTGAAGCGTGAGACGATTATTGAAATGTTTAGATTGTAAGGCCTGTGTGAGCCCCTCATAGACTTTCGCTGTTAGAATTTTATTTTGGATGAATGTAATAGAGATTACTATTTATTTATCTTATTTAATGATATGCACGCTTGGATGTTATTACTTTTCTTTTGTCAATTATTGACGGTGCTCGAAGTCTGGTATGAGACTTTTGGGGCCGCCACAAAGGCAACATGAATTGGTTTGGTTAGCGAAATGCTATTGACATCAACAATTTGTACAAACAAATGTACACAAACATTTGTTTTTCATTTTTATGCATTTTTTAAAAGTGTTTTGAAGATTAAATACTTAGAGTGTTGTTGTCTGTTGTGCCAAGAGAATGAAGAAAATAAAGCTTGAAAACTACTTGGACGGGACATAATTGCTTAAGTGCATATTGGTTAGGAGAAACTAATGGATGAATGATGTTTCTACTAGATTTCTTCTTTTCTTTGAAGTTCCACTTTGAAGTTATGGAATAAAGACATGAGGTTTTATATATTTTTTAATGTTTCGAAACCTACAAATTTTTCTTACATACGCACATGATTACTGGTGTATCGATGTCATTTTGATATACGATGTATGTAAAATAGTACTAACCGGAAGCAGAGGTACCTATTTGTTTCAGTTTAAAATTATGAGATCGTATATTCTGACAATATAATTTATACTGTCAGAATTTAGAATCTCATAAGTTTAAGTTGAAACAAACGGAGTTGTACTTGGTCATTAGATATAGAATTACACATTACATATTTATGTATTCTCCAATAATTTGCATAAGTAAATCTGTGTTTACAATTTCAACAATCAATTGATTATAAGCTTTGCAAACCTGTTTATTTAAACATATATTGATGTGTGGTGTCATAAGTCTAAGATGTAATTTGTGGTGCCATAAGTGTAAGATGTAATGTGTGGTGCCTAAGAATGAAGAAAACAAAGCTTGAAAGCTATTGGTTCTATGCACGGGCTAGCACCGTCCATTATTACACGGCCTTGAGTGCTCAAGTTCAGAAGTTTGGAATACTTCACGTTTTGGTCATGCAAATGTGCACTATGTCTGAACACTAGTTATCATATTTTAAGTTTGAATTTGGCAGTCATTATAAGTAGATTTTTTCAGATTTTGAAACATAGCTTTTTGAGCGACATCTCATAAGTGAAAAACAAACAATTAGAAGGAGTGATTGTTGGTATTTTTCATTGCAATCTAATCGCGTACACTTGTTTCTCGTAGTGATTTCTTTCTTTGACACCTGTGATTTTTCCCTTGTGGGATTGCTTGTGTTTTATGATTTATCTGGATCGTTATGTTGGTTACAAGAAATTGATGGATGATGTTTCTGAACTATTTTCATATCAAGTTTCCATCCTTTTAGAAAAAAGCACCTAGTACCAAACCTTACTATTTGATTTTGTCATTTCCTTTCTAGGTAAATTAAATAGAGGCAAGCCTTATGACTTTTAGATGAAGGTAAAGATAATGTCAGTACATAATAAATCTTATTGTTCAAATTAAATATTTCTTCTGATTTAATAGTATTATATGTACATGCACATATAATTTATATAATATCAATTTTCTTAAGTCGATTACTATCTTTGTCCCATAAGAACGATAGATGCACTATAAATACATGTTATGTATTTTAGATAATTTCATTTTTTTTTCATAATATTAATATTTAGCTTGAAAACTTAGGGTTTTTGGAACTTTTGAATTAACCTTAAAGAAGAAAATACTGGAGTTTTACGATATATATAACAAAGAAACAATTATAAAACTAAACTACCTAAACTATCCATAATATTTATTATGTACATTTAACATCCCCTCTTAAACTCACGATGTATCAAGAGAAACCATCGAGAGTTTGTGAACTAGGAAACGAAATTGTTGGACAGAAAACAACTTTGTAAAAAGATCAACAATCTGCATAGAAGAAGAAACAAATGGCAAGGTAATGGTTCCATGATCGTAATTATGACGAGTGAAATGACAATCAATTTCAATATGTTTGGTGCGTTCATGAAAGACAAAGTTGTGAGCAATCTGAATAGCACTCTTGTTGTCACAATACATAGGAGTAGGTCCAACAAGAGAAACACCCATATCAACAAGAAGCCAATGCAACCATATAATTTTTGCGATAGAAGAGGCCATAGCACGATACTCAGCTTCTGTGGAAGAGGTAGAGATAATATCTTATTTTTTACTATTCCAAGAAATGAGTGAGTCTCTTAGGAAAATACAAAATCCTGTGATGGATTTAATAATCAGTTCGATCACCACCCCAATCAACATCTGAATAAGCACGCAACTCTAATAAGGATGATGAAGGAAACAAACTTTGAAATTAAGTCCCACGAAGGTAACGAAGGATACACAAAACAACTGCCCAATGCACAGAAGTAGGAGAAGTAACAAACTGACTGACAACATGAGCAATATCAGGTTTGGTGATCATGAGATAAACCAAGTTGCCCACAATAGTACGATACCTGGTGGGATTTGACAACAGAAAACCATCTGGGGAGGTATATCTGACATTAACCTTAAAAGGTGTCTCACTTGTTTGAGTGTTAGAGATTTGCACATTTACAAGGATAGTAACAATGTATTTGTATTGAGAAAAAAGATATCCACGAGGAGAGTATGCAACCTCAATTCCAAGAAAGTACCGCAAACGACCCAAATCTTTCATCTCAAATTGTGTGGTCAAATATAATTTTAACTGTTCAATCCCATCAAGATCATTTATAGTAATAATCATGTCATCAACATATAAAGAAAGTATGATATGACCACGAGAAGTGCACCTAACAAACAAAGTAGCAGAGTCATGTGGACTGGGATGGAATCCGACATATGTAATGACAATAAAAAATTTCTCAAACCAAGCACAAGGAGTCTATTTAAGACCATAAAGAGTCTTCTTGAGTTTGCAGACTTGACCAGGAACATGTGAAACATCTGGTGGAGGAAAAATATAAACTTCTTCATGAAGATCACCATTTAAGAAGGCATTCTTAACATCCAACTGAGATATATGCCATTGACGAACAGATGCAATTGCAATGAGAGTACGAATAATAGTCATCTTGGCAACATGAGCAAATTTTTCCTCATAATCCATCCCATACTCATGAAAAAAACCCTTAGCAACCAATTGAGTTTTGTATCGCTCAACAGACCCATCAGCCTTGGTCTTAGTTTGATACACCCAATGAGAACCAATAACATGTTTACCTAGGGAAGAGAGATAAGATCCCAAGTATGCATCCTATAAAAAGCAGATAGTTCTTCGTTCATAGCTTCCTTCCAAAGAGGATTTAGAAATGCCTCTCCATAGGAAGAAGGCTCATACAAATTGTGAACAGATACTAAGAAAGTAGCAAAATTACTTGAGTAATTAGAATACATAAAGTCTACTAATTGAGTAGACTTACGAACCCGTTGAGGATAACGAGGTGGAGATGTTGTAAGATTTGTGATGATAGGAGATTCTTAGGAAGCAACAGGAGTAGGAAGGACTTCTGGATCAGTAGAACTTACATAATCTAATGTATCAAAATGATCAATGCAAATAATATTTGATTGTGTAAGATTATGAGTTTTAGATGGAATAGAGTAATATGGAATGTGCTCAAGAAATATAACATGACGAGAGACATATAGTTTTTGAGCAATAGGATCATAACAACGATACTTCTTTTGACCTGTACCATAACCAAGAAAAACACATAATGCTGAACGGGAGGACATTTTACTACGATATGCATAAGAACGACGAACAAAGTAAGTGGAACCAAAAACTCTCAAAGTGAAGTAATTAGGAGATTGACCAAACAATTTTTCAAAAGGAGACAAACTGAAAGTCACAAAGGATGAAATTCTATTAATAAGATAAGTGGCTGTGAGTACAACTTTTCCCCAAAACTCACTAGGAATAGAGGCTGACAGGAGAAGGGAACAGACAATTTCAACAATGTGGCGATGTTTCCTTTCAGCAACCTCATTTTGTTGAGGAGTATTAGTATAAGAGGTTTGCTGCAAGGTTCCATCAGAAACAATTAACTCGGAGAACTTGTTAGATGTGTATTCACCACCCAAATCACAACGAAAATACTTAATAACATCATTATATTGTGTTTTAACAAGAGCACGAAAAATGTTATATATCACAAAAAAATCAGAACGACGTTTCATTAAGTAAATCTAAGTGTAACAAGTATAATCATCAATAAAAGAAACATAATATCTGGATCCACCTTTAGTAATACATGTGATGGTCCCCAAACGTCAGAATGGATGAAGTAAAAAGGTGTAGTAAAAATAGAAAGACTTCTGTTAAAAGGTAAAGCTATAAATTTTGCAAGTTTACATCCACAACAATTAGATATATCATGAATTTGAAAATCTCTTAACAATCCGGTAGAAGCTAAGTACTTTAAACGAGAAGAAGACACATGTACAAGGCGATGATGCATAAATAAAAATCAGAAGATGAGTGCCTTAAATGAAAAGTTGACAAAAGCTACAACACATGGAACTTTTAAGTTCATCCAAAATATAAAGTCCTCCCTGTCTACGGCCTATTCCAATCATCCTCGTAGATTACGGATCATGTACATAACAAGAGGTAGAAGAAAATAAAACTGAGAGACCAGAATCACATAATAGACTCACAGAAACAAGGCTCATAGTGACATTAGGAACATAGTAAACATTTGAGAAGGAAAAATCAAATGTAGAAATAGAACCAATGCCTATTAATGGCATAGGTGTGCCATCAACAGTCATAATAGATACAGACGAGACATCATACAAATTAGTGAAAGAACTAAAATTAGATGACATATGATAAGAGGTGCCATAATCAAGTATCCATTTGGAAGATAATATACCTAATAAGTTAGAGCAGGGCAAACCTTGACTTAAAGAAACATAAGTGGCAAGTGATTGTTGAGACATAAATTTCTGAAGCTGCTCAGCAATAGAAGCTATGGTAGGATCAATACCAGTAGGAGGAATTATGGCTGCAAAATTCGGTGTAGGTGGTTTGAGGGTATGTTGTTGTTGTGATGATGGTATTGGCAGAAGAAGAGGTCTCCATTGAGAAGATTGTTGCGTTTGTTGCTGCTGCTGTGGTGGCAGAGTAGGAGGTCTCCATTGAGAAGACTACTATGATTGTTGGGATTTGCTCAACAACTTAGGATACTAAGATTTCCAATGACCATTCTTCTTGCAAAAGCGACATTCATCCGAAGTAGTCAAATTATGGAAGGGTGCTCTAGGAGAAATTGCAAAAACTTATGGGATAGTTCCCTTATTAGATTGAGAATGAAGACAGATTTCTTCAGCTAATAGCTCATTAACTAAGAAGTCAACTGTTGGAAAAGGAGTACGATGCAAGATTGTTCCATGAAGTCCCTCGAAATCAAACCAGAGGACCATCAAAAATTGAATTAAACGTTGTTCTTCTCTACGACCAATATATGGTTGACAAACACGTAATTCTACAGATTCAGTCAGAGCCAATTGATCCCACAAATTAGACATGGCAGAATAAAATTTTTGACTACTCATATTATTTTGCTGAAGAGCATGAATATCAATCTCTAATTGATACTGTTTTGCGAAATTTGATTGTGTATACAACCATTACAAGTGATCCTAGACTTCCTTTGCACATTCATATTTTGCTAATTGAATGCTTGTCGACTGTGCCACAAAGTTATTAATCCAAGTAATTATTTTTGAATTATTCACATCACAAGTCTCTGACTTTTCAGCATATTTTTCATCCTTGACATTTACTGGTTTAGTCAAAACTTTAGAAACATAACCCCACATTCATTTTTCTTTAAGAAATTTTTCAACACACAACTCCAATAGAAATAATTATGTCTATTCAATTGAACACTAATGGCTTGAAGAGAATTATCTTTTTTCCCAGTTATGACAATAACCAAAATACAGAATGCAAGAAAACAAATAGAAGAGGAAGGAGAACAATTACCGAATTTATCAGAGAAAGAATCGGAAGGCCAACATCAAATTGAAACAGAAAAACAAATCAATTTTGCAAAAAAAAAATATGAACTAGATTAACCTTGCTCTGATGACATAAAAACTTGGGATTTTTGAAACTTCTGAATTAACCTTAAAAAAGAAAATATTGGAGTTTTACAATATATATAATAAGGAAACAATTATAAAACTAAAATACCTAAACTACCCTTAATATTTATTATGTACATTTAACACAACTATTATATTTTTATTTTATCAATTTATTAACATATCTAATAAGTACTAAAATTAGTTAAGTTATCGTTTTTGGGATAGATAGAGTAACATTCTGTAATTCAAATTCATTATAAATTTATTTCATTTTAGAATCAATAAATATGACACCTTCTTGTATAACTAATCTAACTCATTATTTTATTGCTATGGTGCATAAAATCACATTTATATACGGAGTATGAGTTTTGAATTTTAGAATTTTTACGTATTGACTTAGAAAAATGAAATATATTAGAAACTAATTTAAAAGTAAAACACGTGAGAATATGTATAATAAAATCATACATTTCGCTTAGACAAGTATTAGGCAATTCTATTTCCCAAAGTTTTGTTGCTCAAACGGTTTTTATTTGTTGGTTGGAGCTAAAGTTTTTATTGATACTATTTTTTCACCCATTTCATCACTCGTATAGAGAGAGATTGAGAAGACTATTTGAGACAATCAAATACTACATGAAATTCAAATAATTTCGTTGATAAAATTTGTATAAAATTGTACACATACACATACATGTAATTTTGGGTCATAAATATGTTACTTTAATTTGTAGCTATACAGTGTATTTTTTTAATTTTTTGCATGCAATAATGTGAATTTCCTAATATGCCCCTGGATAAATATCTATGTTTAAGGGTGAAAGCAGATATTAATATAGCACATATGATCTCTGTCTCTTCTACTGAGAAGTCTGTGTTGTCTATTTTGGTAGATAGGGTAGTAATTAAATTTATAAAGCAAGAAAATGAGGGGGAAATCATATTCTGCGACATAGTTTTTTTTTTGCCTATATTGTGACCAAAAAAAAAAAAACTTATCTCGTCCAATTTTTTAACTATATTGCTTACACAATGAGTTTTTATGTCGGTAGTTTTTCATTAAAACAAACAAACGAAAGATCAACATATCTACCACAATATTAACACAAACAAACTGAATGCTAAAATATCATGTTGCAACATTAAAATTAACATCTCTCCAGCAAAACGTCACTGGTAACATGAAATTATATGATGTTAGGAGTGATATATGATTAACATCCAATTTGCTCCCCCGTATTTTATTTTATTCTGAATTTCAATTATGACCCCAAACTTCTCGATTCTTTTTTTTGTTTTTTCAGCCAACTAGAAGTGTTTGGTGCTTTATTTATCCAAATTTGTAAGTATGTGAGGTTCTTTTAGCCGGTGAAACCAAATATATAACTTTTTTTTTAGTTCAAAATTAAAATTCCAAATACAATATACAATATAAAATACTTCTCACATTTGAATTTTTAACAAATATTAATATTGTATATTTAACTAAAAATTATAGATACAAATAATAAATTTTTTTTATGAAATTAAATATAAGATAAGAAAATTGTAATGATCAATTTAAAAAAGTATATCGATATAATGAAAAATTTATATAAATATCACTCTTTTTAAACAAATCTTATTCTTAAAATGTTGTATTTTTAAAGGAAGGAAGCAGTATTATTATTTCATCGAGTCATGTTTTCCCGTAAAGTGAAAAAATAACGTAGGGCCAGATTCCAATTTGCAACCACGGAGATCTCACTAAATAGTATTCCGTAGTAATTAATTAGTTTATTAATATAATCTTACCCTTATTTCGTTGGAAAATGTTTTGCAATATTTTTTTAAGCTGGTTTGGAATTAGAATAATACTACAACTAATAATCTCTCCTAAAGTTATTTCTTATTCAATTAATTAGTTTAGCAAAGAGAGAGTCCTCTTATTTATAGAAGATTTTAAAGATTTGTTTATAACCATCTCGCTTGCTATCTGCTATATTCTTCTAGATAAGATTTGAGAATTGGTTGCAGTTGAGGATAATGTTGAAAGCTAGAAATCTTTTGATATTAAGAGGATGGATCATAGTCAGAGTTCTATTTCAATCATAATTTTAGTGTCCTAACGGTAAAAGAGTCATTTTTCTTTTATACATTCACCATAAAAATAAGAGCTCTACATTTTTAATAATATAAATAAAATTTAGATATCAATAAATTTTAAATAATATAATTTAGTTATGTAGGACCATTGGTCTTAATATTTCACTTATCAATGCTATAGGATACGGAGAAACATGACGGACTTTCTTCTTCTTCTTTTTTTTTTTTCTAAATGTTGACCCAAAATTTACGTGGTAATTATTAAGAGGGTCAAATCCTTAATATAATTAGTCTTGTACCCCAAAGCAGCATCTCTATATATTGGAACAGCAGAAATGCAAAAAAATCCAACATTTAATGAATTCAACTAAATAAGAGATCAATTCACAAAATTACTCATCATATTGCAATCTTGTCTAACAAACAAACAACTACCCCCACAACAGAGATCCTAACAAATCCAGAGCAGAACTATCACCAAGGAAACTGCTCAGATCATCGATTTGCGCAGTTCTTCAGCTCCATGTGCAAAGTGGCATCTGTCACCAAACGTGCACGACCCTTTCGCAAAGTTCTCACAGAGTTTTGTCTTGAAATTGCCTGCAGGACCAGAGCCTGACATTGCATGGGCATGGCTTTTCGGTGGAGGGCCAGAGGCTGATCCAATATTCACAATAAGTTCACGAACCATTTGACTGGCCTGTTTGATCTGATCAAATGTGCCCTCCAGCTCAATGTTCCTCAGGTTAGGATCCGACTCATGGTCTCTGATAGAAAGTTTTGCTCCAGTCAGGCGACAAATTTGCTTTGAGTTGACACCACTCTTACCGATGATGGCTCCAGCAAGTGATGCATCAACACTGATCTTTGCTGTAGCAGATGCCCCAAAGCTGGCTGCAGCTCCTCCATGACTTGGAGGAAGTGGCTCCATGCGGCCACCAAACCTACTACCTTGCATTGCTCCCATGGCACGAGGATCTTCATGGGATGGAGCTGTTGGCCTGCCAAGCTCCCATTCACCATGGGCGAAACGACATTTATCACCAAACTTGCAACCCTCAGCGGTGTTGTATTTAGTGCACAATTTGGATTTGACGGCTGGAGGAGATGAACCGTCTGGAAATGAAGGCGGGAGACCAGGATTTCTGGCAGGTGCTGCAAGAGCTGGGTTGCTGCCGGTCATCTGGGCCACAGCTTTAATTCCACCAGGAACATAATGCAAGAAATGGCATCCCTCACCAAATGGACAACCAGAAGTACTGCAGAAGATCAAAAGCATATAAGATGAATCCAAATATAATTAGACTCGACTCCCAAGAAAAAGGGGTTGCAACTACAGGAGAATTACACTGCAATCACTAGAAACCATAATAAATGAACAAAATCGATAGGCGTGCCATAAGACAGGTGATATAACTGTATAATACAGTCTATAACATCAGTTTAAATAACAATCTACTAAAATATGAGGAGAACCATAGTAAACATGATCTTATTAAGTTGCTTCCTAACCATCGTATTGGATATCAACATAAAAATTTCAGTTATATTAGTAACTCTTGCATCTACTAAATTTGACCTACTTTATTTCAGAGAATTTATTAAGAATATTCCAGGAAATCTGCTGAATATGTTATGTCTGTTCAAGGTCAAGCGAGTGATGAGTTCAATATCAATTTAAAATATTTATCATTCGGAAGTATTTTCCAACAAAACAAATTACATTGCTAGGAGTATTTGCTAAAAAGGAAAACTTGTCAAAATAATCTTAATCATTTGTATTTGCAATCTGAACCTCTTGATTTCAGTCCTTTACATGAATCGTCAAGATTAACAATCTAATCTAGCAGCAAGAATAGCATAACAGCAAACTAACACTAGTACAAAGTGCAAACACAACCACATAAGTTCAGTACATTAGTGCTTATTGATATTTTTTCACTGCCCTCCGAAGCTCAGACAGAACCTACTGACAGCCATCAAAGTGGCTTAATAAAGCATTAGTTACCCATCCCAGGTTAGACACTATGATAAAACCAGCCATAATCACTGCTACTCCATACTATGAGTAGGGCATACTGAAAGACATAAATAAATTATCATCTTTTTGGGTTGGGCACTACAAAAACGAGTTTAGATACAAGTCTTATCAAACAAGTCATCAACAATCTAACTTCTAGATGAGGACAACTATGCAAATTAGGCAAGCATATAAATTTTATACAATGTCTTCCTAGAAAAGGAAAGAAGAATAAAAAACTCAGAAAACAATCACAAAAGAGTTCTCTAGATCGACCCAAAGATCTCTATTTCTTGCTTCTTTTAATTTTTGTACTGGTGTACTGCTCTCAAACAGTTGGCATCAAATCCATTATTTTGACGATTGACCCTTACTGAGGTCTCCTATGTCTACCAGTATACCCAAACAAGGATGTACCCAAAGGAGGATATAGCCATTGAGAAAACAAAAAACCATATTCGTTAAAATTCTGCATTTGACAGGTCACAACGCTGCAACCAATATCAACCAGGTCCACCACTATTATTTGTTAATAACACTACTTCCAAATATCATGTTACACAAATTTAGAAGTCAACCATCAGCCAATCCTGTTGCCGTTGCTTATGGAAATATACAGTGATATGTATATGTATAATTGTTAGGACCAAGTTTGAATAACAGCCACTTTTTGGTTACATATATATATCCCACCATCTGGTGAATTCAAGAGCACTGTCCTGATCAGCCAATTCTGTTCAATAGTCCTTGTTATCTTGTGATTAAAAGAAGAATGTTACCTGTATCAAAGCCTTGGATACTCAATTCATTAGTCCAAATCATATTAATTTCACTCGCAACCATTATATAAATGAATTATTCTTGCAGCTTAAAATCATTAAAAATAGATGAAATTATAGTTACAAGATTTTTTAGATAAGTTAGAATTAGAACCTGAAAAACTTTGTGCACGGCTTTGATTTGCTTCCTATACCAGTTGAAAAGGACTCCATTTCTGTTACAGAACATTAACTTATTTTTCTCAGTAGAAATTTTAGTGATCTGTTAATCTTTAGAACGTTACAGAACATTTAAAATCCATTCATAATTTCTTCTCACAATTAAAAAGGTGTTCTTCTACTTAATGATATACATATATATGTATATGGATACTATTCAACTGATAAAATATAGGAAGTAATCCGATTTCTTAGCACCCAGAAACTATAATATGTCTACGGACAACAAATGTGCGTGCGCGTGTGTACATTTGTAGACGGACAGACTGTTTAGATCAACAAAGAAAAGGTTACATATATCTTTGATAAGAATATTATTTGGAGTGCAGCAACATCCTGCAGAAGTTTTTGCAGCATGGATTTGGGAAGAGAATCCAAATATAAGAAGAATGACACATAACATTAGACAATATAAATTTATCAAACTAGTTCATTCTGTTTGTTGGGTGCTTATAATTTAAAGGAAAAATGAAATCTTAGATATTGTTCAGATCAGTACACAGTAAGCAAAAATTAAAATTTCATGAACGCATGAAACTATAAGAAAATGTGGCACGGCTTACACCATTAAATTTACCCCTTCCCCAGCTTTCTTAGCCATTGGACATACAATAGTGGTAGACAAAACGGGAAGTGAGGGATTTAGCCTGAAAAATTAGTTTGGCACCATTGAATATATGAATGTTTACATTTTCTGGTATGGCATAGAATAATCCTTCTACAGCTATATCCTGCCTCCGTTCCAAAATAAGTGGCTTAGCTCATTTTTTGCACGTAGTTTTAGGTATATTTTAATATATGATAAACATTTTATTTTATTTAATAAAAATAAACAAATATAACTTTGGAGATTAATAACATATAAACATTAAATTTATTTTAAAAATCTAACGTATAGTAAATTCAACATAAAAATGCATGCCTCTACAGTAGCTAAGCCACTTAATTTGGGACGGAGGGAGTATAAAACTACAATAACTTCGATTACTGAATATGTTCAACTTGCAAGGTTATAAAACAATGTAGGCATCATAAAAGTTTATGAAAATTTGCACTCTCTTATTTTTGAAGGTCATTTTCATCTGTACAGTTGGATGTTTCAAAATCATAAAGGAAAAAAATGAGGGATTCAGCAACAAGTTCTCAACTCAAGTCCCTGACCTTCCATTCAGTTTTCTCATGATGAACTATAAGAATAAGCTCATTCCATAAAATAATCTCAAATATACATGTGTAATTGGAAATGAACTCAAGAAACCAAACATCAAAGATATGAGAACCCGGAACAATAAATCAAGGAGCCTCAATTAATAAAGGAAGTACTAGACGACTCAGTGAACATATTCTTTTTCTGAACACATTGAGCTCGTCAATGGCATGGAAACCAAGTCTATCCAGAATATAGTAAGATGACCCCAATCTGAATAAAATAGGTAACTGAAAATTCCTCAATAGCAGGAGAGAATTTAAAGCATGTTAATTAATCGTTAAATAAAATAAAAAAGCTAAGTTGTACCCATCCTATCTAACCTTACCACCCTTCCCCAGCCCCACCACCCGAAAAAAAAGAAAATAAAAAGGTGAGGCATCTTTAATTCTTTGGATTCAGAACTTGATACGAAATCTTATCTTAAACATAAAAACAAAAAAGATGCATATGCAAACAAATACAAAAACTTCGAACAACCGACGCCGCCATATGAAAAACCAGACAAAGTAATTCACAAACATAAATAAAAAAATCTGTACAGAAAAGCAGAAAAAACCCTAAATTTGACAGGACATAAGAGGGAGGGGAATAGAAAAAGGAACCTTGTCTGGACTTCTTGAAGCTGCCATTGCCATTGAAAGTAGCTTCTGGTCTACCTCTCTTTCTAGCGGCACCTCCGAACTCCATTAACGTAGCTTTTACAATAATTTAGAGAGAGAAATCAAGTGAATCTGGGAGAGTAGAAACCCTAGAGAGAGAAAGTGAGATACACAGAGAGAGTGGCTAACGGATCCAAATGAGGAGAGAGAGAGAGAGAGAGAGAGAGAGAGAGAGAGATAAAGCGGGGGGTGGTGGAGTAGAGAAGGATATAAAGGGCGGATATGAAAATTAGGTTTAAATGTGGCTCATAGAAATGACTTGTAAGCACTCTCACGTGCTTTGCACGTGCACGTGTAAATGATGATTTGGTGAACTCAACCGCTGATGAGACTTGAGAGGCTGCTCGGCTCTCTAGATTTGGTGGGTGTCTTGGGTGATGCCACCGCATCCTACACATGATTTATTAAAGATTTTTTTATTTATTTTGAACTTTCAAAAAATAATAATAATAATAATTTCTTTTGTAATTTTTCTAATGATAAATTAATTTTTTTCCTTGTTTTATAGAAAGTCATTGTCTAAAAACTATACTTGTTTAATATGTAGTGATGCATTTGTAAAAATTTAGTTAAACAAATAAAAACTTATTTATAAGGTTTTTTTTATTAGTTTACAAGATTTAAAATTTTGATATACTCACCTCGCAGACACACACTTATAAATTATCTTACTAAGTTTTTTTAATTAAAGTTCAAAATTTTGATTTTTTTATTTTTCAAAAAAAATAGTCGATAACTAATAAAACTAACTATCGAACAATAAATTAAAGTTAAATATTAAATTCTAATGAGGGTGTATTGCTCGTTGGGTTATCATAAAGATTGTTTATTTTCTGGTTACCAAAAATATTACATATATAGTTCTTATTAATATTGATATTGTAAACGACATTAAATATGTTTTGATGGTAAAAGAAATTTCATGAATAAATTTGATTGGATTAGCGAATACAAACATTGTATTCAAATTTAAGTACCAATCACAACATATAATAATAATAAATTTGATTAGATTAGCGAATACAAACATTGTATTCAAATTTAAGTACCAATCACAACATATAATAATAATAATAATAATAATAATAATAATAATTAATAATAATAATAAATTTGATTAGATTAGCGAATACAAACATTGTATTCAAATTTAAGTACCAATCACAACATATAATAATAATAGTAATAATAATAATAATAATAATACATCATCATGATCATGATCATGAAATTAGACGATAATTTTTACAACAACAATCACTGCTAGCAGATCAAGTATAACATTGAAAAGAAAATTGAATTTGTTTCACTAAATTTCAAAATAGGTTAATGGTGTGTTTAATTTGCATGAATGAGAATGAGTATGGATTAAATTCAATTAATTTCTTTAGTTTGATTTGTTGGAATTATTAGAATTGATTTTGACAAAATATTGTATTCGTTTATATGTATGGGAAACGAGTATTATCAAATCTCATTTGGTAATCCAACGTTGCGATAAATATTAGAATTAAAAAATTGCATAATGACACATATTTTTATTGTTGTTGTTATTATTATTGGTGGTAATTTAAGATAGTACTATGATATTGTTGCACTATTATTAAACATCTTATCATATCAATATATTCTTTTTCCTTTTTTAATATACAAATTCAAATATTTGCGTAAAATCACATGATACATATTACTAACTCGCTTCAAACACGTAGTAGAAAATATAATCTCAATTTTAATTAACTACTAAATCAAAGTCAATTAGATAATTGAATTTACTAAGTGAAAACAATTCACGTATTTTTTCTTTCCTATCTTATCTTATTGATGTATAAATCTATCTATTTACATGACTTAAATGTCTCCTATTTTTCTAAAAAGTCACTAAATTTTAAGAATCAATGTGGGAGTTGATCTATAGCTAACGTTAGCTGTAGAGACTTTTGTAGCTAACACATTTATAGTCGTCCATGAAATGATCCAACGCTTGATATCAAACTCAAAAAAAAAAAAAGTGGCGGAAGGGATTTTTTTAAAATTTTTTTTTCTCTTCCTCCAGTATTAGTTGTTTTTTTAAAAAAAGTCCCTTTCGCTACTAACACTGACGGAAGAGACTTTTTAAAATTTTTTTTCCCTTCCTTCGATATTAGTGGCGGAATGGGAAAAAAATAACCATTTTTTCCCCTTCCGCCAGTGTTAGTAGCAGAAGGGAATTTTTTTTTTAAAAAAAATTACCTTTTCGTTACTAACACTGACGGAAGGGAAAAATATTTTTAAAATAAAAGTCCATTCCGTCAGTGTTAGTAGCGGAAGGGTAATTTAAAAAAAAAAATTCCCTTCCACTACTAACACTGGCGGTAGGAAAATTTTTTTTAAAAAAAAAGTCCCTTCCGCTACTAACACTGACGGAAGGGACTTTTTTTTAAATTTTTCCCCCCCTTTCTCCAGTGTTAGTGGAGGAAAGAGAAAAAAATGATTATTTTTTCCCCTTCCGCCAGTGTTACTAGTGGAAGAGAATTTTTTTTTTAAAAAAAATTACCCTTTCGTTACTAACACTGGCGGAAGGAAAAAATATTTTTAAAATAAAAGTCCCTTTCGCCAGTGTTAGTAACGGAAGGGTAATTTTTTTTTAAAAAAAAAATTCTCTTCCACTATTAACACTGGCGGGAGAGATTTTTTTTTTTTTTTTTTTGAGTTTGATATCAAATGTTGGATCATTCTATGGACGGTTATAAATGTGTTAGTTACGAAAGTGTCCACAGCTAATATTAGCTATGGATTGGCCATATATATATATATATATATATATATATATATATGACTTTAGTGTGCCTTTTTTTTTTTTTGTTATTATATAGGATATTTGAAATAAGTGATTATAGTTTGATACATTATCTTTAACAAAATAAAATAAAATTTTAGAAGCCGTATGCTTTAATACTTTTTGCTAATTTCATTTTGGTAAATTTTCATCTCATTTCTAACAATCTGAAAAGAATTTTAATTATAGTAACTTCCTAAATTTATTTTTGGTAATAATTAGAAGAAGAGTAGTATAAGCGTGTCTGATAAGCAACCAAACAAAAGCGGGAGAAAAAGAATTGACAAATTTTATGTGAAAATAAAAAAACCCCTTTTCAAATTCAAAACCACAAGAACTCAGGAGAGGAGAGATCAGAAGATTAAACATAAAAAAATTATCAATGGTGAAGAATGAGAAAGCAAGCACTAGCAGCTGCCATATCAATTGTGAAGATGGACTTGCTACTGATGATCTGAATTTTATTAATTTGAGTGATTTTAGTGGAGAAGAAACTGGTGATCAACCAAGAGATATCAAGTCTGGTTACATTGAATTACACAAACTCATCAATGGTAATGTGTGATAATATTATTCTTAATTAATATCCATTTCCCCTTTTTCCTTAATTTCGCACTATTTTCCCTTTTTTTTTAAACTTTAATTTTTACTACTAGTTGTGATAATTCTGATGGAATTTACTCATCTTTTTTGTAGAGAAAAAAGATGATCTAAGGAAGGGCTAGTCTTGATAAGTTTTTTAAGTCTTATTGATGAAGTTGAGGACTTGCGTCAGCATGGTATGTTTGTTTTTGTTATTTGATCATCCATCAGCATGGTGTGGATAAATACTTTGTTTCTTTGTCTCCATACAGTGTACACATTTGTTTGTTGCAGTAATACGGTTATATCATATATCATATATATATATACAGGGAGAAGGGGAATCTAAAGCACGCCTAGGTAAGCTTGGGTAAGGCTAGTTAATAAAACGAAAACGATTTAAGTTTTAATTTTGTATTATATTTTTTTTAATTATAGTATTTATTAAAATAATAAATAAAAACTCTATGAAGGGCTATTAAATCTTAAACTACCATGTTTTAATTAGTGGCCTTAGCCTAGACATGCCTTGTATTCCTTTTTCCCATATATATATATATGTATATATATTTACATTTTTTAAGTGTTGAGAAAATTTCACTTTGTTTCAAGAGTTTGCTTACTGGAATTTTTAAAGCAGCAATGTGCCAAAATCTGAAACTCTAAACTAGGTTCCTAATTTTAGAACTTTTGAGTTACAAATTTACATTGTTGCAATAATTTATGTGTACTGGTTTCCAAAAATGGAAATCGGCCAGCTCATGGACATGCATATCCTTTTAAGGAGTCTCTTTATGTATTTTTGGGGCATTATTTATGTTTTCTCAGCTGCTTTCAAGAGCTAAAGTTTATTTCCCCTTTTGTTGTCAGTTAAGAAGCCAAAGTACCAACTTGTTGATGGAGAGGCACTACGCAGTCTTGCTACTGCTCTAGTGACCTCAATCAAGTCACATTCCAATGGAGGCTTCACACCATCAAATATTCGTCACTTACTTGCTCGAAGACTTTGTTCAACAAAACGGAGTAGGTCGAGCAACCTCTACGAATAATCTTGATAAAGTTTCTTGGGGCAAACTTGGCTCTTTTGTTTTTCCAATCATCAGGGTTGGCATAGGATGCCACACCATGTGAGATTTAATTTGGCTTTGTAGTTCTTTTTTAAAGTTCCAACTAATTGTATGTACTTCAATGTGTGTTCATGTACGCGTGCTTTAAATATTCTCTTAATCTTTTCAACCTTATAACTTTTTTGAATTTTTTGTTTTACCTCAAGGCTTGGACCCATGAACTATGAACTGAAGCAGGAGAAGGTTGCAGTTGAAGGGACACCTTGGTGGTCTGGATCTAGAACCTATGAAGTGAAGCGGCAGAAGATTGCTGGCAAGCACCCCAGGCTAGCTGAAAGAGCTCGACCAGAAAAGGTATGGTTGCCTTTATAATAACCTCAGTTGGGAAAATTTACCACTCAGCAATTCAGTAATCATAGTGCCAAAAGTATCACTGCGTATTATTTCAAAGAATGTATCACTCTTCTGTTCAAAATTTAGAGATACATTTCAATTTGAACCATTGTCATTGGTGAAATCCTAGATTTCAACTTATGATGTTATATCAAGATTTTAGAATTACAAAGTTTGTAATGACTACTATTTTGTAAGTAGTTTAAAATTTCAACTTTATTAAAAATCAAAACTATATAAATTCACATTAGATCACAGATTCAAAGTCGTGATTTCACAACCAAACTAGGCATGAAGCCAGATATATCTCAAATTTTGGAATGAAGTAGTAATACGCTAGGAAAGAACTAAGGGTTAAGTAAGTTTGCAGGATTATTTAATCAAAAGGAAGAATTCGAGTCCAACTGAGTTTCTATAATGCCTAAGAGTCCAATTGCCAGTCTTGTACTTACAAATAAATTAGTAAAGTAGCACAGCTTTCAATAGGACAAGTCTCAGATATTATAGCAATGTGTTTGCTTTTGTATTTTTTCTTTTTATTGTCAGTTTAGAACTCCTGAAGATTCATTTTGTTGGTTTGTATTGCTTTATGTGACTTTGATGGTTGATCATGTGAAAATATGTATCACGTGGCTTAAATTTTTCAGCTACTTTATGTGAACTAGATGGTTGACTAGCTAAACATATATGAATTGTGTTAAAGTCTGTTATGCTTTTCAAGTACATCCATCTTCATGGTATTGAAATTAATGTATAATACTTATTAGAAGATTGTGAATCAAGTGAATCTGCTTATTAAAATCTAGATTTCTTAATTTCAATAACACAGCTCAATAATGTGACAATCTTGATTCAGAATCCTAAACTCCCAATGTATCATAATTTTGCCTAGTTCATAAGTGTAACTCATGGAACCAAATAGAAAATCCTTGTAAAGAAAGTGAAAAGAATTGGAAAAAAAATCTTTCTTCCTGTAATGGCCTGAGGCGCAATGAGGTGGAATTTCTTCTTACTCTCCATTTAGATGCAATTTAGGAAAAGTGTGACTGCGGAAATATCAGATGATGATGCAATGTTTTGTCAAAGAAATTATTATGGAGATATCTGACACATATGAATGTCTTTTGTAGATTGCCCACAGCTCACTTGGCTTTACTATAGAGAACTTTAATTAAGATTTAAGTGACAGAAATGATGATGTATGATTCTCGGAATTTGTTGTTCCTAGGCATGAAATTGGCTTGGTTCTTTGGATTGATAGTGTCATATATACCCATTTAGGCATGAAACTTTTGTAGTTAAGGCTTACTTCTGTTACTTTCTGCTCAATTGCGGAATATTCTTCATAGTTAATACATTTTATGGTATATTTTATTGGCTAGTCAAAGGTGGAAAAATGTTGTAAACTTGTAGTTACATTTAACTGGATAGTTGTGAGTTGTGATTGCGTTCAAAGAAGCATATACAAGTTCTTGTTTTACTCCTGATTTATCATTGCAATATGCAATTATTAGTTAACAAAAACTCCATAGATAAGTTTTCAAAAGTGTTAGCTGGATATTTGACATGGCATTTTGCTTTTCTGGGACTTTCAATTTGTGATCTTATTTGAATTTCTCTTGCATCAGTTTAACGCAATTGCCGAAGAAAATTTAGATACAGACAAAATCATGGGAACCATGTTTGAGATCTTAAGAGAGAAGCGACGAGTTAAACTTGAATGTCTCTTGTTAAACAGAAAGTCATTTGCACAGACAGTGGAGAACTTATTTGCTCTGTCTTTCTTAGTGAAAGATGGGTGTGTTGCGATACATGTGGATGAGAATGGCTCTCACCTTGTCTGTAAGATACAATTCAGAGCATGTTAATTCCTCTGTTATCTTTATACTTGTGGAAAATTCTTCTTTTTGCAGCACCAAGGAATGCACCTGCTTCCAGAGCTGTATTGTCAGGTGAAGTTACGTTTCACCAATTCACTTCAGATTTGATTTCAGAGATTGAAAGGTACTTTCATTAAAATTTTCCATCAGAGAGTCGAAAACTGGTATATCTTTTTCGCGATAATATTTGTTGACATGCGATAATCATGCAGCAGTTGAGAGATTCAGTGCCGCAAGGATTTGAGTTGATGCCATGCAGGAACATGAAGAACACCACAGGTGGTTCTCAAACACAATTTCCACCACCAAACACAGGGCGCGACGTATAAAGCATGTTCAAGAAAGTGCAGCTTCATTAAACAAGAATGATTAGCAGGATGATCAAGCTCAAACTTTTGCAAGCCTATGACACTTCTAAAACAAATCAAGGCGCTGCACGGATACATTAGTATATTTACTCTTTTGTTCACCAGCTGAAGTGAAACTGAAATAGGCCAATTCTAGGTGTATATATGGTAGGTATAACTAGATGCAGTTCTCCTAGGTATCTTGCTACTCGGCATTTCTCTGAGTGAAGCTCAAGGATTAAGGCATTTTTGCAGGGTTCTGTACTTGTTACAAGATTCCTTTTTGCTGAACTTGATATCATTCACTTGTATTTGTAGTACGCAACTTATGTGATTATGTAATGCTCGATGCTGTTCCTGTATTATTTGGATGCGTGTGCCTGTGCGCCCGCATATTTATGTTATTTGAGTAAAGCTTGCTTTTGAGTCGCCATGTCTAAAATGCGACAGACAATATATAGCAGTGAAGTTCATCAATCGCAAGAAATCTTTAGAGTAGTAACGCATTTTTGCCAATTTAGAAGTTAAAACACAAAAGATGAATCAAATGACTATATACAGGGACTGAAAGCTTCTGTTCAAGCAAAAGCACCCACAAGAAGTTCCTGTTCACGCTCACATGCTCAATAAATAAGAACTAATTGTACATAAAAAAGAAGTTTAGTTATTGTTTTAACTAAATCTAATATAAAGATGGGCGTCGAAGCTAATAAAAATAATTTTTTGCTCTAAAATAACTAGCTTGTAACAAATGATAATAAGGCCGTATCCATAAAGATTGGTTAAGATTTATTTTGTCAAGAACAATTAAAATAAAAGAGGGGTTTTGTATTAAAGCAAATAAGATTGATAAATCAATATAAAATGCATAAACAATAAAAATAAGGATTTAACAAATATATGAATGAAACTAGTCAACTG
Source organism: Centella asiatica (assembly GCA_014636745.2). NCBI lineage: Eukaryota > Viridiplantae > Streptophyta > Magnoliopsida > Apiales > Apiaceae > Centella > Centella asiatica. The sequence goes on from CM025780.1 coordinate 843,273, forward strand.
ATTATTCTCAACTTTTATTTTTTGAATTGATGATCGATGTAATAATTATTCAATTATCCTAAAATAAATTGATTATAGCTATCGAACATATATCAACAACCATTTTGTCCTTAATTTGTCGATAATCAAGATACGATCTAATAATTACTTCTTATATCAATAAACAAACATAGATATTGTGACAGCCCAAAAATTCTTTACCGACTTTGGGCACCCTCAATAATTGACAAAAGAAAAATAACGTCATCTAAGTATGCATAACAATAAATAAGAGAAATAATAATAATGTATATTACATTATTCCAAAATAGTATTATAACAGCAGAAGTCTTATGTGGGACTCACATAGACTTTATAATCTAAGCATCTCAATGATAGTCTCATGTTTCACTTTTCCTCTAAAAGTTATCCAAAGGAGGGCGATCAGGAAGCGTTCGTCATGTTATTTTCGCTTTACCTTTATCAGACGGTCGGTCTTCTCGTCATATATTGTAAAATATTTAATAATAGCTAAGTAAACAATTTACACTCGCAAGTATATAATCATGTATTGGGTGAGCCTTGAAAGACAAATAATTTATTGGGTTTAAATGTTTATGAGTTTGGGTGAAAACAATGCTTACACCTCTTCATAATTCAGAAAAATATAGTTTTTAGGATCTCGAGTGATAGCGAGTGATTTAACCCTTTACTTAAAAGAATATAGAATAATTTCATATACGTCTTGTAACCATGTCTGTTTGACGCACGTGCCCTTAGGAACTCCATATCAAACAATATATCAACTGGTCAGCCTGATTTCATCATGATGACATATGTAGTCAATGCAAAGATCTTTTATCTGCGAGGGTTCAGTTACCGATGCCTCAGTTTCCGTCCCTTATAGATCTTAGGCCCGAGGTGTCAGACAGATGCATCCCACTAACCTTTAGTTACCCACACAGATATACTTTACAAGTATGAGGTGAAGAATAAGTTTTTTACATCTGATGGGATTTACTTTGTCGTGTTAGCGAATTTGAATAACTAACAATTGCCCAAAGAATACTTGATTCTAGTACAACATTTTTCATGTACATCGGATCAAGGGATTGTACGTTACTTAATTTTGAATAAATTGAAGCATGAATATTAACATAATAATATCTTGGATACATTACGTATATCGAAACAATAATCATACATTGTTAGAGTTAAATAATGATGATGATGTTTAGGAAATAAATTGAACACCTATAAATATTTAAGGTAGTTTATAAACTTTAATATCAACACAAATTTTTCATCCACTGATGATAAACTTATTCATCAGGGGATGATCAAATACTTCACAAGATGAGTCATAAAATGGAACATCTAAAGGACTTGACAAAGTGAAGAGCAATGTCTGATGTTACTTAAAAAGAGTCAAAGTATTTCGCACATCAAATATTCCAAACAAAGTTTCATTGATTTCAAACCGTCAGGGGAACCCGTCAGGGGATGACTAAGGCAAACCAACTCCTTAGGGGGAACGCGTTAGGGTATGGCTATGGCATGCCAGACTTATCAAGGGAACGCGTCAGGGCATGATCAAGACATGTCACCTGTCAGGGTAAGACATCAGGGTATGACAGTGTCAGACTAACCCGTCAAGGAGAAAGCTTAACACTACATCAGTGGAAGCCATCAGTGTATGTCATAAGTTATAACATCAGTGGATCAAGAAGCACTGAGTGAAACTCAAGTGAAAATTGAAGCCTTGATCCAGTCTTTATCAGGACTTGTCATCAGGGGATCCAGAAGCACTGATCAAATTCATTAGGGCTTGTCATTAGTGGATGGTTATGACTGCATACACCCGTCATCAGGACCTGCACTCAAATCAACGAAGCGTGTTACCGAAGCAAGAGATATTAACTGGAAAGATATCTCTTGAAGTTTGTATTGGTCCAATGAGAAATCTTGAACATTAAATGCTCACAGATCAGGGGAAGAAAAAGAAGCAACAAAAGCTGCAGCAGTCTGACACATTAGACAATGATGTGACATATATGCGGCCAAGTTGAGAAAAGCAGCACGTCTAAAGCACGTGATTTTGAACCACTGATCTATATATATGCAAAGGAGTTCTCATTACAAAAATAGTGAATACATCAAACAAGAGAGAGATCATACAAATTTTGCAGCACACAAATCACTAGAGAGAAGATTTGTAATAGATCTTGAGAGATATATTCAAAGAAAAGTGAAGCTAGTGTGTGTGACATAGAATCTGTAATTTTATTACAGATATTGTAGTTGTTTAATCACATTTGTGATTATCCAGGTTTCCAGAAAAACCATCAAGTTTTAATACAATTATTTTAACTTGAATTTGTGTGTTCATATTTTATAGTTTTTCTGTTCTTTATAGCTGTTTCCAGTCATTGCCATCAAAAGTTTAGAAAGGGCAAAAAGTTTGTAGTGTTTGTATTCATCCTCCCTTCTACAAACACGTAAGCTTATATTGTTCCAACATACGTATTAATTAAAAGAGGGTAAAATGAGTATATACTTGCTCTGAGTCCTTAGTAAATCTTAGATTTTAACAACTTACGTAGAGAATGATTTTGTAAAACATGCACATTTAATAACATTAGTAATCTCAACTTAATTACACATGAGAATACACATGCGAAGTGTTTTTATAATTCTCAGGTCTGTGATTGACTAATTGAATCGTCATTCGATGAATTGGGATTCGGTTGGGACCGAATCAGAGTCCGAAAGATATTTGGACTGATAAGACATCGTTTTTAGGCTCCTGATAAATTGATTTATTTGTTGAAGACCTTAGATAAATTAATTAATATTAATTAATTAATTATAGCTTAAATGATTTTATTAATCATTTATTATTCATTAAAACTTTATTTCTTAATTGTTTTAATTAAACAATATCATTTCTTAATTAAATCATAACATAAAAGATGTATAGATCTTTTATTATTTATTAAAATTTATTCTTAAATTATTATTTAATTTCTTTAATTAAATAATATTTATTTATCAATCAAGTAATTTATTTCTTAATCACTTTTGACTTCAATGATTTATTGATCATTTAATATTTATTTTGAATTTATTCATTAATTGTTTTAAATTAAATAATAATTGATCTTGATTTATTAATTTAATTAATTAATAATTTCTCCTCAATTAATCTTAGCTTAAATGATTTATTAATCATTTAATATAATTTTAGAGTTTCTTCCTTAATTATTATTTAATTCTTTCAATTAAATAATAATTATTTATGAATTAATAATTTGTCACTTAATTGTGGTAATTAAGAGATTGTTTCTTCATTAATGATTTATTTCCAAAACATAAATTTTTAATCATTTAAAAGTTTATTTACATGTTAAAATAATTATTCTTAAGTTATTTATTTATCAATTTAAATCGTATATGTATTATATTTTTAAATTTTGATTGGGCCTTTAAAAAAATGAAAAAGGTCGAGTTACCGAGTCAAGTCAAGTCCAGATCACGGACCGACCCATCATCACTGTTTTCTCCTAGTTAGGGTTCTGGCAGTGGGAGGACGGTCAACGGTGCTAGAACAGCCACCGCTACTCCATTATCATCGCCATACACACACACACACACACCCAGAACGGAGGTGAGGACGTTGCCATGATGATCCCTATAAGGGAATACCCCCTAGACTGCATGTCATCATCGGAAAACAAGGAAACGAGGTGTTTATAGTCTCACCGCTGGTGAACCTCCATTGAAGCCGACCAAGGCTTTAGCCGAGTAGTTCTTCTCCCCTACGATGTCGTTTTCGATGAGCTAAGCATGAAATGGAAATGCCTCACTTCCAAAAACTCAACCATGATGTCTATTTCAAGTTTTAACAACAAAATCACAAGAAAATTTTGAAAACTTAGTTCGGGTCATTTTGAAACTAGTCGAGATGAACAAGTATATAGGTTGATGATTTCTTTAAATTTCTTGAGGGAAAACGAAGTTATGAATAGTAGGAATGAAGTGATTTAAACGAAAGTATCTTGCCGGAATTTCAGTTTGAAAATCTAGGATTTTTGAGTGTTTTTTATTTATTTCTTGAATTTTTATTTTGAGTAAAATTTAAAAATCAATAACTTTCAAACCATAAATGTTATAGACATGTATTATATATGAAAATGATACTGGAAATTGTTATCTACACGATGATAAAAACGGAAATGACAATAAATGTTGAAATAAAAGGGCAAATTTTTGATTGGTGAATTTGCTGGAGAAAATTGACTGAAGTGTATGATAGGGTTTAGTTATAATGGTATATTTATATAACTTAAAATTCATCCTTGGCATTAGATTAGTTTTTGAAAATTTTACTTAAATTGGAAAAAAATTTCCCTTGCATTACAAATCTTCTCTTTGTTTTGCCATTTAGGGAAAATGCTGAAATTTTGAATTAATTAGTATTTAACTTGATTTGTTTAGCCACTAATTGAATTTTAATGAAGTTTACCCACACCGGCGAGACAAAAATGTGATTATGAAATTCTTATCATGATTAGCGTCTTGTGACTTTTATAATGTCAACTCCGTTACGATTTGTTGTTAATGGATTTATGCGCGTCGATTTACGTGATTTGTACATATACTTAATCGTAAAATCTATCATCATTGAAATGAAATGAAACTTTCATAACTAAAGCGAATTTAATGTTCACACATTTTATTTGAATTTTCGGGTTCTCACAGATACGATTATATGATTTAATTCACTAATAACCTTAATAATTAGAGAGACTCAATTCTAATCTACAAATTCGAAACGTTCGGTTCATTTAAACTAGATTACAAAATCTCATAACACAAATCAGAAACTTGATCATAACCAACGTTGTTAATTGTTTCAAATATTAGAACATTCAAACAATTATGGATTTAATATTTTAAAAAGCAGTATATTATTTTAACAATTAAATAGTTGCACACATATCCAAGTAATCAAAACAATAATAAACTTGAAAAATAGAGAAATTACAAATACACAAAAATAATAGAATAGATAAAATCAGTTAGATCTCACAATTTGCGGCGAATCAAACTTGAATATCCTTTGTCTAGAAAGAGATTTAGCCGCACATAGTAGATAAAGAATACGTACAAGAGAGAAAAGAGTTGCTGGAAATTCTCCCCAAGTCTAGGATTGAAGAATCATTTTATTAAATAAGGAAGAAGTTGATTTCATATAAGATTCTTTCTTTGCTTTGGAGAATGAATCTAAAACTAAACTTAGTAAAAAAATGTGGCTAAAAATTTACGACATAAAAGTTTACAAAATCTCATACAAAAGGCTCTAGGAAACAGTTTGTGACTTTTTACGAAATGTACCTACACCTTATGTATATTCAACACAAACTTTTACTTTTAAATTCTTTTCATCATTTTAGTTCATTTTACATTTCTAAAGATAAATAACACTTAATACACACAAAATAAGCATAGATAACATTTAAGAATATTAAAATGACAATAAAAAACGTGAACAAATTAAGACTTAACATATAAAGTCTCCTCCAATCATATTGTAATTAGCCGTACATGTTTGCTATGCAATTCGGTTTTATTGAAAGATTTTTCCCAATCAGTTTTTGTGGGGTTCATTAGAAAATAAAAAAGAAAAGGAACAAGAATGAGGTCATGATCACAAGTGGTTGTTGGTTTTATTTTACAAAACCAGATGGAGATCCAGATGAAGATCATATATAGTATTCAAAGAGATACAACTTGGAGTAAATATACTCTACAGGTTCCATTTCTATAAGATAAAAACAGAAACTTACAAATACTGGAATTGCTATTCCTTGTTTTCTCATCTCCTCCTCTATCCCAAAACATATCCATCCATTGTCTGTTCATTCAGAAATTGATATGGAGATGGAGATTGAGCAGCAGCAGCAGCAGCTGATCATCAAACACTTGAGCCATGAACACCCCCTCACCCTCAGTCAAGAGTATCATCATGCTGCTGATGAGTAGGAGGATAGTAGCATTAATAATGTAGTGTGCTACTTGTGCAAAAACTGCCTATTCTGGATGCACAAGAGCTGATGTGCCTATGCTTCAACCACCATCTATTCTAAACTTCACGACTAGAATGATGATCACAAGCTCATTCTTGCGTATTCTCTCCCCAAAGATAGCTCTACTTTCCAGCAATTTTGTAGTGTTTGCATCAATATAATTTATCCGAGCTACTGGCTCTATTACTGTGGGAATTGCAGATTTTTTCCCCCATCTCAAGTAGTGGTACTTCAATACATTGAGGTTCCATTCATTATTCAACATTATGATAATTTATTTCTAGTATCAGTTTAAGCTCCATCCGAAAAGTTCCATTAATATTTAGTTGAGATTTCTGCAAACCTCTACTATTGCATTCTTTTATAATTTGTAATCCTGCAATTTCTACATTTGTATTGGTTGTGCATCACTGCCTAGTAAGCTCAAGCATGAACTTCAAAAGCACCCTTTTACTCAACTTGAACTATCATACTTCAAGAAACCATGTGAGTATTCTGGTTATGGATATGGATGTGGGATTTGTGGTACCTTTCTACTTGACTGAAAGATCTGTTATTTTACCATCAATCAAACATAGATGGGATATGCATCCATTGCACTTGATGTTTCAATTGTGAGTTGTGCTCCAAGATACTGATGCCAACTACGTGTTTTACCATTGGCGTCCTTGTGATTTGTCATTTCATATTAAATGCTCAAGTCGATACGCTCCTTACTCAAGCAGTATCAAGAATGGGGCGATTGTAGAAATCGATAATATTCACCAACACAGCCACAGATTTATTCAAAATAAATCAAAGAAAAGCCATATGTAGCACTTGTGGCACTGGTAATAGAAGAAATTGAAGAACCAGTCCTTAAACGCGTCTCGTGTAATTCTGTAATGTGTTCACAATGTATATTTAGCATTACCTTAGCAGTGACAGACAGCAATACTATAATATACTGTTATTGTTAACTGCAACTTTGTATTCAAGAAATATAAGAGCTAATATCAGCATTTTGAGTATGGTATGTTTATTTTAGATTTAGGATTTCAGCACTACAGATAATAGAGAGAAAGACCACGGCAAGATGCTTTTTAAAGTATCTGCAGCATGCTTCAAGCAATTACCATAGACGACTATTTAAGGGTCATTTACATTTTAGCATCGGAACCAAACTGCCTCAACAAATTAAAGGCCTGTTACAGTGAAATGAAGTCATAGATCGAGAAGAATATAATCATAAGTATGTGGTACGCCATAATATCAAGTTCTTTGAATAATCTCAACGTTCAAAATAATTACCCAATCAGCCAAAAATAGCAGCGAAGGATCAAGAATAGACAATGGGGACTTGCTAGGAGATTTCCAACATCTGGAATCTACCTGTCTACAGATATCTAAACCTAAGTACAGAAGTTAGTCTGCAGTGGAACTCCTAAAGATAGGTGCAACATCATCCTACCATAAGACTTTTAACTAATAGATACATTTTACTAATTAATATATTCTACTCCTAGATAAACTCAAGCTTTCGCTTACATCCATGATTCAAGACAGAGCCATTACCAATTTCTTGAGTTCCTTCAGAAAAAAAGTTGTTCATAACAAACCCACGATTCCTTGAATATGTCCTTATTGGTGTTACCATCGGTATATCCTTTAATTCAACTTCGGGACAAGTTTTGCTTGGCTCTGTTTGAACTTCTGCTTGAGAACTCATTGTGACCATTTCTGATTGAGCTTCTGCTTGAGAACCTGAGGTGTGTGAATTAATCCTATTTGGCATGAGCTCTTCTCCCTCGGGCACTTGATCCTTCATCAACTGTACGCCACATATCAGTGCAATTTATGTCAGAAAATTTTTTACTTAGTGCCACAATCGAACTATTTATCACAGTATAAATTCTCCTAGTGAGTGAGAAGTCTGAACAGATCACCCAATTAATAATAGAGTAACCTTTTCTTCCTTCTAACTTGCATTCGTTGAAAGAACGCCAAGTGCAAAAGTTAAAGCACTCAGACTTTCCTAAAGATTAAGTCATTGTCCTTTTTTATTTACCTTAAGAGTACCAAGTGAAAAGGTTAAAGAACGTAATATATTCATGAAATTATGGGCTATCAAACAAGCACTAGTAAATTGGGATAGAAAACCATACCTTCCAATCTTTAAAATCAAATCTGAAGATAAATGCACTGTACTTAACTTCCCCTGAACAAACCAAGGCAGCTGAAGGTTGATTCGTTGGTGCTGGAAAGTAGTGCAGTCATATTAAACGAAACAACTAGAAGACACATGCACAATAAAAACAAACTAATAGTTAGAACTATAGTTTGGAAGAGATATCTTACAAACAATGTGCGAGCGCTTCTCATCCACCACAATCTTGACGCGTCCATCTTTCACCAAGAAAGACATAGCAAATAAGTTCTCCACTGTCTGCGCAAAGGACTCTCTATTTAACACTAGGTTTTCAAGTTTGACACTTTTCTTTTTCTTTAAGATCTCAAACATGGTTGCCATATTCTTATCAGTCTCCATTTTCTCTTCAGTAGTGGCATCAACAAGCTAGATCACAAGGCATGTAAACTAAATAAACATTACACAATGTGCAGAAAGTAGCAACAAAATACATAGGTGTATTTAAAGAATTCGAATCTCTTTAATTCTAATGGTACTTAGGAGATTAAACAACACAGAAAAGTACTAGGAATCAGGAAGCCCAATAATAATAGATTAACAGGAAAGGGAAGCACTTCAAAAAGAAAAATATACCTCTTCTGGTTTAGCAATCTTCAGTGGTTTTGCATAACGTCTACGAGCTGCAACCTTCCGTTGCTTAATATGTTTATTCATGGGTCCAAGCCTTAAAGTAAATTACAACGTTAGAGTGTATAAATTAGATACTAACTGCAGACAGAAGAAAAGCAGAGGATATTGCTTGACTTAACACAAATAGTTACAAATACTCACATTGTGCTACATCCTCGCATATTTTTGAAAATGGGTGAAACACAAAGCCCAATATCTCTCCAGATAACTGAATTCGGGGAATTTTTAGAGGTTCCTCGTACCCCATTTTGGCCAAAGTTTTTCAGAAGACAAGATATGAATTCTGAAGGGGTAACAGTTCCAACAATGTGCAATTTAACTGAGTCCACCAGTGTGCTAGTAAGCTCCAAAAGGGCTTGTGCATCTGCAACTTGTTCCCGGGGCTTCTTGACTAGAAAACCATACCCAAAAAATAACAATAATCAGAAAAAAAATAATTTAAAAGCTAGTAAATCAGACCGACAACTTTGCTAATTGATAGGTACTTCGTATCACATTGTCACAAGAAAGACTTGATACATTCTTTGAAGTAATCGAAATTCAGAAACCTCAATTATGGACCATGAATTCTGAACAACAGTAGAAGTAACATTTTCTAATTTAATCCTTGCAAAAATTGCAATGTAGAGCAAGCAGCATGTTCCTTATTACACACACAAAAAAAAAAATTAGAAACTGATTGCAATGTAATGGTCTTACTAAATATAACACTACCCATTTTTTAAAAGACTCACAGTTGAGAGCCCTTTATTTCTATCTAGCTTATGATTTATTACTACTCATATATCTAATATATATATATATATATATTTAAAAAAAGAACATATTACCGAGGAGATGCAAGTTCTCAACTTCATTGATGAGGACATCAAACTTGTCACAATCAACCCCTCCTATATCATCTTTGTTTTCTGCAAAAGTAAAAGAAAATAAAAAAATGTTCAGTACAAAATCCCTCATAAATTTATAGAATAAAAATCATCATCCGGCTTAAAAGAACAACTGGTTAAATACAATTTAACCCAATCTATCTATAACATGACCTATTTGTTTTAGCTTAACTTTTAGAGATTCTAAATTCTTATAGAGTAAATCATACTGTAAAAATCTAAAATCTCAAAAAAAAAAAAAAAGTAAGTGAAACAAACATGGCCTATATACAATAGCATAAATTACGACCGAGTTAACAACGATCGTAAATAAGAATGTATTTCAAACCTTGAAATACATATTTTTTTTCCTAAAATTATCTTTTACAAACTATCGTTTAAGAAATTAATCTAAAATTTTAAAACAGACGAGATAATGATGACTAAACATAGTTTAATTAATACCGCTGATGCGAGATTGAATATTGTGGTAACCAGAACGAAGAACTCGGCGTTCTTCCGCAGTTACGTTACCCAAATCTTTAACTTTCGATCTGCTGCTGCTGTTATGGGTGTTCATCATCGACATTAATACGTTTCTTCTTTTACTAATAGGATAATATATATATATAGAGAGAGAGAGAGAGAGAAAGGAATGTTTTTGTGTTTTTTGTGAATTACAATGTGTGTTAAGGAGAGATTAGTGCTGTTTGCCTTCTCATGGAAGTTTTGGAGTTCCACGACAATACAGTAATAATTTGCCGCGCGGTAAATGCTTGTAACTCCTTTCGCTCCCGCCTTTTTCTCTTTTTAACGTGGTAAAAAAGTTAAAAGTCCAATGTAGCCTTCCGGCCTTATTATTTACTACTACTCCTGTTTATAACAAGTGATACTATTAAAATTTATGTTAAAATTTGTTGATTCTCACAAGATAATTTACTCAAATAATTCATTGGTGGGTAACTTTAAAGTATAACCGATAAATTTAAAAAATAATGTAAAATATTAATTATTATGAATTTTTTTTAAATATCACTTATTATAAAATTTTTAGTAAGAGTCAAATGTTCTAAAAAGCAGATTATGCGGTCATTTTAAATTGTATAAGTTTATTATCACTATTATTATTTTATAGGTTACATTAAATTAATAAATTTAATACTCTATATCATATTTTCACACTATTAAATTGAAAGATTATATTTAATAGAATAAATTTTATAATATTCTAAGAGAAAAAAGGATACAAATTTAACAAATAAGCGTCATAAGAGTAGGGCACACACATATATAACCTCCGTATCACTTTATTCATAACCTACTAGGCCAGCAGCCATGTCCAACACAAGTTCTGTGGCAGTTGGATCGTTGAAATTAATTTTTTGAAATATTTAGAAATATAGTCGTTTTCGTGTCACGTGTCTATGAGTTTGTACTTAAATTACAACATAATGTGTGATTTATTTCTCGTTTGTCGATGTTATGATGTTGTTGTCTTAGTTATGAAAATATGTAACTTATATGAACAATATTGAAATTATTTTTTCTTAAATTATAAAAAAAAATACAATGATCTCATCCTTCCTCTACTACAGTTATTTTTTTTTAAGTGAGGTAAAGATATGTAATCAATATGGGAAGTTCAGATAATTTATGAGTTAATTTTCTCTTAATCTTATGGATGCCTTCTATTTTGTAGTTATATATGTAAGGTGAGGATGGAGACGGCGAAAAGTTGTAGTTGAATAATGAAGAAATATAATGAGGACTTGACGAAGCAGCTGAACATATTCTTTGGTTACTTAGTAGGTTATTATTTTTTGGTTACTTAGTAGGTTATTGGGTAGAAATTTACGCACATGGGATTTTTTTTTTAGTTATATTCTCATATGACTTTAGATTTAGTAAATGTATTTTATTAACTTGCAAGATTCGAAACATTAATCTTTTTGAAAAGTATTACATTTAAAACTTTAATCTCCTCAATTTTCAGATAAGGTTATCGATAACCATACCATCAATTCATATTTATTTTTATTTTGAATAATCTCTTCCATGTTAAATTTATGTCATTATTGTTTGGGTTTGCAGGGTGTGAAAAGAATCTGATAGTTGTATATAGAGCAACAATGGGGAGACATATTGTTGAAGGAAGAGTTGAAGGAATTTGATGAAATTATAGAGATAGAGCAAGAAGATTTGTAATACCAATAAGAGGAAAGTAGTTTGTAATACTATTTCTCAATTAATTACAACTTTGAAAGTTTAATGGAATGTAGAGATGTTTAGCTACTGTTGATGTGGTGGTATGGGTTAAAAATGGTTGGGTAGGAACTCTTGGTTTTTAGCTAATAATTTTTCTGGGAATTTGATATTTCCACAAGTATAATTGATATTTTCACATGAAATTCCATAATTATAAAATTTTCAATACATAAAGTATGCAGGATAGAATTTGATAGTTCCACAAGTATAATTGATATTTTCACATGAAATTCTACAATTATAAACTTTTCAATACATAAAGTATGTAAATCCTGCACGTGGAAATATAAAAAATGACTGTGGAAATAGTATTTCTCTAATTCCTTTTTAGTTATCACCAATTGTATGTCATGATCTCAGAAGGTTTATATCATGTTTTTCGCCAGTTATACTCATCGCAACAACAATAATCAACCAACAAAAAACAATAAATACATGTAACATTGATTCTAGGAAAAAACAAGAGATAGTTATGGGATAGAATCGGCATTGGAGGAGATTCACATAATTAGCATCGGAGGGGGAATAAGTATCGATTAGTATGGGACCCAAAATTCCTTCCGTAGTAAATTAAATACTCCATCTATTTTAAAATTAGAGATCCATTTTTATTTTAGCAAAATATTATTTGCCAGTATTATAGTTTTATTTGTAATATGAATTTATAAAAATATCAAAATATAAAAGTTTGTATTCAAAAGTTTTCTTCATCTATTTTATAATACTTCACTTCAAATCTATTAAAAGTAAGATCTTTCACTTCAATTTTAAATTTTAAGATTTCTCAAACTTATATTGTGTGAATTGGAATGTATATCTAGTTTTGAAACAGACAGTAATTTTTATGATTTCTATCATTTTTATAGTTTTTATAGAAATAAATTTCTATAAATTCATTTTTTATATCTATCATCACACGTTATGCATGTGTAAAACTTACTTATTATATTTTTATAAATTAATTTTAAAATTTTGTTGAATGAAAATTATCTCAATAATTAAATAAAGTAAAATTTATTTTGATAAAATTTTAAAATTATGAGAAAAATAGGAATTGAGAATTAAAAATAGTAAAAAAGGGAAACTATATTGAGAAAAATTGAAAAAGTAATTATGGGGAAAAAAAGGAATGGGACATGTGATTCTCTTTATTTAAAAATGATGAAATAACAATTATAATCACAAAATATTTAATATAATAGACACATGATACATAACTAAATGTGTAAACAAGTCAAATATAAACAAATACTAGTATATTTAGATTATACTCTAATTAATTTTTTATACTTTGAATTTGAACTTGAGAATACAATAGAATAAAATTATTGCTCAAATTCGAACCACTAGCTAATTACTCGTGAGCATTTATTGATCTATTTAACAAAAGATAAATCATGTTAGTATTAATTTCTATTTTCTTTTTACAATATCTTTTAATATATTATAATGATTTTACTTATAAACACCACTATTAGAGTAAGTTTTATACTATATGTTATACTTAAATGAATTATTAAAGACAAAATTAATTGTAAATTGTTTTAATACGCTATAATAATTTAATATATAAATTATAATTAAATTATTCACAAGTAAAATTAAGTAAGTATTAATGTGCTAATATTCTACTCATGTAACTTATCAAACATTAGATGAAGTATCGCATATGCCGCATTTTCATATTCAATTCGAATCGAGCAGATTAATTTGCGAATTGAGTTTCCAAATTATATTTTAGCTTTTGTATATAACAAATGAAAATGTTTAAAATGTATAAATGGAGCGTAAATCAATGAATAGGCTTTAAAATAGTTAATAACTAATAAAAGCATTTAACTTTTCAAATATTTTCATTTTATCCCTTAAAATATTTTTCTATCACTTGTACCATTCAACTTTTACCCAAATTTACAAATATGCCAATATTTAGGTTAAGTGACTGTTGGAGCAAAATAAGCTCACGTGTTTGTAGAAGGGGGATGAATACAAACACTTAAAAACTTTTCGCTCTTTTTAAAAAAAAAATGCACTTACTGAAAACAACTACTATAAGCAGAAAAACTATAAAGTAGAATACAAGAATTTCAAGTTAAAATAGTTATATTAAAACTTGGGGTTTTTCTGGAAATCTGTAAAATCACAACTGTGATTTACAGCTACAAATTCTGTGAATAAGCTCACAGCTTCTCACACTCACTAGCTTCTAAATTTCTTTGAAATATTTCTCGCAAGAACTATTACAAACCTTCTCTCTAGTGTTTGTGTGCTACGGTGTTTGTTTGATCTCTATCTGTATTGATTCAATCTTTTTCCACACTTGTAATGAGAACTGCTTTCCTTATTTATCAATCAGTGGCTGAAATCACGTGCTTGAGACGTGCTGCTTTTTCAACTTAGCCGCAAGTATGTCACATCAAAGCTTTATGTGACAGACTGCTACATGCTTTGTTGCTTCTTTTTCTTCCCCTGATCTGTGTGCATTTAATGCGCATGAGCTCTCATTGGACCAATACAAACTTCAAGAAATATCTTTCCAGTTGATATTTCTTGCTTCTGAAACACGTTACGTTGATTTTCGTGTAAGAACTGATGACGGGTGTATGCTGTCATAACGATCCACTGATGACCAGCCCTGATGGACTTTGATCAGTGCTTCTGGATCCCTTGAAGCTTATCGACTGAATCAGGGCTTCAACCTTCACTTGAGTTTCACTCATGTGCTACTTTGATCCTGATGGTTATAACTAACGACATACACTGATGGCTCTCACTCATGCCGTGTCAATCATTCCCCCTGACGGGTGACCCTGATGGTTTGGCTTGACATTGACATGTCTTCCCTTGACGGGTTAGTTTGCCTTCGTCATCCCCTGACAAGGTTCCCCTTGATAGGTTCCCCTGATGAGTTCCCACTGACAGGTTCCCCCTGATAGGTTCCCCTGATGAGTTCCCACTGACGGGTTCCCCTGACGGTATTTTAGCAACGTAACTTTGTTTTGAATATCTGATGTGCGGAATACTTTTTCTGTTTTAACAAGTAACATCAGACATTCTTCTTCACATTGTCAAGTCTTTTGGATGTTCCTTTTTCTGACTTGTCTTGTGAAGAGATTGACCATCCACTGATAAATACGGCTATTATCAATGGATGCAAAACTTGTGCTGATCTTAAGGTTTATAATATACCTTAAGTATTTACAGATGCACAATTTATTACATAATCATCATCATCATCATTTATCTCTAACAGTAACTAACATATTACTATATATTAATTGACAAACTATATTTCAGAAATATAATTAATTCTGTAAAGTTAATTATTGACTTGATCAACTTCATTATTGTTTTTTTCCTATTCTTGCTAAAATTAATTTTAATTGACCAAAATTTAAAATTGAATGAATGCTTGTTTGATTGACATTTACTTCCTCAGGAATTTCAACTTCCTAAAAAGTTATAATTTATAGAGTTGAAGTTCCCACACAACATAATAATTTAATTATCAACCTTGGTAAGCCACATTTTTCGTATCATTAATTTAAAAAATGACAAAATTATCCCACATGATAATGACAAAAATTAGTAATTATGAAGGACATAATATTAAACTGAAACATATTACATGAGAAGTAAATTCATGAAGGACATATTATTAAACTGAAACATATTAAACTGAAACATATTACATGAAGGACATAATATTAAACTGAAACATATTAAACCAAACACAATGTAAGAAATTAATTATAAGGAAAAGTAAATTCATTTATGTTAACAAAACGTGATAATGACACTTTCTAGGAATTTTTTGAGGGAATTAAATAAAAATAAAGTACAACTTCCAATAATAAATCAATTTTTATATGAACCAAACAAACACTGAGTTTCTTCTTTTGTGATAGGAACAAATACTATTTACTATTAACTTTGTATGAGTTAATAGTTAAAAAAATAATAGTCTATACACATATAAAAATATTAAATAAAAAATCTAACAAGTTATAAACTTTAAATTAACTTAATATTACCTAAAAAACAAAATACCACCAAATAAAAAAGACAACTAAAAAAGTGAAAACAATAAAAATTGTATATCTATAACATATAGATATATTAAAAGAATTACAACTAAAAAAATATTAAATTACACACACATTAAAATATAAAATACACACATATATAATACAATATATTAATTTCTTAATACTATTCAAAAAAAAAATAATAAAAATAACAAAACCACCCGTGCGATTCACGGGCTTGGAGACTAGTCATGGTTAACTTACACCAACACAGCTTGCCTATGTGTACTTCTATAATAAAAGATACTGACGTGGATTTTCCACGTAAGAAAAAAAAATCATTTTAAACAAAAAAGAAAGGCTCAAAAGTATCTCTTTCCTCATCTTCACCATCCCTACATAAATTACAATCCACTATGGGAATTCGGTGAAATGGAAAGATTGAATACCTCAAGAAGATATAAATTATGATTTGGAAAGAAACTGATGAGTAGAGTAGATATGGCGGACTGTGGAATAAACAGGGTTGGATAATTTTTTGTCCAAAAATTATATATTAACGAAAATTCATCTTATGATAACTTATATTCTTTAAATACTGCTGTTTATAAAAAGTTAATTTACAATATATAATAGCGTGATTTAACTTTGTAAATTTATAAGTATAAATAATAAGCATTTATTTTGCTAATTTATTGTTTATAAAAAGTAATTTTAATTTAAAATTATAATTTATATTCACGTTGTAAATTTAACCATTAATTTGAATAATGTGCAAGAGTATTTTACATACTTATAAATTTTGTTATATATTTCAAAAGAAATACTTGTAAATTTTATAATTATTATTTAGAAATTAATTTGCCACATGGCAAAATAAATCAGCAAAACATAAATATAAGATGCCGCATCATGTTCTACATCAGCATATTCTAAATCATGGCTAGTGCTTTAACTTTGATCTTGGTTCTCTAAAAGTTGAAGAAAAATTTAATGGTATACATGATTAAAAAAAATAGTTTTAAGAATAAAATTTAAATATTATGATAAGTTTAAGAATTTTTTCAGACGTTTCAGATAGTACTCTCATTTTTTAAGGTATTTTCGGGAATAATTGTTTTTTCTAACTTTTAAATTTTAAGTTAAAATGCAAATATATAAATATTTAATAGTTGTTTTATTTTAACTTAGAATTTAAGTTTAAATGGCAAAATCTTTAAATATTCCATTTGTGTTGGCACATTTTTTTGATCACACCATTTAAGTTTTATTTTTCCATTTTAATTCACTAGCGTTGCTTAAATTTTCAAACCGACACATTTAATCAAAAATCACTAACTTGTTGAATTGGCACAAATTTTTGACTGGCATGTGGAATTGAAAAAACAAAAGCAAAATGACATGGAATAAATACACACTACATGACACGCATGTCATTCTTCTTCCTTATAAACTTTTTCTTCTTCTTCAAAAGTCATATTAGGGTTTCTGCAAGAAAAAATCAGTTGGAACTTTTGTGATGGTTCAATTATGGGGCATTTGATCATCACAGTTTCAAACTGTCATCCGATTGGCCACCTCTTTTTTCTACTGCAATGGCAGGCATCGTTTCCAGGAACTCCAAATCCAACATTTTGGCCAAGATACTATTATGGAGTAGATGTATATATCAACCTATTTTAAAAGACTAAAATTTGATGCAAGAAAGTTCTATGGTTGTCAATTCTATTATGGAAGAAGTGGTTTTGATTCCAATGTTGATTTATCTTCATTAGTAAAAACTTTTATTTTATTTTTAGGTTATGTTCGTGTTTGCTATCGATTCTAATGTAACTTCAAAGTATTGGAATGAATTTGACTATTTAAGTTATTCCTCCTTATTCAGATTGAAACTCCTTTTTGTTCATAAACTCATTGTTATGTAAAATCAACTAGAGAATGACATTTGAAGAATAAGTTTTTTATAGGGAAGAAGAATGAGTCACATGTGTGTCATGTGGTTGTATTAATTCCACATAATTTTGTTTGTATTTTTTCTACGTGTCACATCAGAAAATTTATCCCAATCAATATTTTTATTAACGAATTTTGACGGAATGTATTGGATTGAAAACTTAACAAATGTTACTGAGTTAAAATGAAAAAATAAAACTTGAATGGCATGATCGAAAAAACGTGTCGATATGAATGAGTTTTTTTATAAGTTTTGCTAATTTTAAATCATTTTACAACCGTTCGACTTAAAATCTAATAGTAAAAGGCATAAGTTGTAATGGGTACGGATACTAAATCTTTTTTATCTTTTAAAATCGCAATTCAAGCGGGAAATTCCCTATTATCTGTGAAGTGTGAACAAAGTGGGAAGAAAAATGATATTGTGATTGACACAAATTATGGATGAGAAATATCTTTCAACATGAAATACCCATTTTTTTCACAATCCAAGAGTTTTGGAATACATCAAATAAGTTTGTTGTTGCAAAAATGCATGAAATCAAAAGCATTGAGACCAACCAAGCAAGTTCATTGCATTTTATTAGCTTCACGAGTTGACATGAATGACTTCAATTCCCTGAATTCAAAACTGGTAGGTGCTTATGCAGGTTGTGGGGATGTGAATTCTGCTGAATCAATCTTTCAAGAAACTCAAAGCCCAACTTCTTTTGCTTACAATTGGATGATTTCGGCTTTGGCATTTAATGGGTGTTATGAACAAGCAATTGGGTATTTCTCATTGTTCCAAGAATCAAGAAATGTTCCGAATAGGTATACTTTTTCTTTTGTGTTGAAAGCCTGTGTTGGTTTGATGGATCTAAATACGGGGAAGGAAGTCCATTGTAGGATATACAGAATGGGTTTGGGTTTGGATGTGTCTGCTGGCAATGCTTTGATTGACATGTACTGGAAATGTGGGCATATATTGTATGCACGTTACGTGTTTGATGGAACATTTGAAAGAGATGTTGCATCGTGGACTTCGATGATTTGTGGATATTTGTATATAGGAAAGATTGAGCAGTCCATTGGTTTGTTTGAGAGAATGAAGGTGGAAGGATTGGAACCAAATGATTTTACTTGGAATGCAATGGTAGCAGGGTATGCTAAGGAGGGAGATTGTGATGGAGCTTTTGCGTTGTTCTGTAGCATGGTTAAGGTTGGTCTAATTCTGGATTTGGTTACTTGGAATGCTATGATTGCAGGGTTTGTTCAAAGCCAACGGACCATTGAAGCTGTAAGATTGTTTGGGGACATGTTGACTTCAGGAATTAAGCCTAATCATGTGACTGTCACAGGACTCCTCCCTGCCTGTGCACTGATGGATTCGGTTCAAAGAGGGAAAGAAATTCATGGCCTGATATATAGAATGGAGCTATATACAAATGTCTTTGTTGCTAGTGCTTTGATTGACATGTACTCAAAATGTGGAACTGTTAAAGATGCTAGGGAGGTGTTTGACACTATCCCAATCAAGAATGTTGCTTCTTGGAATGCCATGATTGGGTGTTATGGGAAGCATGGAATGGTTGATTCTGCCATCCAGCTTTTTGAGAGGATGAAAAATGAAGGAATGCAGCCAAATCCAGTCACTTTGACTTGTGTACTTTCTGCCTGTAGCCATGGTGGTTTTATTGACAAGGGATTGGATATTTTTAGGTCCATGCGAGAAAGTTATGATATTGACGCTAGGAAGGAGCATTATGCATGTGTAGTTGATCTTCTTTGCCGCTGTGGAAGAATGGAAGAAGCTTATGATTTTGTGAAAGAAATACCAATTGAACTTTCAGAGTCGATTATTGGTGCTTTCTTCAATGGCTGTAAACTTCACAAAAGAAGGGATCTCGCTAAACTAATGGCTGAGGTTCTTTTAAGGAAGCAATTGGAGAGACCTGGAGGTTTTGTTACGCTTTCAAATATTTGTGCTGCTGAGGAAGAATGGGAAGAGGTTGAGCACGTAAGGAAGATTATGAAGGCGAAAGGGGTCTACAAAAAACCTGGCGTCAGTTTGTTTGGACAAAAGACAACTCTGCTGAGAGAGAACTCAAAACCAAGAGCAGCAACATTGAAACTGTAATTATTATCTATTCTTTGTCCAGGAACTGGCGGAGCACCGGTGCCATGTATAAGGGTTCTCTCTGCTCAACAGGTTGACAACAATCATCCTCAGGCATATAAACTAGAGGTGAAGCTGACAGCCAGTTTTACCGAACCTATATTGATTTTATAACTCGAAGTTATGGTAATGTCTCTCAATCACATTATTTTTTTATCTCTCTCTTATTTGTGTTGCTTATTGAGTAATCACTGTAGTTTTCTTGCGTCTATTTTCTAATCATTTGAAGTTATTACAACCGTCTTTGGCCTCATTACTTATGTTCCGCACCTGAAGTGTCTCGAATATATTTGTATTTGTATTAGTTAATCATGATTGGTATTTATGAATTTGTCAAAATCAAAATTTTATAAAGTCTATCAATCCTTCCTTCAAATACTTCTACAGTTCGTTCACATGTGTGTCTTACAGATTGCCTTAGAATCCAGTACTTAAGGAGGATTGCCTCATACACAAATTTGTTGATCCATAATGATTATGGGATTGCACTATTTCCTGTGCCATAGACGCCTTAAAGTACCATCTGTAATTAGCTACAGATCGCCTCATAGACCTGTGTCATGGGAAGGCGTACCGACCTTGTCAGATTCATTCAGGACTAGCAATGGGCTTTTTGAAGTTTTCAAAGCTGTTGGCCTTGATATATGCTCTCAGGTCACTCAAAAACCATCGTAAGTTATAATCACTTCTCTGTTGTGATCTGGTCATAGGGTTGTTCAGAGTTTTAAGTACGTTTTCAGAATACAAGGCAAGACAATGTTCCCTTAAGCATTTCGAAGATGGCATCCACAATTTAAGATATGTTTGCATATTCCAATGAGTTCATCTGGCACATTGGTTGGTCAGTTTACAACCACATTGGGTGAATAAAATCTGATTAATCCCTTTCATTAATACCTACAGTATTCGTACTTAGACAGAAAGTCCTAAGTCCTCTACAGGAACTTAAAAGAGCCAATAAGAAAGTCTTTCAAGTTATTCATGAACAGAGTTGAGAATCATAGGCGTGTTGTGCTCTCTATTTTTGGGCACGGCGCAGGAAATTTCTGAACCATCTAGCCGAAAGTTTCTTGTATCTTTTGAGTCCATCACCGTAATCAATAAAATTCAAACCAAACCGAACTGTGTAGCCAAAACTCCACTCAAAGTTGTCCATAGCGGCCCATGCAAAGTATCCCTTCAGATTAACTCCTTCCCTGCAGTAAATTTGACATATAGTCCAATAGTAAAGTAGATTAAACAAGGTGAAATATAGTACTATTATCATTATCAAATATTTCCTCGGTTACTCAGTCCCAAAATTCGAGTCTCATTGTTTTAAGCTAGCTGATCATGCATTCAAAAAAAGTCGTCATTCCAATTTTTCTTAATTTTTTTGAAATAATGAGTTTCTCATATTTAGTATTTCTATTAACAAATAGAAATGGATATTTCTAAAAAAAAAATTCTCAACTGACCTTATTGCTCTTTGAACAAGCGAAAGATGTTGAAAGTAGTAATCAATTCTCATGCCGTCACTAAGAGCCTCTTGCAGAGGCAATGTTGAATTAGTTAGCTCATCAATCCCTAGATGAAAATGGGTATTTCAAAAAGAAGGCCATTAATCTCAGTGTCTCTAATACTTTAGACTTATCAAATTATATTAGAAAGTATCAGTAATATCTCGTTTTAGTACCATTCTCGGTGATATAAATCGTTGGATTGTTGTAATTATTCTTGATGTACAACAAAAGATTGTGTATTCCTCTTGGATAAACGTACAGCCAACTCGAACCACCCTGCAACAATGTTGTTTCCATTTCAATAAGGAAACAGATTAAATCAATAATATTGTCACCTTCATATATCTTTCCAGAATGAAAGTCGTATTTATATTTTATCGTTTTTAATACAGGTCCAATGAATGGTTTTTGGAACAGGGCCTCTTGTTTTGATATGAGTGGACTTGAAGAAGTGTCAACAGATCCTTACCTTCGGACCAATAGGAACCCCATTCTTCTCAGCTGCATGACAAGTAAAAGATGAACTATGCAGTCAATATATAGGACTTAGCATTTTAAGTTTATTAGTATCACCAGAAACTAACACAATAAATTATATTTGAGGTTCTTATTTATTAAAGTCCTACGTGTTTGACGAGTCTGTGAATCACTTCTGTAGCTGACATTTGCAGTAGAATTAGAGTTAGAAATATGTTGCACGTAGTTTGAGGTGTAGTAGTTCAGCCCAAGAAAATCAAATGACCCCTTCAGTAGATTGGCTTCTTTTTCTGAGAACTTAAGAAGACGGTTTCCTACATTAGAACGCATTGTATGCGGATAGTCACCTGAAGTCAGTGGGTTCATGAACCTGTCACATAATGTATTAGTCGATTACTTTTAGAAATTTAATATGTAAAGGATACTATATATGATGTTACTGAAAATTAGTACTTTATAAATTTACACATACAACGCACGTGCACACATGTTACCATCCAAAAGTGAAATCAAGGGCTCGAACTGCAGCATTCCGATGGATGGACTCATCGGAGTAAGGTACCATCCACCGCGATTCAAGAGTAATTCCAATCCTCCCCTTTTGTGAAGCCTGAAATTTTTTCTTTCTTGGTCAAAATTTCCTTTCTTATTATTGCCAGCTTCATACTTCATATTATTGGATGTGACTCTCATATTGTATGTAGCAACTTGTTATCAGGGCTCTTAGTTAAAAAGGTAAGAAACCAGTTAGACTACCTGATACTTGTCTCTGTACAACTTAACTGCAGCAGCATGAGCTAGAAGTTGGTTATGTGCTACCATATATGGCTCGACTCCTGAATCACCCCCGGTGCAGTTTAGGTTCTGCCATGAAGAACATCGACCTGGTGCAAATTCGCCCGTAACATAACCCGACGTGCTGTAGGTAGATGGCTCATTGAAGGTGGTCCAGTACTTCACTTGATTTCCAAACATTTGGAAACAAAGATTTGCATAATCGCGATAATCATCTCTGCAACAGAAGAAATTGTCACAATTAGCATAGAAAGTGACAGTTTTCTGTATGTGTGTGTTTGTGGATAGGATATGAAGAACAGAATTCAGTATGTTGCTTACACAATTTGTGAACTTAAGAAGCCACCATACTCATCCTCCAGGGCTTGGGGTGTATCCCAATGGAAAAGAGTCACAAAGGGTTGTATATCTGTAGTTTTACATATTCTTATGAGTTATAAAGCACTTACTTTATTTGTTTCAGAATTAGAGATATATTTTTCTATAAGTAAAGTAGATTATGATGATTGTACCATTTTTTAGGAGCTCATTGATGAGGTTGCTATAGTAACGAAGTCCTTGTTCATTAACACCTCTGTTCACCTTCCCTTCTGCAAATAATAAAATTTGCAGCCATGAGAATCATCCAAAAACAATGAAAAATAACTAAATAAACAACACACAAGATAAGTTAAAGATGTAAATCATGAGTTTTGTAGAATTAATATCCTACGAGGTACGATTCGAGGCCAAGAAATTGAGAATCGATAGGCGTCGAAATGCATTTTCTTGATCATCTTTACATCTTCCTGACACATAATCATGAAAATATTAAGTAAATTTCAAACAAAATTTATTAATTTGTTAATTATATGCGAGCTATATGTGCATGTGTGCGCTCACATACGCGAGAGCAATGAGTAATTGAGCGGAAATAATAGAGAGCGGCTGTGAACCTTGTACAGATGGTAACTGTCTGTAGCAATGATTCCATTGCTATGATCCTTTACCTTTTCTGCGAAGTAAACAACCACAAGTTTAAAGCAATCGAATATGTCACAAAATAAATAAGCACGATATATATTTTACTAAACAATTTTATGGACGAAAATGTATTTCTTAATCTTATACATTACAAGTTTTCCTTTTGATATAAGTAGCCAACGCCTCAATTCCATCTTAAAATACTCCCCCGTTCTAAAAGAAAAAGTTACATTTAGAAAAAAGATGTTCAAAAAAAGAGTTATATTTAAAAAATTTCTTTGTTGTTTTGTAATAAATTAAAAGGCTTTCAATTATTAATTTATAAATCTCGTCATAATTTAAAGAGACATAATAAATTTCATGAAAAAAACTTATGATTTGTACATTTAATTTTTGGTCAAAGATGCAAAATTAATAATCGTCAAAAGTCTAAATATTGCTCTTTTTGTGGAACGGAGGGAGTAATAGATATGATTTTCCTTTTGTTTTAATACACATTAATTACTGACTCGTACTACTATCATATATTATTTCATTCCATTTCTTCAGTATAATTAGATAACTTTTACAAAATAACATTGCTTTTAGAATTACTGTTTAATATCTCTAAGTTTGAAACCATATGGAGTAATATATTTTTTAAAGGTTATATTTTATATTTAATTTTACCAACTTATAAAGAACAGGAGCATTGTGGGAACCTGGATATTTTCTAGTGAAAGTGTCCCATATACTTGGCCCTTTGCCATCTTCATTTGCTGCACCTTCAATCTGACCACGTTTCAAAATTAAAAAGTAATTTAGAAAAAAAAGAAGATAAAATCAGCTGTTACTAATTAATTAATATAAAAATGGACGAAATATAATAATTCTCCAAAATTATAAATAAATAAAGAAATTACCTGGTAAGCTGATGATGCTACTCCAAACATAAATTCAGGAGGAAAACTGCTTCTGTTGAGTGATTTTAAACCATAATTCTTAGTAATTGATGTAATAGCTTCAGCCTCAAATACATTTTGTGAAATTGTAAGAAAAACAAGAAAATTAAATCCTAGATGCAGATATAATTGGCTTTGAATCATCCCCATGTATGTAATTAGCTTAATTGGGAGCTGATCATTATGTACTATATAACACTTCTCATAAAGTTAAATTAACTTCAGTATCAAGCTTAATATTTAGCTAGCTAGCTCTTGTAGATTTATGTATGTACATATCCATGCAAATTATGGCCAACAAATTAAAAATCAAAACAAGAAGTAATAATATTATAAAATCATGCAAATAAGCCCTGGTGAACGAACTTTACATGCTAAAGTAGTGAATGCAATATGCATTTTTCATCTACTCATGCAACCACAAGCTACCAAACGTGCAAATGAGAAGGATGAATGCATGTATGTGTTACCATTAAGGCATTAATACAATGGTTAAAAGAAAATATTGTAGTTTTCTTACTAAAGATGTGCTTTAGCTGATTGCTAAAGATGATAATCATAAAATTTAAGTGGTTAGAGATAGGCCAATTAATGAAATGATGGTAGAATTAATCTAATGAATATTTTAGTTTTCTTTTCTTTTTCTCCTTGTTTTTTTTCAAGCTCAATGTGAGTAATTAGTAAGTAGTTATATTATCATGAGTATGTCATGTGTTGTCCACACATAGGCAGTAATATACTAGAATTCTTTCATTGTTATAAAAGTCCACGCTTAATCCGATTATTATGTAGTAGACATGCAACTGGACGATAAATTATTGGTTTGTTCCAATACCGAAAGCGGTAAAAACATGGCAACTCTAAATTTTTCGAGAACGAACCAAATCGGTTTATTTTTGAACCGGTTTATTTTGTAGTAGACATGACAACTCTAAATTCTTCGGGAAAAAACCATCTTATGATATATATTAATTTTCACATTAAATATTTTAATAGAGATTGAAGTGCTATGTACATCAACAATTTGCACAAATAAATGCACACAAACATATGTGACAAATTATCAAAAAGTAATATATCAAATATGGACCCATCAGAGTTCATAGATCAATTCTCTATAAAATTTAATCACATTAATTTATACACATTTATTTGTATATAAATCGGTTTCTTTTAACACCTGCCATCGTTTCTCCTCTTTCATTTTTCTATAAAAAATTTAAGAAAAAGGAAGCATGAATAATGGAACATTCTACACCAAGTTTACACAGATATTACAAGTATCCAAAACTAGGTAGATGATCTATTTCCAATTAACACACTAAGAACCGGCATGTATATCTTCTGCAATCAGTTCTAAAATTATTTGACTTCTAAAGTCAAACAACAACAGCATATTATACTTTAATTAATATTAACTTGATTCATTTTAATTAATAAAAATATTATATTCATATAGTTTATGAGAGAAATATATGACTAAAACACAATTTACATTCAATTAAAACTCTCATAGAGTACATTATAGCTAGTTTGAAGTCCAATTTACTCCAAAATCAAAACATAACTCTGATTTTGGAGCGGAATTAGGGAGTAATATTACCACAAAATCAACCGACCGATCAGAAGATTAGAAGCATGCATTTAGCTAGGGAGGAAAATCATAAACTACCAGTCTCCCTTTAATTTGATAGAAACATGAAAACAAAATCTGTAACCAAAAATATCATGAAGACTATTTTTCATATTACATATATAATCAGCTAGCAGAGACAGCAAAATCAAATTAATAATTGTACTTTTATATATAACCACACAATCAAAGACTAAAAAATAATCCATAACATATATTCCACTATAAATTAATTATATCTGCTTAGACCCTCAGGACTATAAATAATTGGGGAGAAAAAAAACTATATACAACATATTAAACTTGGGTTCATCCTGACATATATCAATAATATAAAACATGATATATATATATATATATATATTCCTGCGAACAATATTTATGACCTTGGTTGCTCTGTGCGTAAAATTTCATCTTCTTCTCCATAGACCCTCTTCCCCACCAGTTAGCGGCGGCGGAGATTGTTGTGAGGAGGCGGCGGGAGGGACGACAGTGACTTTTGAATCGTCCCTCATTATCGCACATACCACGTAGTAGTTGTTGTCATTACCGTTTCCATCTCCTCGTCCTCGTAAAAAAACTCCGTCAAGAGTATATTCATGCATAATCCAATGACCCCTGTCAGGGTTAGGGTTTTGGTTTTTATAAACTTTAAAAGTGTACATTTTCTTACAAGCTATATAACCTGGCCTTTGTAGTTCTTGACTTGCTTCTTGCTCTGGGCAACCCACGAACCACAACCGGCTCTCCTCGTCGCGCGACTAGTCCTCCCCTTCTTTATCAACTTGGTGAACACGTAAACAATTTTCTTGTTTACGTTCGTGTTAGACGGAATCCAACGATAACGATAAATCGTCATTAAAGATCTCCCATGGAGCTTGAGCACCATAAACATCAACTTCATTTGCAACAACATGCTTGCAAACAAGTGGAAGTCCTTCATTCTTCCGTTTGAGATAATGAGTGCACAACTCTTCATCGGTAGGGTCGAATCGCATCCCTACTGGCAAACAACAAGCACACTTTTCTTCTTCCATTATTTGTATATATATGCCTATAAATAATTTTCAGATAATAATAATTATTATGTTTCTCAATTTCACAAAGTTGATGGATCATCTCCATAGGCGTAGCTTGATATTTGTAGCACTAGGTTGATATGATCATATGTAATCCCTTTCCCACTACGAAACGGATCACTAGTGTAATAACAATAATATTAACTAACTTATTAAATTAATATATACTCCTATCTTTTATAAAAATACGATTAAATGGGCTGTAAGGAAAGCCTAGCAAGGCGGAATATCCGGCGGCTGATCAGAAAATTTATCAATTTGGAGTTATCTGTACACGTGTCAGTTTCTCATGATGTTCGTAATTTGGAAAAACATACTCTTGGACTATGAAATCCTATTTTGTATAGGGGAGAATGAGCTTTTTACTTTTGGATAAGTCGTCTAGGTGTACGTTGCTGACATGGTTAATGTATGTTTTATTATTATTATTATTTTTTTTTGGTTGCAATGTAGGTTTTATTTAATTATTATGTATGCAGTAACCACTACTATACCCGGGCTTTACACGAGTTTGTTAAAAAGATTAAGAAAATATTTGTCGAACTATTTGTTATATTTTTATAATTATAATCGGTAATCAAAATAATATTTAATATTTAATGATTATACATTTTTTTTTTGAATCAAATAAACTATAATGTTTATGGTTAATTTAATCTCATGATTTGTTAAGATTTATTATTGATTAATACATTAAATCGTATAAAAAAATTATATATTAACTTTAGTAAAATAATATTGCAAGTTGAATCTATTACTCGGTAAAAGAAAAGAGTAGCCTAATATTACATTTTGTAAATGTTAGATATAACAACTATCAAATAGTTTCTGTTAATGAGAAAAGATAAAAGATAATTTATACCAATTTAGTTAAAATTTTGTGGTAATTTGTAAGAACCTAAAAATGCTCTTCTTTTCTTGCACGGTGTTCATTAAAAATTTGAGATATATTACTGATAAATACCAACAATTGTATGATGTGCTAACTTTTCATTTTTTACATATCAAGATCATTATTTTGTAAAAATTAGCACACCAAATTCACCAAAAGCACTATCTCATTTTGCATAGCATGATTTAATAACTATGTAAAATTAGTATATTTTTTTAAGGGATAACAATGCATTAATTCTTATGGTTATATAAATACTTTAAAAATCTCAAAAAAAAAAAATCACATATTGTAATATTTTATTTTTCCAAAAACAAATTGTGAATTCATATATATATATATATATATACATAATACTATAGCCTCCTTCAAAAAAGAGCTATACCTCTTTTCCCTTATGTCATAATATATATACATAATACTATAGCCTCCTTCAAAAAAGAGCTATACCTCTTTTCCCTTATGTCATAATTTTTAATCCGAATTCCTTCGGCTTTTCTTGTTTTATTTGTTTAAATTCAAACAACTTTTTCCTCAAAGAAATTAAAAGAATTTCTAATTTGTGTATGTAGGTATTATGCAAATTATTTTTCTATGTACGAGGTATCATCCTTCCTCCACTTGGCCACCTCCCAGCAAACCTAGCATTCCCTCTAATCCTCATCCTCTGGCTGTTCTTCATTCATTTCTTCCCAATCATCTAACTACATAAGGTGAGAGTGTGTTTTAATTAGATATGCATATATAATAACTACTATGATTTTTGTATGGGGACAAAATAGAGTTCCTCATGAATATTGGCAAATGATGAAATGGAATATACCACCACTGAACGGTAGAGACCAACTGAAAAATAAATTACTATGGCACTACTTATTTTAGGCATGTTATGAATACCCTCACGAAATACTACCAATCAAAACATGAATATGTTATTATGTTGTTCAAAATGTCTCTTCCGCTATCTCATTCATTTCGTGCATATAAAAATACGTGTCAATTATAGAAAAATAGGATAACAAATTAGACATTGTTTGCAACAATAAACTAAGAGGAGACCCCCTCAAAATTTCAATCACAAATAAATATAATTAAATGAAAATTAAATTTAGTTATAGTAGATAAATGGATGAGATTTATAATATGAATAGTACCAAAGATATAAGTATTGAGGAGAACTTAATCCAATAAACTCGGCCTCGTCAAACTATTGACTCACTTTTAGTGGGGCCCTCCGAACATTTTGAACTTCAGTCATATACTTTTCATCATAAATAATGAGAAATATACATATAAATTACCTGCTCAGAACACTCACCTAAAATATCATCTAGGCATGTAATCATGCAGATTCAACATTAATCGGATAGAACGATGTAAAAATAGGTGATTTAGTCCATTTCTTCTAAATGATTTCAGTCACTTTTGCAAGTCAAGAAACAAAATCATTCATAATATCCAAGTAGCGACTTCCAACTCTTGTGGCCTTACGATTGAAAGTTTGAAATGCTGAAGGTTTTTTCCAACCCCAAATTGATACTAATATTCCAGAAAGAAATATTCAAATGGAAATGCTATTAGGAAGTCCCTGACCGGTAACTCCAGGTTTTGAATATGGCTTTAGAAGTTGATATGGGACAATCCCAGCTCCAGTTCTGTTTTTCAGGCTTTTATCTGCATTAATTTCTTGCATCTATATATAATTCCTTCCAGCTCCTTCAACCTGCCTTGAAACACTTCAAACGCGGCTTTTATAATCTGATTTTCTGCCCATGCTGGCTCGGGCTCCCCACCAATATATCCAAAGCTGCCATAACTTTTGTAGCTTGGATTTGAGTAGGAAAGCATGACAGTAGCTCATCCTCAGGTCTCAATTCAAAGGATTTCCAAGATTCATCTGTAGGATCTTCTATAGGCATCTTAGTGCTAGCAATTGTGGGCCTATTCCGAAAATAACCAGCGAAATCATATTGGCCAAAGTTGACAGCGAAATCCGTAGGATTCAACAAGGCTGCTTCTGGGTAGTAATAGCTCACATAGTCTGTAACCCATTGTTTAATAGCTCACATAGACCATCTTTGGCAAAAGGGTAATCATCTATTGTTAACTTTAGGCCATGTACGTGGTGCAGCTGGATCTTCTTGGGCCATTCTCTTAGCAATAGCCATGATTAAAATTGTATTAACTTCATTTCTGATTTCCCTTAGTTAAGCACTACAAGGTTGCACTTCAACAAAGAAATGATGAAGATGAAGTACCCGCAGACAGACTCATGCAAATTATTGCATAAAACATATTTGAAACAGAAGCCTCAATACCTTATCTGTTATATATAGAGGACAGTACCAGCTCAAATAATTTGATTCCATTCGGCAATGCCACAAAAATATATAGGACTTAACTAGAAGCAAACTTTTTTGTTTTGTTTTGTTTTGTTCTTTAGCGCCTTTATAAACATTAATTCTTTGCGGAGAAATATCCCAGTGGCACATGTCAAAGGATGGTAGACATGGAAGTTATAGTTTAGTTTCGTGATTAAGCATTTAATTGACTAGAATTACCTTTTGATGAGATCAGCTGGCAATCCCTCCTGATCAAAGCGCCACTGCTTGTCATAGGCAACAGAGCTAAACTCCAAAGAGTACTTACCAGGTGAAAACGATGATTCTATGATTCCCGTGGCATAGATGAGAGCTTGCCGTGCTAGAGCATTAATCTCCATTGTGTATCGAAAATGAGGGTATAATAGTCTATATATTGGGTGCATTGCACTAAGTTGTCGGTTAGATGCAATTATATAAGGCTCTGTGGCGCAATGAGTTCTTAGCCTACAAAATAAAAAGAATAAAGATAAATTGGCGAAAGATACCAACATATTTGTCATAGCTACTGGCAAAAACATATAATAGAGGAAGATATATAATTTCTAAATGGAAAATCTGAACCTACCAATGACTAACTAGCTGGTGATAACCCGAGTCATGTACACGAACATGAGTTTTTGCAAGCTTCCAAAGCCAAGCACTTGTAGAATCCCAACCAGGACAATAAACTTGCTTCCACTGGGGTTTTCCATTTCCTGGTGGGCGAACCAGCTCAGTTGCTATTGGCTTTAATGTGTTAACAGGAGTTGGGAAAAACAATGTTCTTGACCCATAGAGGGTTGTCCCTTTTATCTCTCTTACTTTGTTCACATATGGTAAGAGCAAATCGTGATAATCTAGAACAAAAAGCCTCTTTTGTACTATAGCGTGAATTACATGTGAAAAACTGACTTTTAGCAGAAATATAAACTTTTTGGAAGAGATAATATAGCCATGTCTTGCTAAATGGAATTTTCTTTACCTCCTCAATGGTCATGAAGCCTCTAATCACTTGCTCCACCAACTCCTTGGTGATAGCTGATTCTGGGGGTCCGTACTCCTCGGGGTCAAGTTGACTTTTAAATGGCCATTCCTGCACACATATGTATGTAGCAATATTGACAGCAAGATTCAAGTGTATTACAAAAACATGTCCCCCTTTAATAATATTATGTTCCAGAGTTCTTTACGATGTTTACACGAGTAGTACGATATACTAACAAACTTCTAATTCCAGTTTCCCAAATAGTTTCTGGCATGGAGATACAAAGTAGAGTGTACAAGAATTATTATATACTTTCTCAAGTGTTTTTTCAAAAAATTTATGTCCATAAGGGATACATTCAGTATAACTAGACCATGCTAGTAAGTGGGTAGTAGTTGATAGATGTCTTTTGCTAATACGCTCTTCATAAATTTTACATATCATCCCTTTCATACTAGATTCCTTTTATAGTTCAATGACATTGCCCTCAATGACAGTTCTCTCACCCGCAGACGAATATCCTTTATAATCTATAACTGTCATCATCCACAACTCCATAGATGGGAAAAACGTCAAAAGCTTTCATTACATAGAGGAACAAAATATAGAACACGTACATGTTCAACGTCATAATTTTAGCTGTATAAATTGGGCTATTTCATTTCAGCGAATAATGATTCCTTGTCCACCATAGAAAATGCATGGAATTTGACGTGATGAAAATTCAATTGGTTGAAGGCATATATAGAATGATACTTTACCATTCATATGTAAATATCACTTCATTATGGGCATTAGTGGATATTGTTTGATTTCTTGGTTTTCATGACTAGAATAAATTTATTTCATTGTTTGGAAGTTCTGTATTTTTCGTCATAGTTTGTTGGTCATTTTGTATTTCAAAATTATTTTAGTTTATTAACTTTAGAGAAATATGTCTATTAATTAAAAATATTATATTAACAGATAGAATTAGAATGTTTATATAATTCTGATTGAAATAAAGAAGAAACTCTACTTCTTATTGGTTCATTTCAGATTAATTATTACTCTTTGAACCACGTGTAAGTTTTGTGTAATCACTAATATTTACACATTATGACAGAGAATGATGAAATTGAAGTAGAATTTGCAAAAGTAGAATCACTAATACATCACTATCTATTGATGCATTCTCTAGAGAAGGTATCACTGCATGCAACACAGAGTACACAGTCTTTGCCGAAAATATTAGTCCCTTCACCTCTCAAAAAGCTTCATCCCTTGGCACAAATTATTTAAAAATTTTATTTTAACCTTAATTGAAGATATTATTTAAAAAATTTATTTTAACCTTGAAGATATTTATTTTAAAATTTTTGTAATTAAGACAACAAATTATTTAAAAAATTCAATTAACCTTAATTGAAGATGGTCAATGTCATGTTGTACACAAAATAGAGATATTGTGTTGAAAAAGTAATGATGTCGCTAATTCATAACTGTTTTAATTTAATGATTCGATGATATGAAACTAACTTTTTAATGTTCGTTTTAAATTTTTTTTTTTTTTTTGCAAGAACAGAAATCTTAAAAATCATTATATCTTAAATATGATAATGAAAATTATTATAGAGAATGAGATTGGATGATATCAAATTTTGCATACAAGTAATTTTAACACGTTCAGTGTTATGTCTATTTATTTTCAGTTTGATACCTTAATTGTAAATAATTTAACGATAATCACTCAAATAGTGAAAAATAACCCAAAGACTGATAAATTTTTCTATAGTAAGCCCTATTATAAGTGACTTATATGTATATATCAATTTATTTTGGTTTATAGGTTAAGCAGTATATATAGTGACATCATGATTTGAATTATAAAACAACATAAGTTGTAACTGTATTCGGCGGACAATAACTTATAAAGTCTAATAAAAAGTAACACAGTTTGCAGGATAGATTCAATAATTACAACTTTTTCGTATAATTAATAAGTCTTATTCCATGGACAAAGTTAATTTTACAGAGTTTATTCACTTGATTAAATTGATCTTTTTTATTATTTCTAAAAAATAAATTTAAATTCAAAAACTATTTAATTTCGACTTTAAACGAATTCTACTTCGACTTAAAATTGGAATATGAAAATGATCAATAAAACCAAGACATGTTAAGTTTTTAAAGATTATTTCAAAAATATTTGAACAAGAAGATGCTGAAAAAAAAAACAACTACAAATGATAAAAAAAAGTTGTATATATACAAGACATAAATAAATACTTTTATATATATTAAAACAACTACAGCAAAAAAAAGATATAAAAATAATATACTTTATCTTACATAAATTTTAAAAATACAATAAATATACAAATATATGAATTTATTAATATTACTTAAAATAAAAAATAAAATAACACGTACTATGCATGCAAATAGACTAATTCTAATGAATTAAGTTCGAAGGGTAGGAATCAAATAAAAGAGAAATAGTCTAGGAGTAAAATTAAGACAAATTAGCATTTATATCCCTTTATCTTTTGGTCAATTGTAAATGTTATCTTTTATCTTTTTATTTTGACAATTCCCTTTATTTATCTTTTGATAAACACTCACATCTATTTCTTCCATATATTTTCATATTCTTTTAAAGGGTGAAAAGGTCTAATCATATATATTATTATTTCAAAAAATTGATAATAAAATAGACTATAGTCTTGTATAGAAACTAACATATTTACTAAATACACAAATATAAAAAAATTAATTTTATTTAAAAAAACACTTATATATTATAAAAATATACACTAATATTTAAATTTATTATTTAGATACAATACATTATACTATAATACAATACAATACGAATAACTTACTAAAACAAGTTAGTAACTAAATCTGTATATATTTACTAATAAACTTAAATATTAGTGTATATTTCATAATAATATATTAGAATTTATAATAATTTTTAAAAATAAAATGGATTTAATAATAAATTTATTTTTTATGTTTCTATTGGTGTATTAAAATGGATTTAGTAATACTTTCTGTCATTTATGTCTTCTTGCCCTTCTCTATGTGCATAGCCTTAATTGTCTCCTTCTCTAATCCAGTTTGTTATTGGAGGAAAAAAAAATTGGTTAGATTTTATTTTTCTGTGAATTTTTTTTTTGATCGAAAAAACATTCTGGAATATATAAATAAGAGAATAACTACTTTGATTAATGTCAAATTATGATAATTAATTACCTTCAGATTTTTTGTATCAAACATAACGTAATAACTACGTACCTTATGTAACATTGATTAACTACCTTTAAATTTTTTCTGGTCAATTTAACTAATTTCTTGGTTAAAAATTAAATTTTTACGTATATTTGTGCAATTATAAAAATTAAATTTTATCATAAATTGTATGAATTTTCTTGTAATTATAATTTTGTCACTTGAATATTTACTATAGACGCCTCAAACTCACTTTGGTTGTAAAGATATATTTTAAGTTTATATTATCTTTTTTCTCAATTTTATAATATTAAATAGAAAATATATGTATTTTTAAACTGGTTAAATATTTATATTATAATAATTTTAAAAAATTAAAAAATTAGATCACTAATATTATACTATTTATATATTAGATCGTTCATGTATATATTTAATGTTTTTTGAAAATATGTTAACAATATTTAACAAAATGTTACCCTTCAATTTACTTTGTTTGATTAGATGGTACTGTAATTTTATTTTTTATGATTAATTATATATAAAATTTATTACGAATAAAAATATTTCACCTAAGAAAATTTGTTTTCTTTATGTTAGATTTGTAGAGGATTTTATTGTTAAAGATGTCCTCATTTTTTAACTCTTTTCTTTGTTAGTTATATTAGTTGATTTTCTATTCTATTTTCTCATGTTACTGATTTTTTAGTGTAGCAAATTTTTAAAAACATTATTTATAATTAAAAATTTCAAAAGTCTACTAATTATCTAGTAATTTTAAAAGATACCTAGGTAAACTATTAAAAATTTAAAAATTAATTAAAAGGATACCTAGATAAACTAAAGACAATTATTTAAAATGAAAAATAATTAAATAGATGCATGTAACTCAGTCTAGTCAATATATTCTATGAGTCTACTGAGTCAACTCATCGAATTACTATTCAAAAAGAAGTGCACAAAATATGGGTTTTCAAATAATATACTATATATATTAATTTTTATCATTTTTTAAAATATAAATATATATGTGTAATTTTTTATGCATAATATAACTAAATTAACCATAACAAATTTGTAGGTGCATGATTTAATTTACTTAATTTATGCTGAGTATTATATTATAATGATATTATACATGATTATCACAAAATTATTCTAAAATTTGCCCTTTTTTTAATACCAAAATTTGGTGAAATTTATTATTATATATTTCAATCAATTTAAGTATTGTAACATTATTTTTCCAGTCGCTTGATTAATTATTATTTATATATATTACATATATATTGTATATTAAATTGACAAAACAACTTTCTTACCCTCGTAGATTATAGATAACTTTGTATTTATAAATTGGTATTATAATTATTTAATATATTCTTATAGATTTGAGATGATTGAGTTTGTTGTAATTTGATTAAATTGTAATCAATCAAATATGATTATCACATAATATATTTTATTATTAATTTGATTGTAATTGTTTTAATTAAATAGGTTTAATTAGTGATTAAGATTATAATTAATTTGATTGTGATTATTTCATTATGGAGGTTTTTTATTCGGTTGCATGAATCTTCTCTTTTAATTTGATTAGATTATAATACTATTATTTATAATATTTATTTTACAAAATTTAGAAGTAGTGTTTGGTTATTATTTGTACAAACAATTTTTTTCAATGTAATTAAGGAGACTTAAGTATAAAGGGTAACGTCGAATCTATGACTTTATTATTACTTGGGTAATAGTGATGTATTATTAGATGTCCCTCACTGTTTATAATTTTGTAATATGATTTAAAATTATTGCCAACGTAATAATAACCTACAGGGTCACACACAAAGAACATTTGTCAACGAGATATAATTTAAATGTCAATGATTTTAATAAATCAATAAGATTGATTTAATTAAATCATGGCTTCAAATTATATATATATATATATATATATATATATATATATATATATATATATGTAATCTGTATGAAGTAGAGTCCTTTGGAAGGAAATACGAATATATATTTATTTGTACATATATATATTAATTAAGTGAGACTTGATTAAATATATATATCTAATAAATATAAAATTCGGATTATAATTCTCCTAATTAGATTAGGTTTTGGAATTAGTCTATAAAAGGCTATATATATGATATATCAGTTATTCTCTCTAACCAATGTTTTTACGTAGTCGCTCATAAAAGAGAGAGACTAGAGTTAAGAGAGATAAAGAAAAGAGATACAGATCATACAGTTAGTATTGTAACTCTGCTTGTTCGAATCATGAGACGGTTCATGGGTGTTCGTGTGGATACCGTAGAGACGTTGTCCAGTTGGATTGCGTTAAAGATTTGGAGACGATCAACACTTTCACCAAAACTTCAGATTCGCACAATTAATCGGTAAAATCTTAAACTATATGTATTAAATTGTTTCGCATAGATCCTTGGGTTTGGGTTTCGTTTTGTTTTATTTTAATCGTATTTTTCTACTGCGTTTGATGATACAAAACCCAACATATTCTGCACATCAAAAATGCCAATCTAATCAACAAAACTTCAATGGTTAAAGTACCGTCAGGGGAACCCATCAGTAGATAACTGAGGTAGACCAACCCGTCAGGGAAACGCATCAGGGTATGACAGTGACTGGCCAAACTCATCAGTGGAATGTGTTCGGGCATGACCAAGACATGTCACTTGTCAGGAAATGATAGTGTCAGGCCAACCCGTCAGGGGGAAAGCCCAACACTGCATTAGTGGAAGCCATCAGTGTGTGTCACTGGTTATAACATCAGTGGATCAAAGAAGCACTTAGTAAAACTCAAGTGAAGGTTGAAGCCCTGATCCAGTCTTGAACAAAGACTTGTCATCAGGGGATCCAGAAGCATTGATCAAGTTCACGTCAGGGCTTGTCATCAGTGGATGGTTATGACTGGATGCACCAGTCATCAGGTCTATCGTGCAAATCGATGAAGATTGTAAAAGAAGCAAGATATATAACTGGAAAGATATTCCTTGAAGTTTGTTAGGTCCAATGACAACTCTCGAACATTAAATGCACGCAGATCAGGGGATGAAAAAAAAACAACTAAAGTAGCAGTAGTCTGACACATAGTGTCTAAAAGACAACGATATGACATATATGCGGGAAAGTTGAAAGGAGTAGCATGTCATTAGCAAGTGATTTCATCCACTGATCTTCTACATATGCAAAGGAGTTCTCATTACATAAATAGATTTATCCAACAGATCAACAAACAGAGAAGCACACAAATCACTAAAACAGCTTTGTAATATATCTTGAGAGAAATATTTCAAAGAAAAATAAGAAGCTAGTGAGTGTGAATTTGAAGCTGTAATTTTATTATAGATCTTGTAGCTGTTCAATCACATTTGTGATTATACAGATTTCCAGAAAAACATCAAGTTTTAATATAACTATTTTAACTTGAATCTGTGTGTTCATATTTTATAGTTTTTCTGTTCATAGTAACTATTTCCAATCAGTGCCAACTAAAATTTAAAAAAAGCTAAAAGTTTATAGTGTTTGCATTCATCCCCCCCTCTTTCTACAAACACTTGAGTTTATATTGTTCTAATAAGATAGAATATTAAAAAGTCATCTTAAACATGTTCTCTTCTTGTGAATTCATATATAGTAATAGATAGATATATAGATATAATATAATAAAAATTTTAAAGTCAATAAATGTCAAGTTGACCACAAAAAGTCACATAGTATTGATTAATTAGAAGGGGATACAATAAATTTTATATAAAAATAGTCAAATGAATGTATACGACTTAGTTATATATTCTAACAAACGAAATGCAACGTCTTAGTTAACTTAAGAGTTATCATTAACTGAATACTTTATTACCTTATTTTAACTTAAAAATTGGTTATGGAAAGGTTTGCATACTTGACATTTGGACTTTTTAGTGTTTACTTTAAATTCATCTCATCTCATTTCTTTCTTGAGATTGTTATTGTTTTTAAATATTCCTCTTTTTATTTTGAATTTCAAATTTGTTAGGGTTGTTGAGTTTGTATTTTTGGATAGAATTTGTTTGTTGAGTTCATTTGAATTGAGTCTTTAATTTAGGTTAATAATCTCAAGTTTCTTAAAAATATGAGGTTTTTCTTAAAAATTCCAAT
This sequence comes from Centella asiatica, assembly GCA_014636745.2. Lineage (NCBI taxonomy): Eukaryota > Viridiplantae > Streptophyta > Magnoliopsida > Apiales > Apiaceae > Centella > Centella asiatica. The sequence goes on from CM025780.1 coordinate 882,448, forward strand.
GCAACTTCATAATAGATTTCTTGGTTTGAAATCTAGTGGTACTTATTCAAAGATCATGGTGGTGATTGTTTGATTTGTAAATTGTAATCGAGCCATATGAGGTTGTGATTGATTGGTTTTTTATTTGTTTATATGAGATTGAGGATCTGAAATCTATTGTTTGATTTTGGTTGTAATGGTTTGATTTTTGTATGAGATTGTAATTGTAACCGAGTCGTATGAGTGAATTGATGATTGGGCGAATGAGACGTTGGTCGACCCATTCCGCAAATCTCTGCTGCTAAATTAATAGATAAATAGATACTAATTTAATATTTTAGCATTATATTAAATGTTATTGCATATTTATGTTGGATGTTTAAAAATTAAAAGATTATTTTCCGGCTTTTGTTTGTTTGAACGAAATTGGTAAAAATCTTTTATCTCACTTTTGCGTATTGTTCGTTTTAAACTCAATATATTGCATAAATAAAATATAAAATTTTAAGTTTCCTTTAATTTATTTGACGTTCTTTCCGGCTTCAAGTTTGTTTGTTCAAGGTATGGGAAACAGATAATAATCCTTTTGTTATTACTCCTTCAGTCATTTGTAACGAAGATGATTTAAAGAAAAAAAATTATTCAATAAGGTTGAGAAAACAATGGAACAAGATAAACTGAGTTCCAATGATAATACACTCTGTCAGGTCCCAAAGGGAAAAATATTAGAAGGGGGTTGAATAGTGTTTTTTAAAATTTAAGTCTTACTTAAAAACTTTACAGATTTAAGACACTTCTTGCTTGATGAAAAGTTTTCTTATATTTTGAAAAGAGTTAGCAGCAGAATTTATAGCAAAAAACCCCTTAATTTTTAGACCAATGGCTTAAGGGAGCAATGTTAGTAAGTCTTTGTTAAATGAGTTTAACAGAGACTTTAGCAAAGTAAGGGTAAAATAAATAAGCAGTAAGAAAGATAAGCAGAAAGAAAGATAGGCACGAGAATTTTTATAGTGGTTCAGTCTAAGCCTACTCCACTCTTCTTCTCTTTTACTTGAGAAGACACTCACTAAAATGTTCACACAGAACAATAAGCAAAGGGACACGTAGTCCAAAATTACACAAGGTCACTTAGACCAAATTCAAGTCACACAGACTAATAAGCAGATTATAAATTTTGCTTGTTATCTCTAAGTAGAGAGCTCCTTGTTGAGCAGATTTGATAACACTTGTTCAAGCTTGTTGATGTCTTGTTGAGTTCTTTGAGTGTCAGAATATCAGAGCAATTCTTGGTTGTTCAGTTCTCATAAATGAAATTTATGACTCCTATTTATACTACTCCAAAAATCTATCCGTTGATAATTTTGAAATAGATCCGTTGGGAGTTGTACTGCCTTGACAGTGATTTGTACTTTTCTAGTTGTTCCTTACTTAGTTCAAAAAGATAGCCGTTATTTTGTCTTCTAGTGCTTTTTGATAAAGCTCTCTAGGAGTTGACTAAGCAGAACAAAAGATAGTCTTTTTCTGACACTCTTGCTTGGATCAAGGTAAGGTATCTTCCTGTATTATTGCTTATTTATTTTCATTGTAAGCAGGACTATCCTTAGAACTTTTTCTTTATATCTTCAGTATCCTTCTTGATTGATGAACAAAGTCTTCATTAGTGATAAAAATCCTTTCTTAACTAGCAGAACATATCCACCTAACAAGTTGGATATTTTTCTAAGTTATTTTACATCATATAAGTAAGAACTATATTATATCATTAATTCTTATATTAAATAAATGTAATTCTTTAAGCAGGGTAATATAAGCAGGAGTGCATCAACACACTCGTAAAACATAAAAATTAAAATAGATAAGATAATATATCATTTAATTTAAAGATTACCAAAGCACGAGAATTATAAGAAAGAAAATACAAGCTTTGGTCACATGGAGAAGATGAGAAAGATCCGTAACAAAAGGTTATTGTCCGCCTGTAATAATATTATCTCCGTTTAAAAAATATATATTTTTTAAAAAATCATCTAATATTTTTTTAAAAATCTATAATTAAAATTTGATTTTGATTAATTTCGATTTAAAAATGATTAACATTATAAAATATATTAATATTCTAACAAAATAAACTCTTTAAAATACTAAGACGTCTTTAAGTTATTGTCACGATTTGAAATTTAAAATTTCACAACATTTACAAACAAAATAAAATATTGTTTTGTTTTTGAAACAGATGAAGTAATTCTTTAGTACGTTTTTAATTGTAGTTCTTTTGCTGTTTTACTTATCCTAATATAATTATTACACACATAATTTGAAGAGAATCAAGACATATATTTGCATATAATTTTTAATGTTTACAACACTTACTATAATAGCATTAATTAACTAGTTTTACATCAACATCAATCATATTTTAATAGTATAAATATCATTTCTTAATAAATATATAAATTCCTATTGCGACAAATAAAATAAAATCTAAATAGGCCCGACAAAATAATAAAGCGAAACCTGAATAAAACTCAACATTTATATATTACTAGTACACAGACACAAGTGTACATGTGTATAATAAAGATAAATTATTTTACAAAAAATTATAAATATTTCAAAACTATTTTTGCGAATAAAGTTTTTGTCATTTGATATAATAGCCTCGTTTAAAATTAATATAACTCAAAAGTTTTAAACAATATTATCGCAGGCCATTAACACAAACATAATGTGAGAAATTCGTTTCAAAGAATCTTATATTCTTATCACGGGCATCAACAGAAACACATTATTAAACAGTTATTTAAATGTTATTAAAAGATTTATGTATTTCATGTATTTCTTCCTCCAACAAACTTTAAGTTTATAAGTAATGCTTTGATTGGTATTTAACAAAATTATTTCATCCCTTCCAAAATTAAACTTATATTTATAAAATGAAAAGAGAGTTTATTATATGAAAAACTTATTAAACTCTTATCAAAATTTAAATTTTATGATTTTACAATATGATACGAAAATATTATTCTCTTAATGAAATGGAGGGAGTATCACTTATTTATTAAGTAGTTATCTAAAATGCATAGCGAAATAAATGTATCTATTTCGGATGATACCTCTAATTATCCATAATATGATAATATGAGATCATCATTCACCGATACATGTAACATGAAACAAATATGATCTAAATTTGAATAACATTGAACCTTGGATATTATTTAAGGAGATAAAATAAAATTGCATCAATTCTCAATTTTATAAAAGTACTTCAATAAAAGTAAAACCGAATTTATTTTCTTGCATTTTGGTTTGTCTAAGGAGTATAAATTTGACTATTCACATTGAAAATAGCAAAAATAAAGGGTTTTTTTATTACAGAAAAGAGGAAAAAGTTATTCGTTTCAAAAGTTACCAAATTGGCGGGAAAGGTTTTGGGATAAAACAAGTAAAGTTCGCGTGCAACACATTCTCTCAAATCGCAATCAAATATTGACCGTTAGATGCATCACGAATTCGTGTTCGCAACAAAATATTGACCGTTAGATGCATCACGAATTCGTGTACACACAGATAGCCATGTGCTTGCGGTGCACCAAACCATAACTACAGCAAGTAGCCCTAAATTGTTCTTGTTGAACAATCACAGACCAGAGAGAGAGAGAGAGAGAGAGAGAGAGATGGAGACGGGAGGGAGGAGTGAAAGTCCAGTTGAAACAAAGAAGGGCAAATCAAAAACCCCTCGGAAACCTAAAGAAAGCATTCTCAAGCAGAGTTAGCATTTCTCAATCTCTCTCTCTCTCTCTCTTTATATATATAGTTTGTATAGTCTGTTGTTGAATTCTTATTTTGTTGTTTTTATGATTGTTTTGTGAATGATTAGATTTTGAATGTTGAATTGTTAATTGTATTATTTTTGCAGAATCTCCAGCTGAATTTTTCGCAGAGAATAAGAACATTGCTGGGTTCGACAATGTGAGTTTTATATACGTATATATGTTTAGATTTGGGAGTTTAAGCTGTATAGGCTCTTTCGGTGTTTGTCATGAGTATCATTCGTCGATGTTAGATTCTATATATGTTTAGATTTGAGAGTTTATGCTATATGGTCTGTTTCAGTGTTTGCAATGGTATAATCATGCTTTTATGTTAAGTTTGGGGGTTCCATGGAATCGAATGAAGTCGTATTCGTGATATCTAATTGTTGAATTGAAATTTGGGAAATGTTCTTTAGTGGGTGTTACACATGTTCACGAGAACTCAGGGAATTTAATAAGTTGGCACTTAATAAGGAAATTTGAATGTTGTTGGCATCGGTTTATTTTAGATGAATTAGTTCTTTGGTTTCAGCCAGGAAAGAGCCTTTATACTACTGTTAGAGAACTTGTTGAAAATGCCCTTGATTCTGCAGAGTCAATTTCGGAGCTGCCAGTAGTGGAGATCACTATGTGAGTGCTTCATATCATGTGTATTCTTGTTGAATTATACCATACTTTTGGATGTAGACCATTACTTTTTTATTCGTTTTGCATCTACATAATATGTTTGTGAACTTTATACAATTTACTGCTTATAATTACTTGGCTACTTTAGTGAAGAAATTGGGAGAAGCAAGTTCAATTCTATGATTGGTCTTGTTGATCGTGCACGGGTTGATGAAGAACTTTATGATGATTTTGAGACAGTCAAGGCTCGTGAGGTTTGTATGCTTGTGATTGTGTTCTTGATTATGGGATTTATACCCTTAGGTTGATAAATCTTTATAGATTACGTATGTACTTCAACATTTAAGTCTTATCCATGGATTCAAGGTCATCGTGATACTAACTATCTTATTGCATTAACTCAACAATCACATAACATGACTGGTTGCCCATTGGCTGGGTCTCTGGAATGCAAATTTTGACACAGAAGATAATCACAATGATCAAACAAGTAAAATGCTTTTATATATAGGGAAATTACAGACCAACTCTCACCAGCAGGTCTTCAAAGTGGGAAAAGGGATGATTAGAGTGATCAGATGCTATTCTTTTCTGGTTTATATTTGATGAGATCATGAGAATGCCATGCAGTTCAACACATAGAAATCAAACAATTAGAGTCTGGAGAATGGGTTATTTTCAGAACCAGGCAAGGGTGTAACTATAACAAGGACCATGTTACAACTAAGCAACTCAAGTGCTTAATCTGTTTATGCCTTTGATTCTTTGGAATAATGATCTTGTCTGAAGAATCCAGAATATTTTAATAGCTGATAGAATACTGCCACTCATAAAATTTTAATTTTGTTTTTTCTTTTTCTTCAATAGAAACGACTTGCCAAGGAAGCTCGTCTTCAGGAAATTCAGGCAAAGCAAGCTGCCCTTGGAAAGAAACTCAAAGAGCCAACAGCTTCAAAGGCAATTCGGGGTCGAGGTGAGGCCTCGTTTTACAGGGTGACCTGTAAGGTGTGACTTTTTCCACCTTAGCTTCTTACAAAGCTTGCTTTTGGTTGTGTATGAACTATGAACGTTTTATGCAGGAAAAGAAATGAAAGAATGAATAAGGGTTTTAAGAGAGATAATTAGTCTCAAATCCACAAAAACATTAGGCTCAACAGTAGGGGTTGTGAAACCTAATTTCATAAGACTAGGGAAACTAATTACGTTATAATCAAAATCCTAAAAATTGTCCACTAATAGTCGTTATGCCATTATCTAACAATAATACTTTTCTATATTAAAGACTAAAACTTCTAGAGTAATCTAATATGAACTTATAGGTTGATTCTCATGTTTGTATTTGTGTTTTGTGTAGGATAATGGAAGAGGAATGCCACACGATGATATCCCAAATATGTTTGGACGAGGTTTATAACTAGATTACACCGTTGTTTTCTTTAATATTGACAAATGACCTCGGTGTTCTTGAGCATTTCTTTTGAGTTGAGTTATTTGATTTTACAATAATGTTATGGTCTTAGATTGTCTTAACCTTTTCTATTTTGTAGTTTTGTCTGGAACAAAGTATGGTTTGAAGCAGACACGTGGAAAGTTTGGACTTGGTGCAAAAATGGTAATGCTTAACAATTTTGGGTCAATTGTCCAGTTAATGAAAAATTGTATTTGTGATGGTTCATGCTTATGCAATAATTTAGCTCTTACTTAGCTCCAATCTTTGCTCATTTCTTTGACGCTGTCATTTTATTCACAACTAGTTGAATTCATAATGGTGGTAATTTTGTGATATTGTGATGAGAAACCTTTGGTTTTCTCCAGCCCTTAATGTGGAATTTTCAGAGGGAAAGGAAGCTGCGTACACTAGTACATGTTTAAAATCTAGGGATATGCTCATGCCCCTTCGCTAATAGCTTAAGATGTTTTAAATGAATATTTGAGGACCTATATGGAATTTAATGATTGAAACTTTGAAGAGGTGTCTTTGTGGATGTCTATCACTACCAGTTTGGCCCTAAGCTACTTATGAGTTGTCATATTGTCAGAAAGTCTGTCCTGTTTTATATTTTTTACTTAGATTTTCATTTGGTTTCTTGTTTTGTGGCCGGTCTTTCCATCTCACTTGCCCGTGATGTTATATTTCAACTATGTCTTGCTTATGCAGGCCTTGATTTGGTCCAAAATGAGTACAGGACTTCCCATTGAGATCTCATCTTCAATGAAGGGTCAAAAGTATTTGTCGTTCTGCAGGCTGGATATTGATATTCATCGGTATGATGAGCAAATTAAATATACTAGTAAATAGAGTTGAATGATTACATCAGATTATATTATTGGTGTTTAACTTATTGATGGCATTTCTTTAGGAACATTCCTCACATTCATTTACATGAAAAGCGTGACCTCAAGGAGCATTGGCACGGTGCTGAAATCCAAGTTGTTATTGAGGGAAATTGGACAACTTATCGTGTATGTACTACTTTATTTTACCTGTCAGCTTCCATAAGGACACCCTATACTACTAATATTGCTCTATATATTAAAGCTAGTAATTCTTTTCTTATTACAGTCGAAGATTTTGCATTATATGCGTCAAATGGCTGTCATCACCCCCTATGCTCAGTTTCTTTTTAGCTTTGTATCAGATGCATCAGAGTATTCTCTTCCGCTCTTTCCATCTATTTGGCTTTTTAGTATCTCTCCCTATTGTGTTCTCTCACTGTTTCTATTTTTCTTTCAGTATATCAACTGATTGCTTTATCTTTCCTTTTCATCTTTTGATAGTAAAAATGTTAGCATCAGGTTTGCAAGAAGAACAGATGTAATGCCTCCAGCACCTCTTGAGACAAGATACCACCCATCAGCTGTTGATTTACTACTCATCAAGCGCCTAATTGCGGAAACTTCAAAACAGAACCTTTTGCAGTTCCTTCAGCATGAATTTGTAAATATTGGGAAAGCTTTTGCTGAGCGCTTGATTGGTATGAATATGCAGCTTTTCTATTTTGTTTTATTTTAAGAAGTTCTCTTTTGGTGTTCTTTGAACCAATTGTTTTCTGTCAGTCCAAAGTGCATGGTGGAAACTAAAAAAGTATGTGTTATTTCCAATTGAACCGGAAGTAAATGTTAGTTTTTGGAACATTGTATATTGTATTACCTATATGCTTCTAACTAGTAATCAACAGTTAACTTGTCAATGAGGGATGCAACTAGTGCATTCTAGAAAGTAGGTTGTGTGTTTATGAAGTTGAGAGATATCTTAACAACGATAATTGATCTTGTGAATCTCTTTTATGCTTAGAACAGATGAGTAAATGAATTTTGATGTGGGACTTCAAAGTACCTACATACATTTAGAGCGTCAAGGTTATGTAATCTGGATCCCTGACTCTTTGTACTTCTTTATAACAACTTCAGACAGTTTTCAAAACCTATTACAATTCTTTGTTTTCTTTACGAAAAACATCTCTAGATCTTGAATTTATTATGTGGCAAATGATGTCAAAGACGATATTGGAGAAATACTGAGCAAAAGGATTCGCCAAGAATGAAAATCATAGAGTTTTACCTGCTAATTAGTTGAATACATGTGTATCTAGGGGAAAAAATGGCTGTAGTTGCCATAATTAATTGGCTGTGGCATACACTTAGTAAAATGATAAAGTGACTACAGTGCCATTTATGGAATCCAATCAAATTACACCACCCTTGTTTTAATACTCTCATGTTTCAAAATGTAAGACCAATTTTGATTTTAAAATCAATTTGACTTCAAATTTTGTGATATTCATGTGCAACTTTAAATTGATAAACTTTGAAACTAATAATTATTTAAGAATATTAAAAAATTATGGTTAGATTGACTAAGATGGAATTAATCCATACAAAATTTTGCTTTTGACTTAAAAAGCCAAAATTGATCTTATATTTTGGAATGGAGGAAATACTTGAGCCATAGCTTAATTAGGTATAGTTTCTGTAGCTAGTTATTTATTTATACATGCACACACACAGTGATTTTTCACTTTGAAAGTTCTATCTGCTACATATAAGATATTATAAGTTGATATTTTCCCTAATTGGGAATGACAGACCGCGATGGTACCGTATAAATCTTTTTATCAAACTGGGAAGAAAAATGAAGTAATATAGGGAAGCTAAAAATTAATCGGGAAAGATGTGAGAGAAATAATCCCTCCATCCCACATTAGTTGCATATGTTGCTAATACATAATATAAGAAATTGAAGACATTGTGTAAGACTTGATTTAAGTACCCTGCCTGATTTTCAAGATTTTATGTAATCAAAATTCAAAGAGGTAAAAAATTGATGTTAGATATGATCTAGATTTTCATTTTTTCCAGTTTTGAAGTCTAGTCTCTTTGTGTGGTCTTCCGTGAGCATGAACCTTATCTTTTGATTTTATGAGCCGTCATAGGTTTCCTTTTGGATGTTTCTAATTCCTGATATATATACATTCCTTCTGATTCCAGGCAGGCTTGACCAGTGCTAGAAATCATTAAAATGTTTAATGGCCATTGGGCAGTAGTTCAGTCTATCAACGGCTGCTAAGTCATTTATGCATGATGCTTAATGTTTAGGTGAAATGGGTCCAGATTTTAGTCCAAAGATGACAGTTAAATCTCTGACCTCACAGCAAATAGTTCGCATCCATCAGTTGTTCCGTCAAGCCAAATTTGATGATCCGAGCGGTGATGTAAGTCATTAGAAGTTCATATTGTTTATCATGGTATTGCTCGTCCACTTTTGTAGGATATATCCCTTAACGTGACATATTTGCAGTGCCTTAGTCCTGCTGGAGAATACAACCTTCGGCTTGGAATTGTCAAGGAACTGCATCCAGAGATGGTTGCAACTTACTCAGGAAGGTCATATCTTGTACTAGTTCTTTGATGGGATATTTCTTATTTTAGAATCGTGCTATGATGTGCATGAGATCTATTGGTTTTTTTCTTTTTTTGAAGTCAAAGTGGACATTTTATTCATTAATCACCAAATGTATCTTTATACAGTGCTCAAGTATTTGAAGGCCACCCATTCATTGTGGAAGCTGGAGTCAGTGTGGGTGGAAAAGATGTTAAGCAAGTGAGTTCTGTAGTAATAGTAGTTTTTCTAGTAATTCTGGCACTCAAAAATCTTTATGATATATGTTATGTCTTTATTATAAGTGGTGGTATTAATTTTATGGTAGGTAGTTTTTGGTTATTGTAGCCATTTTGATAGGACATTGATCCTTTATGTGTTTTTCCCAACCAACCTTCTGACAACTTCACCTATTACAATGATTCCTTTCTTGCTTAACTTTTAGGGTCTAAATGTTTTCCGATTTGCAAACCGCATTCCACTTCTATTTGAACAAGGTGCTGATGTTGTCACAAGGACTGCCTTGAAGCGAATCAAGTAAGACACAATTTTGATAAATTAAACAAAAGGTATTATCCAAACATGATATAATAAAATAAAGGAGCTTGGTATAATGGTACCATGGGGGCGGAATTGTTTGTCATCATACCCTAAATAGAACGGATACTATTCTGACAGAAGTTTGCTCAAATCAGTTGGAACAGTTACAAGATCAATCAGGCGCAAGATAAAATTGGTGTCTTTGTGAGCATCGTAAGCACGAAAATCCCTTTTAAAGGGACAGGAAAGGAATACATTGGAGATGATATAACTGAGATAGCTTCCGCTGTCAAGGTGGGTATTCATCAATATATGCATGCTCTGCATTGAGATGATATTGATATAACTTCTGCTTTCAAGGTGGTTATAAATACATACATGTTCTGCTCTCGAAAACTTTTGTAGCTGACAGAATTATTTCTCCAGACTGCTATTCAACAGTGTTGCATCCAGCTAAAATCCAAAATAGCAAAAAAAATTCAGGCTCGTGAGCAGCAGGAGAGGAAACGAAATTTGAGCAAGTAATTTCAGCTAATTATTGATCTTCAATAAATTGAGAAATATTCTCAGTACCATTGACTTATTAAATTGACTATTTTGCTCTATTAGCTTCTTAAATAAGACTTCCATTTCATTGTTAGGTATATATCTAATGCTACTGGTGCTATATATGATGTCTTGAAAGAAATGACAACTATGCATGCATCAAAGAAGAGACGGTATGATGCCGAGGATGCAGAACTACTGAAGCAAGTTTCTTCTCGTGTGATAGCAAAAGAAACACTCATGGATAAACTTGCTCAACATGTGGAACAGGTTAGATTTGTCCTTTCATGGATCTAGGATAATGATTAAAACTTATCTAGTATTTAGTTAAAACTCTAGAAGGGGTTCTGCTGCCACTTTGTTGAGTCTCTGCATATTGCCAGAACCCTGACACTGCCGTAAAAGATATTCCACTAACAGATGCCAATATTAAGCAAGCAACACCATAATTATCAACCATCTGACAATGAGTGAACAACTGAGACTGATACTCGTTAACCTTCATAGTGCATAGTCATGACAGTGTAACTCGTAATACTGACACACATCAAAAGAAAGTGATTTCTATTGCCCTGTGTCTGATGTATGTCATTAGCGTTAACCTGGCCAAGGGTCAAGAACTGAAGGACCAAGGAAACTTGAGAGAATGAAAAGTATTATGGACAAGGAAACTTGAGAGAATGAAAAGTATTATGGACAAGGAAACTTGAGAGATGAACACTTCAAAAATAAATATTCTTCCAAAAACCAAATATGAATTATCATTGCCAACTCAAAGCCAAAGAAGGATCTGAAAGGCAAGTCAGCGTGGTGAGATGAACTTCTAATTACTTGAATGAGATATATACAAGGACAATGATTTGCAGTCCATCAATTCTGATGGGGATCATATTTTTTCCCAAGTTACATGGACTCGAATGAAGTGTTACTAGGATACGAGTACTTTAAACAATCTGACATGGGTACTCTTCAATTTTACCACATTTTTACAGTAAAATGGAATGTCCAACACCCATATCCTTGACCAAGTGTCGAACACGGGTATTTCGAGAAAAACAAATAGTCCATGTAACATAGATTTCTTCTAATCACCTGATGAAAGAGAGGTACCGAAGGGAAGTGCCAATGTGCCATAGCCATTTGCTTGCTAGGGACATGTTTGAACTGTCCTCTCTCAGCAACGCAGAAAATCCCAATCAACCATTTGTATCCCAATCCACAAAAACTTGCTACATTATCTATGTCACAATGTTTATAATCAATAAATTGAAAGGATGTTGATGCTGATGTGGCAGATCTTTAATCATTCTATTTTCTTACAAAAGAAGGCAACAAGTTTATTCCATGTTAAAATTATCATGTTCTCCCATACAATTACTTATAGTAGTTTAACGTATGTTACATGGACTACAAATGTTTAGAAAATCTTATAAGTTAAAGAGTTTTATTGTTAAAAAATTTGTCAAACGCTAGTAGCTCAAGTTCTTGGAGCAGATATGATGTGAGGAGTGAGTGTTTTCTTCTTGAATAAGAGACTTTTCTGCGGCTATAATTTCTCAATAGGTTTTTGGAAATTAAAATATGTTTGTTATTTTTCACCAAAGCTTGTATCCTGGAGGTTTGAGAAACCCTTTTGTTATGTACATTCCTTGAAAATATTGTCCACTTTCTTTGATTCTGTGATTGAAACTTTCCAATAATTACACCATTCCTCGGGAAGTACTGGATATAAAATAGCTCTATTTATTGAAGCAGACAAGACAAGTGAAGGATCCTTTTTTTCTGGTTTCCCGGTTTGTTTCTACCTTGCTGACAAAGAAAGGGATGGATTTCTATTTCCTGGGTCTTTTCATAGATCCGACTCCACTGTGCTTCTTCTGTTGCATTGAGTTTTTCTTTTCCTGCGATCTTGTCACTAACTGAGATTGGTTGAGCAACATGGATACAGTACTTAAAGTAATAATAGTACTTATGAAATTGAGATCCACTATACTCGGGAGTGCCTATATTCTCACTGTGTTACTTTTAAATATACGCTACTATATGACGATGGTGAATTCCATGTTGGTGTTTACCTTCATTACAGGTGGACTATGAGATGGCACTGGAATATGCAACGCATAGAGGAGTGACTGAGGAACCAAGAGAAAATCTGTACATTCAGTCACTGGGAGCTGAAAACAAGTTCATCGACTTCCACAGTCCCATTTTTGTCTTCAGACTGATTCAATAGGCGTCTGGCAGATGCTTGATTAAAAAATGAAGATTGATAACATGATAATTTAAGAAGAGTGAACATTGTTTCTGTACCACCCATTTAAGAAGAGTGAACATTGTTTCTGCACCACCCATAATTTTCTTCACTACAATAACGCACCAGAATGTAGATTCCAGCAGCTTACAGATGTATAATTTCATTACAGCATGAAGAAAAAGAGTTTAGTTTTATATTCTCACTAAATTAATGTTATTGTACCCCCAAATGATATGTATGATGCAGGAATATGTTTTTTCTAATATAGGGTTCTGGTATAGGAAGATAGAAACGAAAGATCACATGAAATGAACATAATAGTTACCAATCAAAATTATTTCCTTTGTGTTGCGTTTTGTTTGATAGAATGAAATGATAAGTGAATAAAATAAATTGTATATTATTTGCTAAATCATTTGTGTAAGATTTATTCCATCACAATCAAAATTTTGTACATAATTTATTATTTTTTTTTATGTTTATACTCTTTTATAATTTTTGTGATCTTTATTTTTTACTTCTATTTTTCTTTTTATCCACCTATTCCATTTTCACGTCATTCTATTCCGTTTACTAAATGTAACCCTACAAAGTTACACAGTAGTATTAATATTTTCATGACAACATATTGGGTATCATCACGAATTGAAAACTAATTCAATTTTCTGCAGTTAGATTCCACTTTACAGATGGCCCAAATAAAAAGAAAAAAATTGTTTTATTATTTAATTTTACCATAGATTTATCTCTATTGGGAAGCCATTACTGACGGTGGATTAATAATTTTGTGGTGAAGCTAGGTTGATACTCGTCAATTGATTGTGAGAACATGCATACAAAATTGAATCCGAAAACAACCCGAAATAACCACTTCAAATTTTATATAAACTACTAGAACTTGGAAAATTTATCATCATAAAATAACCACCTAAATTTTGAATTTGATGAGTCAAATTGATTGGTTAGTACTTAGAAGTCAAAGTTTATTTTATATTAAATTGAGGGGCTACGTTTCAGAAAAGGAATAGACGCAATATTTTCTCAAACAGAATTGTCATCGATTAATAACAAAATATTAATATAGGAGTTGCACAAAATCATAGAGCCGTAAATAGAGTCCGAAATATCTAATATTTGATTAAAATATTTGTGTCCGTATTAAAAAAAAACCGATATTATTCGTATCCGATTAAAAATTAATAAGATACGAATATATGCATATCTACATCTGTTAATATCCGTACCCGTTTTTAACAATTATTTGTACTAAAATTTACTTAATATCTATGTTATTTTTTAAGGTATATGTAATTTTTTAAAGTTATATAACAAGATTACGTTCATAAAGTTATAAATAATTTATTATTAAATGAATATTAAGATTATGGTATATTTTTTTAATCAGATGAATAAAATTTTATATTTTATGTGTTACATATTTTACTAAAATATTAAAATTACTCATTTAAAATATATTTAAAATATCCAACATCCGTATTCGTATTCAATTTTATTCGACGGATATTATTCGCATTCGTATCCGTTTTGAAATGAAGCAAAGATGGATATAAATATATCTGTATCCGTTTATATCTGTTTACACTCCTAAAAAATCATCTTATTCCTATTACTTGTTTCACAAAGGCACAATATCTTCGAATCTAATATTATAAGGGCATATCTTCATATGCAACTAAATTCACTCATTTTCATGAGCCGTCGTTGATTATGTCGTTTTATCTATACCGATCTAAAATTCTAAATTTAGAAGGACAACTCTTAATAGATTACATTAACAAAATGATAAAATTTATCATTGTAGTGAAAATGAGTGTGAATTTAACTATATAAGTAAATTTATTCATATTATAATAGCACTATTTTGCAACTACCATCACTCAACAAGCCAACTATCAAACACTAGTTCAAGAATAGCACATGTTAATTTTTAAAATGACACTTTTTAAGAATGTTTTCTGAGATTTGCCATACTGCCAGATGAGCTTAACAGGGTTAAAAGACTTGACAATTTGGGAACTCCATGTTATATTGATGACTGAGATGTTTCATGGAATGAAGAAACCAAATATAATAATTTTGTTTTCAATTTCCTCACTGACTGAAGCCGACCATGCTATAATTTAAGTAATCATCATCTAATTAATTTACATACAGAATAAGGCCGAAACAAATCGTGAAACTAGAAGAATATGAAATTTTGCAGCTTAAAGATGTCCTCATGCAATCTAACATGGCAGATGTTGAACTGAAGTTGGCACACATAATGGCATCCCTTCAACTCATCTTATTATAACAATCGTTCATCTGTAAAACAGCACACACTTCGGGAAATTATGAGGCAGTGCGAACCTGAAAGCATGAGCGGAAAACTGGAAGCAAAATTTTCTGCCGAACAAAATGTACTTTCATGCTCATGTATAATATCCTCATTAAGACATCATATTCACCTCTATAAGTTGTATGCTTCAGATACCTGATCAACGTGAGAAGGATTCCAAGATAAACCTAAATTCTTTTCACTTGGATGGGGACTCCTTGCTTCATCCCAGATTCTAGCATTGCTTCTAGAATAGCAATATCTTGCGCACCCTCAATGAAAGAGCTGCGAGGCTCAGCTTTGTAGCAGCTATCCTTCTGCAAGGAATTGTGAAAACAAAGGATTAATTGAAAAAGAAATGTCAGTTTCTTTTGACAGTCTAAAACTCTACATATTATAGCATTAGTGGCCATGAGAATGACCAAAGGTCTAAAAGACCGGACTTTGTTATTTGTTAATGAGATAGGTACAACTTTGCCAAATTATTTGGAGTACATATGATTGTCTGAAATAATTTAGAACATCAAAAGGAGAAACCGGGTAATCTATACAAGTGATAACACAAAATTTGACAATTAAACTCCAAAGCTTTGGGTTTTAATATTCTACCAAATCTATTTGGTATCCAGAAAATATTAGAAAATTTTCAATTCTATGGAATAGAAAATGTTCTTGAATCCAATTCCAAAGCTTCAAGTAGTGTGAAAAACATGCAGCTTTTCTTTAGGAAATGACAGTATATGTTATTATCAGACAGTAAAAAGGGCGAGCTAAGGTGGCAGAGAAGAGCGACAAATGTTTCAGAAAACATGTAGCTGGTCTGACAATTTACAGAAAAACATATCAATCCCACTAACCAGGCTTAACTGGTCCATTTTGTTTATCATTTGCAGAAAAGTAAAGTCCTACTCTATGTTTGGATTGCAAGAATGAAACCGGTAGAATACTGAATTTGGAGAAGATTAACGGTAGAAGGAGAGATAAGGAAAGTAGGAGAGATTATATTGGGGAAGGGTGGGAACCAATTCATTCCCATTCTAGATAATCTTAATGATTTTCATTCATGGAAGGCGAGTGGATATTGATTAGTAACTTTTTATATTCTTCCCCATGAAATCTCTCCTATTCCTCCTCAGCTTCCAACAACTCTTCAACCGGTTCCTTTTTTCTCAAATCATTCATACACTTCCCAATTCTATTCATGCAAGGCGAGCATAGGATAAAATCATAAAACAATCATATATTGAGCTTTACTACACTAAAATCGATAAAGTAAAGTGCTTTGTATTTGACTGCTTATTTTACTTTGAGGGCGGCCTGTGATATATCATGTATAAAGGCTTTTAGCTCTTCGGTGACCCCACTGAAGGGAAAGAAGGAGACCTTGCTTTGACCATCCTTAGTATAAAGGGAAACCTGAAATGGCATAATTACATCAGAAAAATGTTGGGTAATAAGAACCAATAATGACAGAAGAAAGTATGCCATTACCAGATATCTTTGAAAACCAGAGATGGTTCTATAAGCATGGTAAAATTTCTATATTAGAGATGGTTCTACAAGGGAAATTTCACTTCAAAATTTTACCAGATATCCATGTTTCCCTTCTTTATTTCCGCGCTCAACTTGCAATGTACCATTTAAACCAACAACCCGCCAGATAATCTATGGAGGCAAAAGAGCATCTGAGTGCGTGAAGAATAATTAAAGCACATTTACGTCGATAAAACATAAGCATAAAACATGCCTTGGGTGATCTTGCAGAAACAACCATTACAAAAACTCCAGAACATCCATTCTCCAATTGGCTGAAGAAACAAGACATTCTAGTGTTAAACTTGAATTCTATCAGGATCTGGGAAATTGATTTCAAGCATTAAAACCCACAATAAAGAGGAGATGCTATCTGGTGGAGGCAAACTCATATCTACATGAGCTGTTGTAGCTGACACCGAGGTTATCTCACATCCAACAAGCTGTTCAAGTAGTATAAATGAAAATGAACTTAGAATTAGAATCATGGCAGAAACAAATTTTTGTCAGAACGATATCTATTATCTACCCTCATAGAATTAAAGGTTTAGCAGAACTGTGATTATATAGATTTCCCTCAGGTCACCGAAATCATTAAACTGGCTTTTCCG
Source organism: Centella asiatica (assembly GCA_014636745.2). Classification (NCBI taxonomy): domain Eukaryota; kingdom Viridiplantae; phylum Streptophyta; class Magnoliopsida; order Apiales; family Apiaceae; genus Centella; species Centella asiatica. The sequence continues at coordinate 899,570 of CM025780.1, forward strand.
AGTGTTAGTTACATTGGCATAACTATTTTATCTTTGAGGAAACACATCTCAGGATACATGAAAATGGAAGACACTTTCCGAAACGACTGTTCTTTTTGGACTTAGCACTCAATATTGAAATTCTACTCTTGATAATATTCAAAATAAGAACATAAGAACCCAAACATCAGTATCTTTGATGAACAATCGCCGGAAAAAAAATTAAAATCTGATAACTTGAGCAAATATATCAACTTCCTTAACCAAAACTCCACTATAGCAGTATCCATGAACATGACATTTATACGAGGTGACACAAATATTTTATATCTTTTGCAGTAAACATATAATTTGGATCAGAAGTTAACCCATTTAGTAGAGCTCATGTAATACTACTTGAGGTTAAAGCTGCAAAATGTTTTCTTGACCCATCAACATAAACCCTATTACAGTTCTCTATGACTTGTGGACTTCCAGTTCGTCATTTAGATTTGCATTTACTTAAGCAACAAGAACTTATGGAATTAGAGGGGAAAACATATATAACCTCTTACTAAATAAATGAAAAGATACCTCACCATTCTCAACCCTGCAATAAAATGCACCCCCATATCTAAAACAAAACCACCCTGCCGGAGCAAAAATGAAAAAAACAAAAGTCAGTATAAACTATAAAATGATAAAACCTTGAAATATCTGAAGGACTACGAACATCAATTTATTGAATCACTCTATGTGAAGACAGTAGACATGGTGATAATATATGCTTGCACTTTTATTGGTGAGACTAGTAAAACTACGCGGTTTTAAATTGGTTAAGTAAAGAATCACCATTTTAATATGGAAATTCTAATGCTTATTGTCATATCATTTTCATTAATCAACTTTAGACATACATTAAAATTACGCCTCCATATGCTTGAAAAGTAAGGATTTGAACTATTCATTGTTCCTTCTACAATAACTTGGATGCTCATCATATCACCAACTTCAGTCATTAGCTTTTTGCTCTGCACAATGACTACATAATTAGTTCTATTAGCCACCAGTAAATTTAAAAGAAGTATCACAAAACACAAACCTCAACAAAAGCCGGTTCAAATCGATAATTTTCTGCAACGGCCCATATTGGTTGACCAGGAGCTTTGCCACAGATAGAATTATAGCATGACAATGCAGTTTCTGCCTCTCTAACAGCTGCAAAGATAGACCACCTATTATACGTTGAACGAAAGAAAATCTGGTTGGGGGGTTGGGGGGTGTGCGTGAGAACTCATATATAGATTGTAGAACATATATATCATCAAAAATAAGTAACAATATAATACCATAGCTTAGTTACAATGTATCAATTGTTTAATAACAAAAAGTTTCCTTTTACTTTCCTATATTTTTATCCTCCAACTCTTTCCTACATGAGCTTTCTTCTTTCTTTTCCATTTCTTTTTCATTCTTTATTATTTTATGTTTATGCAAGATGCCAATATATTATTATTCCTATAATTTTAGTCTGATTATGCTTGACATGATATAAAGTTTTAAACATAAATGGGCTATTTGGTCAGAACAACTGCATCTATCTAAATGTTTGAATGAAAAGTTAAATGAGTAAACTCTTTCGAGCCCCATGTCAGAAAATACGCAGAAGAAATGTTGGACCATCTGTAGTGTCTTCGGCCCTTTGTCCTTTAAGTATAGCTTGTCAATTGTGGTTAGTTCTTGTTCCTTTTCTTCTCTTCTTGTGTTCTCCTCAGTCCAAAACAAAATTAGACTGTGTACGGGATTTCCATTACCATAAATTGGTTGTAATATAGATTATTTTAACTTGCTAAATGAAAATTGAAAAACTTTTTGGTAAATATTTAAAGGGGCATAATTACAAGAGTCACAACAACATTAGTCGCTTCCCCTTATTTTATATTTTTGGGGTCAACACTTCCCTTCTTTAGCATACAGGAACATTCTAATTTGGCATAAAACGGTAAAAAATAATATGCAGACTTGATATTCATTCTAAAATTTCAGGGTTTCAGCTATTTGTTTTGGCTACATTAAATGTGAAAAAAGCCACCATATAGATGTTATAGAAAGAAGAAAAAAATAAAATAAGGTAAGATAAACAAAAATGTTCATTTCGGCTAAGATAGATTACTTACAAACTGCAGCTGGTTTCTCTTTAGATCCCAATGTTCCACCAAGCAATACATAATACATGCACGAATAGAGACTTTAGTTACTGGATAGGAAATTTGGTGCAAATGAAAACATTTATACTATATCATTGCTTTTCTCTGCAGTTTTGTCTGTTTCTAAGGTAGCTACTACTGTACTTTCTCTGTAGAACAGTACAAAATTAATGCAAACTTTTCCTGGATGTTTGAATTTTTAAGGTAATTTCAAAGATAAGATTCCAGCATACTGAATCCTTCTAGGGCCTACATCCTGGGTTTGAAATTCATATTTTACCTTGGAGAACATGCTTCCCTGCCTTCAGTAGCTTCAGTGACGTATCCACCTGCATAAATTGGTTCTCATGTTAAACAATGATTTGAGCAAATGATCAAAATAAAAGAAAGAAACATTAACTCCAATCCAAAATTGATAAACTTGTAAACCCTAGGAGTTTGAGGGTTGTGGAAGGCAGAAACCGAAATCTGTTAACATGGGCTGGGGTTAGGGTTTTAAAATATATATGTTTGAAAAAAGAAAAAGCCTATATTCATGAAAAAAACCTTGGTGTCATGCTAGTTTCATTATCCTCAGAACTGATGATCATTCTCACACCTGATTTTCAAGCCTTTATGATTTAAGATGCACATAATGGTTTCTTTTGCAATCATATGACCTTGCTTACATACTCTCAAAGTATAGGTGCCTGAATATGACCTATAAAGATAAGAAAATGAACAAGTTGGAGATACCCCAGCACATATTTGTTAATGATAAGTTAATGGCGATTCTATCTATTTTGGCCCTGATAAATTTTCTGTTGGGATATCCAAAGTCTCAAGAATAAAGCATACAAACATGATTGATCTTCTTGATATCCTTGGTGCATAACAATCATATGAATATGATTACAAACCAGCAAGGCAAGGCAAGTGGTCCTTTCTCATCTGGATACATATTTCTCTGGATTACAAGATGTCACAAATCTTTAGTGAAGGGAACACGGATAGAAAAAAGATGAAGTGTTTTCAGCCTTAATATATGTGTTGGTCTTGGTTGTTGAATAATGACTTGTCTGGACAACCTTAATCAAAATGCTGCAGTATCTTTGGCATGTAACACTCTCGGTATATAATAACACATGAGAATTTCATAATCCACAAGTTCACCCCTTGATCTCAATTTATTGGAGAAGATGTATAAAACATGACCGATCAATATGCGAATTCATGCAAGATCTCTCAGCCATCAACTTAATAGTTTGTGATAATATTCATGTAACCTATCATGTTCATTTCCCTCCATAATTGTCTTGCATTGATCTTAATAGTTTGTGATAATATTCGTCTCTTGTAAAGAGAGAATACCCATCTTAAGTTACTTCAAAAATAATGTTAAAGCCTAACTTAATATTATGCAATGAGTAATGAGATTTAAACAAGATTTTGAAAGCCCACTCCTTGCAAGACATCAAGGAATAAAATCTTGCCCAACTAATCTTGGGTAAGTTAATTAGCCATCGGCTCTAATTAATAAGATTCAGAAATACAAATTTCAATCTTTAATTAGCTAGACTTTAGAACTATTATAACTGGTCAGTTCCATGCATAAGATTGATTTAAACAACAATGACAAACAACAAATTGACCGATAGAAAGAGAGACCTGAGTTTGTCCAGCAAGAACAACTGCAACCCCAAGAATGGAACTATCTTTAATAATTTCATCAAGACCTGCATCACCCCACTTTGCTTCTACTTCTGGGAAAAATTTCTGAGCAATCTCAACTGCCTCTTTTGCTGATTTCTGTACATAAATCCATCAAATTATGCTAACATTTCACATTTTCTCTTTCACCCATTTCTTGAAATCCCAATATTATCACAAGGAAATAATTTCTTCACCAAAATTCTTAAAATCTACTAAAGTAGTTTACGATTTTCACTTCAACCCACTTTTGTAAAATCATTTTCAAGGGGAAAGAAAAACAAGAAGTATAAATTAGAAGAAAATGAGAGGGAGAGTTACCTCAGAGCGGCTCCAAATAGATTTAAGAACAAGGAGGTGAGAGATCTCAGATAATCTGGGAATGTATTGGGTTTTAACGAAGATTCCAGCGCCAATTATGGCGATTTTAGGTGGCTGAATACTCATTGATTGATTGCGAATATTTTGGAGGATCTGCAACTTCTTTCTTCTTCTTCCCTTTTCTTTTTTAATTGATTTACAAGAAGTATTTGCACAAGAGTAGGAAATGGTGATTGGGTGGTTCGCTTTGGTGTTACTATCCGAGTGGTAATAAGAAATAACGGAACCTCAACGTTAGTTTTAAATTTTACGAATTACGAAGGTATCCCATAAAATGAGTTTTGAGATTTAAGTCCCATGTTGAAATTATTTTAAGGATAGATATTTCATTTATAGTTTTTCAAAATTTAAAAGAATTATTACGATATGAAATTTTTTTTTTCTCTATATAAGAGACAATTGCTTAAAAACTCACGTATTCATGTATTCATAGTTTTTTATTAGTTCATAATCATTTTTTAAAAGAGGTAATTCATGATCAATTATGCTAGCGACTAGGTTATATATGAAATAAAATAATTTTGAATGGTAACAACTTTTTTTTTAATACCATCACCATGGATACACGCACACTATTCATTTTACTAGTTCGGTAACAACCTCATATTCTTATAAATTACTCTATGCATTCAACCGAAAAAGTAATGTTTAAATTTGTCACGAATATTAATATTATATATTTTATTGATAATACACGTCTAAATAGTAATATTTTTTGGAAATTTATTTAAGGTTTAAATAAGCTTTCCCAAAAGATCAATGCGTCCATAAATCAGTTCCTCTCAATGGTCCTTTTCCTCCGATTTCCCTTAATACATTTTATATTTTTTAATATATCTTTTTTTTATATATAAATTTAACCACACAGATGAATATAACACAAAAAAAAAAAAAAGAAAAAAGAAGAGGATTTATCAAGTTTCATACAATTTACACTAATATAAATACATTTATCTTAATAGTTGAAATTTGATATAATTTAAAATGTTGAGATTTGACTATTTTTTTATGATAAAATTATGTGTTTTACATTGTTAAATTATATAAAACTTAGTACACCTTATTAAAATAATAATGTTCTATCAATTCATACAATTAAAATTATGTAAAATAAATTATATTAAGAAAAATTGGGAAGGGCAATGTAGATGAGACAAGTCCAAATATTTGATGCAAATTAATAAATTCTAGATCTTCAATTTCCCAATTCACTTAATTCTCTTATTTTCTGATGTACTATACTTTGTGGTTATTTCTTGATATGTCGACGGCTGTATCATTGTCGGCGACCAAGTGAAGGGATTTGGTGAGAATTGAAACCTTTCCTCTAATCTTTTGTTATTTGCTTTTGTTTTTGTGGGCATTGTTTGTACATAATTTTGTGACCTTTGGTGTATTATTTTGATAAATGTGTTGCATGAAAGATAATGACTCTGCTTTGGATTACTGACGGTGCACTCACTGAAAATAAATTATTATACATTTCAATCAAACTTAGCTTTAAACGAAAAATAAAAAAATCATTCAAGCATTGTGTCAAGTGGGTTTGAGCCTAAAACCAAATTTGAAACAAGATTTGGCAAGAAAAATTAGTGATGAAGGAGAAGAATATAGAGAATTTCACTACCCAACGTGTGTGTGTATATTTTTTTTTTACATGAGAGAAAGGTGAAGATTTCACTTTTACTTGTAACTTTTGCTTAAATTAATGACTTTGTTGCAACATTATAAGGCTGGAGATTTATTTGCTAATCCGGCTGGAGATTTATTTGCTACAGATTTAGTAACACATAACAATATCAAAATGGAGTGCTTTCCTAGTCAGTCACAACATCATAAGTGACAAAAATAATTTAACCAACAAGTTATTTGGATCTTATAGTTTCTTCTTTCAAGGCAAGTGAGAGTGCACTAAGACTACCTCCACTCTCAACTCTAACTCCAGGCATAGCAATAGCTCTGCTCCCTACAAATCCACCTTCTTCTATTTTGATCTTTCCAAACTTCACTTTTCCTCCTTCACCTTCATATATGTGCCCAAACAGAAGAGCTTCTCTTCCCACACACCCACCTCTCTCAATCTCTACCATCTCAGGATTCAACATTACTCCCATGCTATCCACATATGCACCTTCACTTATGTCAACTGTTGAGCCCATGAGTTTCATCCACAGCACAAACAAGAATGACCCTCCTGTCATTTCCATGAAATAATCACCTGCCAATGTCCGAAACGCCTGCCATATCGTATCCATGAAAGCCTCTTTTCCCCATATCAGCATAGTTCCACCTTCTTTGTTGATTCCCACCAAGATCCACTTGGCTACCACACATGCTAATGCAGCTGTAATCCCTGAAGAAATCCATAACAAAGGAAGCAACCAAATAAGCGGATAGTTCATGGTTTCGTTTAAGTATAGAACCCCTTTTAGGAAGCCAAAGAGCAGTAAACCCATGAGGTAGTAAGGCAATACTGTCTGCAATAATGGCTGAGCAAACACTGCCCACAATGTTTGATACCATGTCCTAGCTAGAGTAACTTCCCCCTCATCTTTTTTCACCATAGCTGCAGCCATAGGACAGCCAGAAAGGTCTACTTTTACATCAGACTGTTGGAGGAAGATCCTCCAGGACTCTGGAAGTGGTTCCTTATTTCTCAAATGCTGGCAAATTTCATAGATCAGTGACCGGCCATGATCAATGGAAGCACTCTGGGATGATGATGTAGCCCGAGCAATATCAACCTCATGGCATCGAAGAAAAGGATTAAATTGTAGCCCCTCTGACTCTTCTGCAGTGCTGTTTTGATCAAGTACTATTTCTCCTACGTCGATAAATGAGAACTCGATCTCATCCCACGGCTTGGTGCAGTCCAGCACAATGTCTTGGGAGGTTTCATCGCTAGGCACTGGCTGGAATTGGAGCTGGAAAATGTAGCGAACGCCACCTGGGGAACTCACACGCCGTTGAAAATCATCAGCAAGGAAAAGTAGTGGCCGTTTGTCATCAGTGTCCCTTGGAATTGCACCTGTCTCTGGAGGGAGAATGCTAGTTGACTCAACCTTGCCAGAATCTTCATGGATCTTTTCATCAGCAGGTCTCAACTTGAATTTCACATACATTTCCTGCCCATCTTTGAAGCGGAAGAGCCTGCATATATTTGAGTAGTAATGTAGCTCAGCATACGAGTTTGTATTCCGGAGGGAAGTCCAAACTGCATCGCGTATATGTGGAACGCGCTTCACGTGCTGCTCCCTAGCAGGTAATCCACAAACAAGCCATGTTGCAAAGTCAGAGATTGTGCGGGCATAAAAGGCCTTGCCTGTTTTCAAGGTCAGGTCAAGTAGTGAACTGTTATCACCGGATGAGTCATTTGAGAGAATTCTCACAGCTGCACCACGTGCATCGATCCTTGCATCATCATCGGCACTCAAACTATTGCTGTGCCTAACTATGACTGGGTAAGTCTTTCCGGGGTGGAAGATTTTGTGATCAGGAAACCCTTCAATTTTATCATATATCTTTAGTACTCCCTTACCACTGACACCAATACGATGGAAGTATCTTGATCTAACTTTAAGAGTTGTGGCAGCTAGATTTGCAGCTAGGTTTCCAACTATCTTCTTATACTTGTAGTCCATTTCTTCTATTCGCTCGTCCAAAGCATGCAAGGTGTTCTTTATCATGATTGGAGCTTGTGAGCCAATGTAAACTCCACCCCTTTGAAGAACTGAATTTGTTGGAGCAACTGAGAGAGCACCGAGAATGACATCTTTTTCAAGAACTGAACCAGGGAGAAGTAGGCTTTGACTCCCAACCACGGAATTATTTTGCACCTCAATTTTACCACTTTGGAATCCACCAGAAGTGTATGATCCTGAAATGATTTTGCAGAAGTCACCAAGGTGGACACCATCCCCAAGAGAGATCAATTCTGGTTCCAAAATTGGGTTGATGGCCCTGATAGAGCAGTGCTTTCCAACTTTTGCACCAAGCATCCTCAAGTAAATGCAAAATGCTTCTGTTCCAGAAAGGAATTTTGCAAACCTAAGGTGACAAGCAATGGTGATTCTGTGGCGAAACCAATTTGTCAGATGGTTTTTCTTGTTTTCAGTACTGGCTAGGAAACGGGTCAAGATAGACGTTAGGATGCTGAGTATCAAGCCATGAGCTAGATAACCAATAGCAAGTGAAAGCGGAAAGCCAGTTAGGCTCATAGAGGCACTGCCCATTATGGTGGCGTAAGCAAGAATGGTGAAAGGAAGCCAGTGGAAAGCTCCAGCTATGCACAAAAAGGAATAATGTTGAAGGGAAAAAGAATTTTGTGATAGAAAGATGTATGCGAAGTAAAGGATAGCAGCTGAAAAAGAACTGAGAAAACCGACCATGTAGATGCCCATAAGGTGGTAGATAGCCTCATGTTGAGTATGAACATCAGCCTGAGACCAAAGGCAGGAAATTGTATTAACTTAAGACAATGGTGTGCAAATCAAAGTTACTACAAAATATTAGCACATGTTTCAGGGAGTAATAAAAATTTACCCTCTCAACATTATTTCTGCTGGTAGACCTGGGAACAGGTTTGCCTCCTTCAGTCTTTTGTAGGGCAGCAACCTCAGTTTTTTCTCCTAGGACACTTCCCTTTTGGATTACAGAATAAGGACCAATTAAAGAATTTTGGCCAATTCTAATTGGAAGAAAACTCAGGACTCCACTCTTGACCTCATGGCTTTGAACTAATGCTCCTTCTGCAATCACAACTCCATCTCCAATAGATACAAGAGAGGGGTCCGTAATATCAACAGTATCAAGCAGCACCGATGACCCTATCCTTGCTCCGAACATCACAAACCAGTACTTCAGGAATACTGTGCCTCTCAAATGCACAGCCAGGACTTTCGAAGAAACTTCTTGAGCTTTGTATAGTGCCCACCACTTAACAAAATCGATCGACCACGTGGACACGTCAGGGTTCAAGGCATAATTTGGTTTAAGAAATGAATTCCCCAAGACAGAAACAGAAATGCAGGTGGAGAATATGCAAAGGATCCAAGCAAGAGGAGCAAAAGCTAGGCAAACTGCATAATCAGTCCACGAGCTACCGTTGGCGAGATTATGCCTGGGCACTATCCAGTTCTTGAAGGCAGAAAATGAGAGATATGCAGGAAGAACTAGTATGACGCAAACATAGAGAAGAGCTAGAAGTTGTAAAAACCAGATACCAATTTGGTGAGATCTTGAAACATCAGTCAGTATTTCAGCAAAATCAGTTTCATATTCTGTAAAAGTGGAAGGTGCCAATGCAGTTTGAGATTGAGGTTGAGACTTCATTAGAAGATTCTCAGAAAAGCTTGCCAAGTCTGCAATGCAAGTGGCAGTGAAGATATCAACCGCACCAACTGGCACCCCAAGGAAATCTGAAAGCTTCTGAGCTGCTCTAACTACCCCAATTGAATCAATTCCATATGCTGCCAGGTTTTCAGTTGTAGAGATCTTGGTGATAGCAATCCCTGTTTGTTCAGAAATTAGCTGCTTCAAAAACTCAACAATCTCTACATGGCTCGGTCTTGGACTTGCTGATAGAGGACTTGCCACCCGATTAGCCCGGGGAGTTCTTCCCTCCTTACATGTTCCTGTAGTGTAAGACCGGACCAGTTTTCGTTTTGAAAAAACTGGATCTGGAACTACATTTAGAGTCCCATCAGAAAACTGTTTCAGGCATTCAAATCTTTTGATCTTCCCAGATGTTGTTTTACTGATGGTTCGGGGCCTGATCAGCTTAACAGAAGCAACAGTCACACCATGCTCTTCTGCAACTCGGGTTTGAATTTGTTCGATGACATCTTTACTTACTGGTTTACCATCTTTAACCTCTGCTATAACAACTAAGCCAACTTGATCAGAACCATCTGGCACTGATATCCCTTTTGTCACCAGGGTTTCCTCTGGAACTGCAATGACAGCACAACAACCAGGTCGCAGAAATTCAGAAGAGCTCTCAACAGTCTTTTCTACATCAGCTGAATATATGTTTCTCCCAGCAACAATGATAAGGTCCTTAATTCTTCCAGTAATGAACAGTTTACCATCTATTATCCGTCCTAAATCTCCAGTACTTGTGTATATTTTTCCAGTACCTAGCTGATTCCTGAAGGTTTTCTGGCTCAGTTCCTTGCGGTCCCAATAACCAATTCCAGCACTAGGACTGCTAATCCATATTTCTCCTTCTTTCCCAGCTTCATCTTGCTCTTTACCAGTTTCTGGATCAACTACTCTGATGTCAACGTCCGCATCATTTGCATTCACATACCCACAACACACTCTTCCTTGCCAATCTACAATAATGGGCTTCCCTTCTCCATATGCACAACTAACAAAAACACAATTTTCAGCCAATCCATAACCAGGAGCCATTATCTCTTGTGATAAGCCAAAAGGTGCTGTGAGCTCAATAAATCTTTTAAGAGTTTTCTGCCTCACTGGTTCAGCCGCAACCATGAGAAATTTCATGGAGGAGAGATCATAATCCCATGCCTTATCCTTGTCAACGTCCAATCTTCTTACCACAAGCTCAAAAGCAAAGTTGGGGCCTGCACTATGAGTTGCGCGGTATTTGCTCATGGTCTCCAGCCACAATAGAGGATTTCTGATGAATGTCATGGGAGAGAATAGTATTGCTGATGCCCCACTCACCAAAGCTGTAAATAGTCCTCCAATCAAACCCATGTCATGGTACTGTGGGAGCCAGCTAACAAGAACTGTCTTTGATGTGCTCTTGTATCTCTTGTGCATTAATTTCACATTATGAACAAGGCCTCCATGAGTTATCATAACCCCTTTAGCATCACCTGTGGAACCAGATGTGAACTGTAGAAAGCACAGATCATCTTCCTTTGGTTCAGAATAATCATTTCTGTCATCTGGGATTGTGTTTTTGGAATTATTGATCAAAGAATCTGTATGTATCCATGGAAGATTAGGCCAGGTTCCGGAGCTTTTTCCATTTTTACCAGGTAGTGAAATCAAGTTCTTCACAGATCCTGCCCGGACAGCCACATGATAACTAGATGTTGATAGGATTGCCACTGCATTGCATGATTTAGCAATATTTTCTATCTTTAGAAGGGCTTGTCCACCTCTTTGAAGTGGATCTGGAGGAAGCACCGGAACAGGTAGTACTCTTGCTCTTAAACATCCTACAAATGCATCGATAAAATCCAAACCTGGGATATGAACTAGGAGGACCCTGTCACCTTGCTTTATAACAGGTTTTGAGCTAGTCAAGAGCTTTTGAGCAATGCAAGAAGCATTGGAATGAAGTTCTCCAAAAGTCCTCCTACCAACTGGTTCCCCTCCCTCATTAATCCATGTATAGAGCATTTTGTCTTGAGTAACATTATGCATTCCCCAGTGCCTCAAGTAGCCATCAAGACTAAACAAATCCGGGAACTCCACTCCTGGCGATTCATCTAATTCTTTTGGTATCCTATTCCAGATATCTGATTGTAGTGTAAACAATCTCTGCATAGAGTATACTTCAAATAAGTTGAAAGAGTGAGTCCAAAATCATGCATGTTGAACAAACTAGAAATCAACTAGTTTTACCTTAACATATGGATATTTTGGGAATGGATTATCATCTGCAAAGTGCTTACGAACCAAGTTCATAGCGTAGGATGAATTTCTCTCCGTGAGCTCAAATGCGACTATTCCACCTACATAATAAGTGTTCTGCTGACCTTGTAGCTCTGTCTCCATTCTCTCATAGAAACCCTCCTTCATATCTGCAACCAAGTCAAAGGTTATTAGAATATAAAAGCTTGTGTGGTGATATATACCATGTGTGTTATATTTTTACAGTACCTTGGCTATTGACATGAGGAAAATATTTGAATCGCCGTTGTAGGACTATTTCCTCAATTGTTCCTCCCATTCTATTAACTGCACTAATTGCAAGCTCTGTGACCCTTTCTCCCATTATATCAGCAGCATTTCCATAAGACCAGAAGAGGAATATATTTGTGTCCGCGAAGAATCTCTGCATAGCAACTGGATTACCAATGGTAGAAGGATCATCCATGAATTCCCCAAAGTAATAAAAGCCAACTGGCAAATGATCTAGCCCTGTAATCTTTAGAACAGTTGTGTAGTAGTCAATTGTCTGTACTTTACTGAACATATCCTTCTCAAGATCACTCAAATCCATTAGTTCATTCTGAGTTTCTGCATCAACAAAATCTACTTCAGCATATATTATATCAGAATAAAAAGATGGAACTCAACAAAACTCGAGCTTCAAAGAACTTAACAAACCTGCTGATTCATAATCAGGTGACCTATATACTTTTCCATTCTTGAAAGGAAAAGCTCCAGATATGATGATCTTGTCATATTCCATGACAGTAATTTCTCCATTGCTGCTTCTAACATCAAGAGTAACACCAGAATCACCGCGTCTAACTGACAATACTTCAGCGTTGCAACGAACATCTATTGGAAGGGATTTGCTAATGCTCTCCCAAAAACTCATGTATCCGCCCTTGAAACGCCTGATTTTTCCAGCCATAGAAGTTCGGGTGAACTCGTGAATATAAGCATAGGGCATATCTTGGACAAAGCCATAACCAGAAGCAGTATATCCATAGGCAACAGACTTCATAACCGAGTTAAATCCACGACCCTGAAGAAATGCAGGGGCTAAATCTGAAGCAATATCACTCAAAGCATGGACACCAATTCGACCTGTTTCCTTTGCCTTGTCCTGCAAACATAGAAATGGAAAGTTAGATTGCTTACTCCTGCACATGTTCTAAACAACGATCCAATACGAGCAAATACAAAAGAAACTAACCTGGAGGTCTAATGTAAGTGAGATCACAGCTACATAATCATCTGCAACTGGGATGTCCTCAAACTTTCCTGTCTGACTGTCGATTAGCGCGAGTTTGTGGGAGTCCATTTCAACTAATTCTGCACCAACTTCCTTTGCCAAGTGAAATATCGTTGGTGCACTATTTGCTGCAAGAACTTGACCTCCAAGATCATATACATTTCCTGTAATGTAGAAATGGAGATATCAGATATTAATACATATCTGAAATTTATTCCCCCCCCCCCCCCCCCCCCCCCCCCCCCCC
>CM025780.1:918941-931026 GCA_014636745.2 Centella asiatica
TATATATATATATATATATATATATATATATATATATATATATATATTTACTAAATTTTAACAATATAATTTACATTATAAAAATCTAAAATGAAAGTTAACACAAGTGAAAGCTGCGGGCCACAATAATAGATAATTTATTGATTTAAAACACATTTTTTGTTTTCTATTTCAATTCTTCACAAAGGTAAGATTTTTATTTTAGAAAAACAATTCATTGAAATATTTCTTTGTATATCAAAAGTCATACAAAGATTTTATCCAAAATATCATAAATATGTGTCTAAATTAACTTTATTAGTATTTCAATTCGGTTCTAATATTTAATAAAACCGATCTTAAATGAGATACGAAAAGCCAAATAAAGATCTTATCCCTAAAAATTCTCATAAACAAGCCAAATAAAAATCTTATCCCTAAAAATTTTTCATTTTTATTTTAATTTGGTTCAATGTGACTCATAATTTTTTCAATTAAAATTTAATTTGTAATTAACTACAATTCTAATATAATAAAACCAATTTATTTCGAGTTTTAAAGTTTTTAACTTTTTATAACAATAAAAATTGTAAAAATATGTACTAAAATAATGATAATGAATACTTATAAATGATAAACAATTATAAAAATAATTTATTTTTTAAAATTTGATTATACAAATATATAAAACCTGTGCTTGACACAAGTAACAAATCTTTTTTATATAATTACAATATTATTAGAGACATCAACAAATTACACAAATAAAGGTACACAAGATAAATTTTGATCCATTAACTTTTAACATGTGGGCCCCTTAAAATTCAGCAATTTTGTATACTACCTTTGTTCCATAAAAAATGACTTAATTACAATAAAATCTTGTCTAAAAAAAGATAACTTAAAAAAATCGAAAAATTACATAATGACTACTTCAACCAAGTGGACCCATTTCATTCTTTAAAAAAAATAATAAGTACAATTTTTATATTTAAAAAATATTAGATAGATCCAACTCAAGAATATAATGAAAATTTTACTTCTAAAAAGTAATCTCCTTAAATTGTGTACAAATTGTACTTCAACGATTTTTTTTGGGACGAAAAGAGTATAATTTAGTCATATCAATTTATACACATTTATTTGTGTACAAAATAGTACCACTAACACCACTCCACAAACTTATCTACATCCATGCGACCACTTTATTTGTGTAATGTTATAAATCCAACACGGATTTTAATTTAAAATACAGACAACCATGAAATTATAAGAAAATAAAGGAACAAAAAAATAAAGAACACTTCCTTTCACAAAATGAATTACATTTGAGATTCTAACAAGTATTAATATTGCATGCTTAATTAAGAATTAAATATTTGAAAAATATTTTTTATTAAATTTATTATAAATATTCAATTAATGATAAGATGAAGAGATTATAATGCTAAAGTTTAAAAAATATATTATTATAATGAAAAAAATAATACAAATAAAATCTTTTTTATGGAATAAATTTTATTTTCAAATGTAAATATTTTCATGAAACTCATGAATAAAAATTTTAGAATCCTAATTTTAGCCTTCAAACTGAGAAAACTACAAAGTAAAAAGCCAACAATTAAAGCCCGAATACATTTGATTTACATGATTGTTGCTCTCTTGCAGTACCTGCTTGCTCTCTAACAAGTACGACAAAATCGCCTTATGGCGCAGGTCGTCCCAAATCCAAAAGCAATTTAAGCTATGTAAAAAGATTATTTATCATTTGAAACTGCACTTTTGAACATAATTGTTCTTTTGAAATTATATACATAATACATTGCATTAAATTTGTAATTATTTTGATATACAATTTTAGAATTGAAACTGCAGCAACTCTTAAAACTGTATTATACAAATTGGCTGTGTTTGTGGTACCCATTTTAAATTTAAAAAAAAATGAACTATAATTTGCACCCCATACTTTATTTTGAGATTTGATTTGTATCCCAAACTTTAGTTTAAATTAAAAGCACTTTATATTTTATCTCGTGTCTATTTTTCCGCTATTTCAACTGCCATAGTTTTCAAGCCAATGTGTAGACTCATGATTGGGAAGGTTGATGAATATTATAGGAAGAAGATGGAGTTATGATGAAATGCAGTTTTATTTTGTTGTGGTTTTACTCTTTTTTAACATATTTGGTAATTAGAATTGGAGAAAAAAAAACGATGTACTAAGTAATGTTAGCATAATTGGACCGGATATCGAACCGGTAAAACTATTGATTCATGATTCAACCAAAAGTTCAACCGGATTATTGTTTTTTTAGAAAAAATATTATATAAATCATAAATATTCTTATAAATTCATCAAATATAAGTCTTAAATTTTTAATAATCAAAATAACTTCATCAAATATTCTAAATATTCATTAAACCGGTTCACAAAATAACAAAAGACATAGTTTTAATGAACAAAAGGAGAAAACCTGGTTCTAACCAGTTCACTGGTTCAACTAGTTTTTTTCAATTTTTTCATGAATCGTTAATTTTAATTAAACCAACCAGATCTATAGTCGATTCGCGATTAAATCTGTCTAATCGATCAGTTTGGTCAGGTTTTAATAACATCGTTATTAACTATACGTTGGTTTGCTCTTTTCTGATTTAGTGCAGTCTACTAGCGTCCTATTTATCAATGTGTATAGATGAAATTATTAATGAATAAAATTTTGAGTAATTGATGCCTTTTATTTCTTAGTCCTCCCTCCATTTCAAATTTTAAATTGAAATGATTTATTTTTAAAGTTTTGAAGTGAAATATTATAAAATATATAAAAATACTTTTAAATATAAATTTTAATATTTTGAAATTATTATAAATTCATATCACAAATAAAATTAAAAAATTTATAAATAGTGTTACATTAAAAAAAATTATATTTTTAATTTTGAAACGGAATAAATACATCCAGAGAGGTCTACTCCATCAGGGTCTTTAATGGCACTATGATGACAATCTCTTTAATGTACAACTCAAGATATATGCATGTGTTCGTTAGCAAATAAAAGAGTGCACTGTGTGTAACCCAAAAAAGAGTGCACTGTAAATGAAAATAAGGGGATTAAATTTATAACCAACCAGTAAAGAAAACAGGGAATTAAATTTTCAAATACATCAAAGTTAATTACATAGACTAAAAGTACCTTAAGTGCACTGTAAACAGCCAATACATTTTAATTTTCACTAGTGCACTTTAAATTCCATTTCATACAACTAATTCACAACTACCACAAAAGACAAATCAAGAGTCTTTAATAGAAAGTAGGAAATATAAAGTTAAAAACAAAAATTAAAGCATACAGAGCTTCCATTCCACCAACTGCGGTTTAAATTTCATCATTGTTGGGCCTATTTAGCACCTTAAGTTTCTGCCTATGACCTCTAACTTCAGCCTCTAAGTAAGATAATGCAACATTGATGGACAGATGAAACCGGATTCATCATTTGATGAAATGTACATGCCATACCATACAATCAACTAAGCGGTAAATGGTAACCGAGATATTTGATATCCGTTCATATTTGTATTCAAAAAAGCAAATAATATTTGTATCCGATTTAAAATAAATACGAATATGAATATGTACATATTTGTAAATATTCGTTATTGATTATATCTATTATTTATAATATATTTTACTCAATATTTTATTTAAACAATAACAAATAATTCTTATCCGTATTCGAATTCGATTTAATTAAACAGACATTATCCATATTTATACCCCAAAAACAGGAAATTTTAATTAACCCATATGAATACGGATATAGGCATATTCATTTCCATATTGGATCGTTTACAAATCAACTGCAACAATGTATGGCCTCCATTTGTCATTGTCACTCCATATTTCTTAATCCTTCTAACAATGTGATGATGGGTTTTTCCTTGGCTCTTTAATTTTATTATTGAACATTTCGTAATGGTTGTTCACAAACACATCTGATATACACGTTTTAAAATGGGATCCTGTTCATTGCAATGGTAGTCTTTTAGCCAACCAATCATGTCTATCTCGGTTAGTTGCCTTAAATGTCTTCATAGTTTTCCTAAACATATATTCATTTGAAGTTCTTACAGCACTCCATGTCATTTTTCTTAAGCCAATACCTTTAAACTCTTTCCAAAAATTCATGTATAAGTGCATGATAAAATATATATGTTCTGCATTTGACACCATAGTCTCTAATACATCCATAAGTCCTTAGAAATAAAATAAACATTGCAGTGAAATAACTACATGAAGTGATAGTAACTAAAAACTAAGAAAACTAAGACAATCTTACCTTTTGTTTATCGGATATGAAAGTCCAACCAAATTGATTCAGACATGAAAGTCCAACTAAATTGATTTAGATATGAAAGTCCAACCAAATTGATTCACAATTCCAATGTAGGCATGACAACGGGATGAGTATAGGACGGAGAAACTATTTCCAAACTTTACTTGTTAAATTTATATAGTCCTCTAAACTAGTGCCCCGCCATGTTAACGTTTCTACCAAATCCGTCTAGTTCTCGCTCCGTTACCCAAAATTATTTTTTTTAATTTAATTAGTTTATTTTTTTTCTTTTTTTTTATATTATTCTCTTACAAAATCTTCTAAAATCATTATAAAATGTGTTTTATATATAAACGGGTTAGAGTCGAAGTTAAATCGGGTGAGATAGTAAATCTCACAACCCTATAGAGTTTAAATAATTGGGTTCCATTAGAGTTAGAATTGGACGAAATATTAACTGTTTCTATGAAATTATCATCCATATTCCAACGTCTTGGACCAATAGTTCAAGAAACCATATCCAGCTATGCACCAATTTTAAGATACAAAAATCAAAACTGAAGTGTATAGTCATGATCGAGTGCATTGAAAAAGATATGTATCAATAAAATTATAGTCGAGCATAGAAACGAAATGATGAGTGTCGTGAGCTCCCACGATAAAACTAATGTTTTCTTCGTCGGTCTAAACCCCTCCCCTTATAATAAACGATAATAATTTGTTAGTAGTATCAGAAAAGACAATGAGTGTCCTGCTATGCACCACTTACTAAGAAATAAAAATCAAAGCAAACAACTATGACCCAAATACTGTATGACTCCAATACTGTATGTTGGGCCCATTAATAACAACAAACAATAAACAACCATCACAAAATTTAACATATATACATACCATATTATGGAGCTTCCCTAATGTAGCAACATATCATCTCGCCTCCTCCTGAAATAGATTGTCATCAGACAAAGTTTCACGTCACTAGCAATTTTATATATAAAACAAATTTGAGGATCAAGATTTTAGGGTTTAATCTGGGATACGAGTGACAAAAGTTGTTTTAACGTTAGAAAATTACCACCAATGTGTAAGTCGTATTTGGTTATCTTTAAAATCCTTCAAAATGTTGACGATCAAAATTCGAACATTGACCACTTCACCTATGTCGGATAGTATCTTATTTTTTCGAATAATGCGAAGTTTTTGGACATATATTAGATATTTCGAATTCTATTTACTTTTTCGAATACGGATGATATCGAATATTTTGAATGTTGTTTACAGTTTTACACGATTACATCTATGTACTAAATAAATAGTCACTAGACTATCTTTATTTAAAAAAAAAAAGTTAGAAAGTTATATTAACACATGTATGCCCCCCAAAAAGGTGCCTAGATAGTGAGAAAATAAAAACTAGGATACTTTTAATTGAAGCAAATAAAATATGAGATGCTTTTAATTTAAATTAAAATTTAGAATGCAAATCAAATTTCAAAAATAGTTTGGGGTTACCTAATCGTTGATCTCATGGGTTATCGAAGACATTTTCTAAAAAATAAGAAGATCATGATTTCAAATTTTAAAATTATTATAAGATAATTTATGTGTGTGAGTATCTATGCAGCCAAAAATAAAAATAAAGTTTGAGTGTAAATTATAATCCAATCAGTAGGCAAAAATAGTCAATTGGTGATTCAAGTTGGCAGTTTTAATATCATTAAGTCATTGTTCTTTTTTTAATATCAAATGAAAGTCATTCCGTTAAGTTTTACTAACAGACGTTAACTATTTTGTGACGTGACGATGACATTGATATGAAAAAAAGAAAAAAAAAGACAAAATCTAAAGTAAATATAGGTAGATGCTGATGTAGGTAGAAGAAGATGAGTTGGAAAAATATTTTAATTATTGTTTAACTCTTATTTAGGTAATTTAATAAGTATTGGATTATTTTAAGTACATTTTTTTATGTAAAAAATCAAGCAATAATTTAAAATAGTTTAACAACAAAGTCAAATTGTACTGATTACAATATATTGCTAATTGTATTATTGAACATTCCTTTTCTTCTTCTTTGATTACTCAAAAAAAAGAAAAAAAATCATTCATCTAATTTTAAGTTGAAACAAACGGATATTATATATGCGTTTGATGTTCTCGGCAATGGTGATAGAAATCATGGATGAAGAACAAATTAAGAAGATTTTTTTTCTTTTTTAAATGCTAATAATTATTTATGTTATTTTACGATTTTAGTTTCATTAATTTTTTATGTGGCATCCAGTTCAAAAACCATATAATTTATTTTTAAAAATTTATTTCTATGTCATATAAAAGTCAATGGCAATTAGTAAAATTTGACAGAGTAATTTACATTTGACTTTAAAACATTTAATGACGAATTTTTGAACTTAACCGAAAAAATGCCAACGGCCTATTTTGCCTCAAATCATTATATCAATAAAAACGTGTGCGTGCTTCTGGCGGGAAAATTAGTGTAATAGTAAGAAAGCGGAAAGCCCTCATCCCACCACCATCTCCTTCTCCTTGTTGCAGACTTTTGATGGATAACTACGTAGTTCCGCTATCTCCTTCTACGGCGAACCCTAAATCTATGCGGAGGTAATTTCTCAATCTTTTCTCAGTTCAGTTGTTCGAATTGTTTCTATTATTGATGAATTTCATGTTTCTCTTCATTTCAGATCTCCATGGAAGAGAAGTATTGCTGAATTGAACGGCAGGTTTAATCCGAAATATCGTCATGACATCTCTGCTATTTTGATGCAATCGTATTGCGAGGTAAAATTTTGATTTCTTCATTGTTTTTCGCTTTCATTTACGCCGTTACGGTGTTGATTTCAAATGCTAAACCCTTTTGGTTTTGATGTGCATAGATTGGGGCATTCCCTCATTCATATCATGTTAATGGGGAACCATGTGAAACTCATGTAAGTCATGTTTCCACAATAATTGAGTTTACAATTATTTCCAACAATATTCTAGGCATGCAACTTATCTCTTTTTTCATTATATTTTGCGCAGGTGAGTTGGTTTGTTGGTGGTGAGAACCCATCGACATTCAGAAAGTGAGTGTTATTTTATGCTTATTGTACTCATTCTGTTTTTAGAAAAAAGAGTTACAGCTGATAAACAATTTTTGTTTTAGAAAAGATTTCGGAGGAAAAGACTCTTAATAAGTAGACTTTCATAATATTATTCAATATTGATAATTTCTTTTTTCAAACTTAAATTGAGATCGGAAAGTAAGTTGAGTTAACTTTGCAAAAGTCCTTAATGATCGTATATGTTGAAATCAAAGAATATGAATTTAGCCATCACTTATGTTTGAGAAACCAAGAGAGCTGAACATTGCAAGCCTCCTCAACATTATAACAATTCTTGGTTTGAAATTTGTTTAGGTTCTTAAATATGTTACCAAAACGAGTACTCTACTTAAGCTTAGTGCATTGGTTCAAACTACAACATAGTGAAGTGCTATCACAAACTTTTCATGGATCCATACACCAGCCCACTACCTTGTAAAGATAAGATATATTCTAACCTCAAAAGATCAAAACACAACACTGTACAGCATTATGAAAATTCTAGTATGCACATATATGAGGAGATGCTATTGAAGTTTTACATTTGGACTTTACAACAGTTAAGGTATTAGATGCAGCCATGTGAACTACAACCTATGGCAGCATTAGTAAAAGCTTTTCTTTTTTTCCACGATGGTTGACTTGTTTGTTATTTATATTCCTGGAGCTGCCTTTTGGTTTATCCTGGTATATTATTCCAGCGGAATCATATAGAATCTCGTATTTTACCTCTATGACTTGCACTGTATTCATTTTTGAGTATTGACTGTTGATACATATATGTTTATTATGTTTCTTTTTTCTGAGAGCAGATCTGTATAATATTTTAGTAGTTGGTGACTGCAGACAAACTCTCTCAAATTTTACTAATTGCCACCCCCAGAAAAATAAAATAAAAGGATAAATTATTAATTGAGCTTTTGTTACCTTTGATCTTATTCTTCAGACAGGGTGTCTCTGGACTAGAGTTTGATTCCAAGGTGAATGCTGCAATGTAACTTACGAACACTTGATATTCAGTCAGTTTCGTTAACTCTTTATAACATATTTGCATTTATGTACTTCAATTGACCAACTTTTTGTTGGAAATCTTCCACACAGCAATTGCAAAACTGATATGTATATAACAACAAGGCATTGAATACTAAATTCACACAAATAACAGTTGGAAAGAAACAATACAATTAGTACAAATAATTGAAATACAGAAAGTTAGAAAGAACTTATTAGAACTAAGAACAGCTGAGTCGCCTATCCCTTCAAAATGATAGACTGTTCTTGAAGAAATATTCATCCCACTCACGTTGCAATGGGATGCTGTGAATTTCCTTCTAGGATAAAACAACACGGAAATGGTGTGAGCTGTAAAATCACTCGTATGTTCTGATGTTGTTCAGATCAGTGTGTTCACACCTAACATACAAGATTTCGAGTATTTTAAAACATTACCCAAGTTAATTAGCTTTAGTTAACGTTTCCTTAAAACACTCCATGTAACGTCTGCCTATACTTTGTCATTAATGGGCAGTTACAAATTTTGGTATAACACAACTAGAAACAAATTAAAGTACTTAGTTATTATCTTTATTTGATAATAACACTTAACATTAACTTGAACCATGTTGTATTTCGAAATAAACTTTCATGAAAAATTTACATCATCAAGTCGAAAATTATCCCCTGACGATACATTCACTGATGACTGATAGCCGAGGTAGTTTAGCCCCTAATGAGTAAATAATCCCTAATGGATAAAACTCAACACTTGACTATAGTCTCCGACAGGCATAACACACCCTTGATGGGCAAATTAATTACTGTTGACTCTAGTCTCCAAACAGGCATAATACCCCCGATGACTATAGTCTCCGATAGGTATTAATATCCTTTGATGACTATAGTCTCCGATAAGCATAAAATCCACTGATGACTATAGTCTTCGGCATGCATAAAATTCACTAATGACTATAGTATCCGACATGCATAACCATTGATGACCATAGTCTCCGATAGGCAAATTAGCCACTAATGACAAACTGTTATCAGTGGATAATTTCATCAGAGACTGACCTTACATCAGTTCAATACCATCACACTGAGACTATATTAGTGATTCATTACACCTTCTTAAAACCATTACAGTAGATAATTCCATCAGTGGATAAACCTGTGCTGCAATGTAATACATACATGCAGTCCAAATTTTTAGGAAGTAATTTCATACCCATTTATCTATGGATTTCACTAAGAAAATGTCTTAGATCCATGAATAGTTACAAATGTTAGATTTAAGTAGAAACATCATTAGAATCCTCAATAACCTAGATTCTAAAGTTTCCATTTTCTAACACTTTTTTCTTTATATTGAGACTCTGCGGTGCAACGTAGAAATTTTCATGGTACAATTTAGTTGCAACTAAACTTCTGATATAACAAGGTCTATAGCATTTGGACATTTTGAATCCCCTCTGTCATGTCATCATATAGCAAGGTCTTTAGCATTTTCAACATTTTGAATCCCCTTCATCATGTCATCTCACTCTAATCTACTTTCAGAGCAGACTTGAACACAAGCTATTACTATATATTAGTAGATATGCAGATGTATATCGTGCAAGCTTTGAGATTTCTTAATATGGATATGGATATGTAAATGTAATCACTTGAGATGGCATAAATAATGTTTGGCATGACATTTTTCCTTTGTAGTTTAAGTAATGGCAATTCGGTTCTGTGGTATTACATATCTTACTCTTTATTAAGCAAATTAAAAAGCTTTGCAGTAAATCAAATCTCATATTTGGCTGATGAATTGTTGACATGCATCCTTATTTGACTAACAGAATTTGGTTTGTCCTGACAGGGTGTATACTTGGCATCAGTGACAAAATTAGGGTGCTTAACAGTGCATGACTATGAAACTCTATATTGCCTGGCTACTGAATTGTCACCATGTATGTTTCTGAAGTTAAGCCATCTTTACTTTACCAAAGTTTGAGTGGTGCTCTGTTTAGAATTTAGGGAACTCTATGATTTATTTATTGTATGGGAATTCTCACAAATGAAATGTGAATGGGAGCAACAATTGATTCTGGTAGACACAAGGGTAACCTTGCAAAAGTTTTTAGCTTTGTTGTTCCAATCCTAGCTCATTTGTATTTTGAAGTGGGCGATCTATAGGCTATAGGTATTTCCTTGGCAACAGCCTTACTGGTGTTAACTGTGTGAAGTTAGTCTTACTCTAACCTGATTGTCATCATTTCTGTGTTTGCAAGTTTTAGGTAGATGATACTGGTTTTGGTACATCATTAGGCCTAATGGTCCAGTAAGATGATTTTGCTTAGGGGATTTATAAGCCTAAAAAATAAAAAGTATGTATATCAGTTTTTTTTTCCAATTTATCAAAAAAACAGAAATTTTTTTTCCCACTTTAATGCATGTTTATGTTCGGCAAATCGGGAACTATCGCTCTGCCTTCTGAATCTTGAGTTATGATACCATGTGTATCTCACCAATAGGTAGCATTCCGTGTATCCGTTCATGTTCAGTATGTGGAATCAATCTATGTGCTCCTGGTAAGCATGGTTCTTGAAAGGAAAGATGATAATAAAAGGGACTGCGCAGATTAACAGCGTGCGTAATATCCTTTAGTTTTCTCATCAAGTATAGTTTTGATTCGAATGTGAGCTATTTAGGATTGTATTAGCTAATTGAATGTCATTTTTCGAAATTTGCAACCAATTTGTATATATTTGATGTCATTAACCTAATGTTCTTGCATATATTTCTATACTAAAATATAAATATATCTACCCCGACCTTTTTGTACTCCTTTCCTGTGTTGTTTTAATCATCTGAAAGTATATGTTTTGTTCGTCTGATTTTGTATGTTATATCTGACTCTGATAGGCATTGGCTGTACAAAGTCATACGTTCTGGCTGTATTGCAATCTTATTTTTGACACAATTTTACTGCCTTTTCGATTACAATCAGTTTAGTTCATCCACAACCCCACAATATTCCTTTTTTACTTTCTGAATGCACCATTATATAAAACTCTGCAGGCTTGAAGGAAGATGAAGGAAAACATTTGCTACACATTTCTACAGGTCACCAAATTGACGTTGTCCGATGGAATAT
Organism: Centella asiatica; assembly: GCA_014636745.2. Classification (NCBI taxonomy): domain Eukaryota; kingdom Viridiplantae; phylum Streptophyta; class Magnoliopsida; order Apiales; family Apiaceae; genus Centella; species Centella asiatica. Next base: position 930,499 of record CM025780.1, read on the forward strand.
GTCTAACCAGGATGAGGTTGGCTTTGAATTTCACTTGTCGTATCTTTGGGGTCTCTATATTATGTTCTTTTTCTAAGGAGTAAGGACTCATTGTCCTTCCTTGAAGTCGTCTCCCTTCTATCTGCTATGAGTTTTGTTTGTAAAGTAGAAGTACTTCTCTCTCTCTCTCTCTCTCTCTCTCACCTTGTTTTGGTATTTAATTTTCCTGAAAGGATGCCACAAGAGAGGATATAATGTTAAGTTTGCATCTACCAATCCCAATTATCTTTCCATCCTTAGATCAATTTGTAACATCTGCCACTTTGAATGTCTACAATGTAGTAGGTTCGGCTGTGGAATAGACATGGATAAGCATGCTTTGGTGTTTACTTATCTACTGTTGTTATAGTGTTCTTGCATTTTTGAGGCCAAAAGGCATGACATTCCACTCATACTGCCCGAAGGGGACCGTGAAAGCGGTTTTGTAACGATCTCTCGGGTTAATTTGAATCTGCCAAAATCCAGATTTTAAGTCAAATTTTGAGAATA
>CM025780.1:946026-1254024 GCA_014636745.2 Centella asiatica
TCAGAGCATATATATATATATATATATATATATATATATATATATAATTTTGAGGTTGGGTGTGTAGTGAAATGTGTGTATAGTAAATGCAATAAATATCTTAGATGGATGTAAAACAGATTCCGAGCATCCTGATACCTAGAAACCATCATTGGGTTCCATAAGAACCCACAAGTGTCATAGTCAAAATGTCTTAAGTAGGAAAGGTAGATCTGAAGTAGGATCTGTTGATTTGTATCTCTTATTGATGTGAAAAGAGTAGATCGGCTAATTTTTCATAGATCTAAAACGTTATGACTCAAAGCTTATGAATAAACATCTGTAGGACTCTGCTTTTCACAACCAATCACAGTTTATCCATACAGTGTAGATTTGAGATCACTGTGTCATAAATTTTTAGATCTGCTAGAATTTAGAACAGATCAAACCAGAATACTTGAAGAAGTTTTATGGATCAACAGATCTGATCATGAACCTCCATATACTATGAAAGAATATGCCATTCAGAATACTTCACCTTACTTACCCCTCTGGCCCTGATAATAGAGGTCACAAAAGTAGATGCTAAAAATGAATTAGATTAACAGAGTGGGGAGTCAGGGCACATAAGAATGCAAATATAAATAATAATAATACTAGTCAGGCGGTTCGGCCGACCTTATATAGTTAGATCATAAAATGACTTGATGTTCAGGCGTCTTTGCTGACTTATACAGTTAGATAATAATAATAATTAGGCAGCTCTGCCGACCTTATATAGTTAATAACGTAAGAATGCAGGTAATAAGGTGAATGATAATCAGGCGGTTTGGCCGACCTTATACAATTAGATTGAAGATAAATTATTACAAGATTAAAAGAGTAAGACCGAAAATAAATACAATATGGAAGCATATGGAAGCTAAGGCTAACCTTAGGAAAGGGAAAAAGCTTCTGGAAAAAAACATACCTCTTTCGAAAGGAAATGGGGGTATAAATAGAAAAACTTAAATTGCTACGGTGACTACTAGGGTAAAAGACTACATTAAAAGTCAAACTGCTACGATGACCATTACGGTAAAACGTTACCGTAAAAAGTCAAATTTGCTACAGTGATTTCTTTTTTTTTGTACTTGTGTGACAAAGAAGGTGTAGTCTTCTTCATCTTTGGAATCATCTACCGGGGACTTATGAGAAGCTTTGCTTTTTGTTCCTGAAGTGTTGCCTGCAGATGTTTTGTCGAGTTTTTGTGACAACTGGTGCATGATTTTGAGGAGATCTTACTCGCTTGAAGCAACGACAAGGTTGACTATCAAAACGGATTTTTGTGCCAAAAATTGAGATTGATCTATCTCAGTTGGCTTCAGATATTGAGGATTCTGTTTGAACCATTGTCGCATGGAGGAGACCATGGCATGATTGACATTAAAATCTTTCCACCAGTTGAAATATCCTCGAAGCGCAAGGTGTGGGAGGCCCTGTAAATGTTCTGGTTTATAAAATTCCACTTTTTGACATTGAATCCAAGCAAAAGCGTACCTGGAGAAAAAATGTTATGACATGGGTGCTACAGAGGATTGTAGTAGTTTAAATCTAGGCTTGGATAGTGGAAGCATTTGCCAGAAGCAAGCAAGACGAGGTCGCTCCTTCGCGAAAGATCCTCGAACCTACCACCTAGGCGTAGGCCTATGTTCTACTAACCAAAAAACTAGGGCTGAGATTGGTGAGTAAACTTGACTAAAAAGCATAGCATATAGACCACCGTAAGGATTTCGAGTGATAGACCAACAACTGACCACCATTGATTAATCCACCAGATTGGGAATTGGAATTCTTGATGCCTTTTGAAGTGGAAAAACTAGGAGTGTTTTTCAATTGGGTTTTGTTTTGTGAATGCATATTTCCATGGATCAATATAATCCCAATAATTATAAGCTTGGGGACTGAACGTTTGGGATAAAATGTGAAGATTGGATAAAACTTGAGGTTTAAGGATACCTGGAGATCCTTTAGAGACAAGGTGTGATTTTATCTTGGTATTGGTTAAGGAGAATAGATTTGGAATTTACGAGAATAAATTCATTGAACTTTTGGCTGTATTGTTGTGGGTTAAATACAAATCTTTTGGAACCAAACAACTGTTTGCCTATTAGGGTAGGGTTTGGGTTCCAAAAATCTGGTTGCATTTGAATTATAGTCTGTACTGCTTGAATTCATCTTCGTCTGCTATATCGGCCCATCTTTTAACTTCGTCTAAAGCAATGACTCTCAATCAGAGTCATATAATCCAGAGGAATTTGTTACTTGGCGCCAGAACATGGGGATCAGCCCCTTTCATGTAATTGCTCAATCCCAACAAATGGAGGATACAGAACCTAACAAGGTTTTCGGCCCCTTTAGTCAAGAATCACTAGTGGGTAAATCCCAAGGAAAACAAAATCTTTTGGTAACCTCTCCAAAGCCCATATCCTCTTTCTTTGAAAATCCCAAATATTTTAATCTTAAAAATACTACGCCGGCCAAGAAGCCTCAAAATACTACTATATCCAGAATCCAACAATTCTCTAGTCCACCAATCTCTATTTCATTCTAATGATCTCTTAGTCAGCGATTAAATAGTCTTCCTGCTGAGATCTTAGTAGAATTCCAACCATCTAGACACTCAATCTCTTCTGTAACTACTCACCTTCAAAGCTTAAGCATTGAATCCAGAATACCACAGACCCACTACACTGTTCAATTTGCACCTACCGAATCTGTCCAACAAGAGACAGAAGTGGATAGAATGTTGTCACCAACCTATTCATCAATTTAATCTGAATTAAATGTTTTAAAAATTGATTTCCAAATTGATAAAGAAAAGCGTATAGCCCAATTTAATTCTCCCCATAATATTTCTAGGAAGACATGGTTTCTACAAACTTTTCAAGGATTGACTAGACAACAGATTCAAGATCAATATTATGAATTTTTAAACACCGCTAAACAGCAGATTGAATTTTTCATATGGTTTGAAGCCTATGCTGATTTCCAGAAGATTGATTATCCATTTCCAAATTCATTAAATGTTTCAAGAATATGTCAAACAATTCAGGGGGAAAATGTTACCTCTGAATTTCCACCATCAAGAGGAATTAAAGTTCCCATTGATCTAATCAATATTTTAAATGCTATAGCTTTCAAAGAGAAATATGGCCATATACTCCTTAGCTTATATAGAAAATATTTATGAACAAAATAACTATACGAATAAGTATTTACAATCTTTTGGAGAATATTTAGTGATCACCAAGCAGCAACAACCATCTACTTCTACATCATACATATAAAATGGAGCTTTCTAAGAAAACTTCAAATAGGCATCTCATTATTGAAATCCAACGAAAAAATAGCTGAAATTGAAGCTACTATCCCATTTACCCAATATATCCCTAAAACTATGAATTATTCCTCATAATTCTACTAAGAATCTCATAATTCTACTAAGAATTATGTTGCCTTTCTTAAGGAAACAAATTTTTATAGTGATAGATTTTTATAGTGAACCTCAAGACACCAATCAGGTGCAACAAAATCTATCGCCTAATTATGAATTAGCTCCCCTTAGAATTGACAATAGGCCTTAAAGACGAAATTGGAAAATTTCTCAGAAGTTATATTATCCAAGAGCTACACATCCCAATGTCGCATTAGAAGAACAACCTAATATACTGCAAGATTGCTATAATGGCAATAACATTTATGAATGGAAGATTGATGGAGACTCAAAATATCATATTCTTAAGAAACTTCAGCAAATGTCCATGGTTGTCATAACTTATCAGACAACCCATAATGCCTCATCAATTAGCGGCCCATATTATCATAGCTAGTTTTGCCGGTCACCTTAAATGTTGGTGGGATGAACATCTTCAAGATAGTGATAAGAATTATACACTTCATGCAATCAAATTATATTAAGATAATCACCAATCCTCCAAGATGGAGAGTCCATTTCTGGTGCTATAGCTACTCTTTTCTACACTATTGATAAAACCTTTGTAGGGAATCTATGTATTTTTTGAGAAAAATCTGCTGAATTGATTAATAATTTTAAATGTAAAACTTTAATCGATTATCGTTGATATAAAGACACCTTGATGACTAGAATTTATTCTAGGGTTGATGGTAATCTTTGGTATTGGAAAGAAAAATTCTTAATCGGCCTACCAAAATCTTTGCATGACTTAGTTCGTGAAGATCTTAAAAAACAATAAAATGATATCATTACTTGGCAAAATATCACTTATGGTCAATTAACTAGCCAAATCTAGGAGGTTGCCCTCAAAATCTATCGTCAAGATGAGATGATGAGACACTTAGCCAAAGATTGAGCCCAAAGAATAAAAGATCTGGGAAGTTTTTGTGAGCAATTTGGATTATCATCTTGTAACACCAGGCCCAAAAGAAAATCCATACACAATGAACCATATAAGCCTTTTAGGCCATATCGGTCCTAATCCAAATTTCACCCTAAAAGATATTATTGGCCTAAAAGATATTACTTGCCTAAAATGTATGATCCCATTTTGAATGGGTCATATCGTGGAACAATCAAAAAAATTTTTTCAAAATTTTCTTATTCAATCAGAAATAGAAAGAAATTTCATTGAGATAGTGGAAATTAATAAGATTCATAGTATCCTTCTTCCTCGTATTGATTTCCAAGAGCTTGAACAGAAAATAGATCTATTTGATAAAAAAACATTTTCAACAGAAATTAATCCTTTAACAAATTTGATTGAGAATCGGAATTGAGTTCATATCAGAAGGACCTCTCCTTATTTTTCAAAAAAAGAACGAGGAAAACTTGGTTCAGAAAAAAGAATAAAATTATTCACATTTTTATTGAATGAAATTGTAATTGGTTCTAATAGGAAAAAAAGACAAAAAAAAAAACTTTTTAGAATAAAAATGAAAGAAATCAGTAAAAAAGTCCCTCGATGGTCCTATAAACTTATCAGTGAGTTGGAATACTAGTCGAGCAATGTTTAAGAAGGCCTACAAGTAGAGTATCAAATTTGCTCAAGAAAAAGTGAAGGTGTAGCGATTTTGATTCCTAACAGACAGTTGAATCCCCACCTAAGTAATAAAGACTGGGTACCTATTGTTTCAAATGTCATAAGCTAGGCCACATAGCAAAATATTGTCGATTTTCCAAAAGAATTAGAACCCTTTTTGGTATTGATGAATTCATACTAACCCAAATCCAAAATTTATTAATTGAAGATAGCGATAATCAGAAGCTGATGATGAATACCAGTTCAACCAACTCCAAGATGATGAATTATATTCATCATCCTCTAATCAGTCGTCTAAAAAGGAAGATTCTAAAACCTACCAACCTACTATTAATGTTCTCACAAAAGAACAAGATCTTCTTCATGAACTTATAGGAAAACTTTCAGATTCTCATTAAAAACAATTATACCTATACTTTGACCAATTCAAAACAACATTAGAAAAACTTTCATCTTTTGAAAAAACATTTCATAAAGATCCAAGACTTAATACTAATAATTTTAATGATATTCGTGATCGATTTTCGGCCATACCGAAAATTATTATCGTTCAAGATCTCCAATTTGAAATAGCTATCCTTAAAAAAAGATATTCGGCAGATCAAAGCTAGTCAAGAGATTGACCGACTAGTTCTCCAACAACTAATTAACCATCAAAACCAGGATCCAACTTGTTCTACTCCCCTGAACAATCTAATCTTGAAACTGATAATTTTTTAAACTATATGTCTAAAATGTCCATTCAACGATGGCATGTAGGACTCACTCTACAAATCAAAGACTTTATTCTTGATATTCCAGCCTTATTAGATACCGGAACGGATGTCAATTGTATCCAACCTAACAAAATCCTGAAAAAACTAAAGAAGGGCTTTGCGTTGCCAATGATAAGAAACTTGGAAGTAATTACAAGATATCTAATGTAGATATCAAAATTTCAAATTCTGCTTTCTCTGTCAAAACTTTTCCTCTTGGTTAAAGATATTATCAACCCGATAATCATAGGTACTCCCTTTATCCAGTAGATCATTCCTTTTATGGTCACAAATCATGGTATCCAAATAGATCTCCTATCAGTAGGGAACTTCATTCTAAAATCAAAGAAGGCCTAGATAAATTATCTCAAAGAAGAGATAACGTATCAAAGAATAGAAAGCCAATTGCAAAACCCATCTATCAGACATAGAATCAAAACTCTCGAGGCAAAAATTACCACCCAATTATGTGCAGATAATCCCAATGCTTTTTGGGATAGAAAACAACATATTGTTGGACTCCCTTATGAGCCTGACATTGACAAAAAAACCATTCCAACTAAAGCCAGACCTATCCAGATGAATCATGCACTTATAACTCATAGCCCAAAAAAAATCCAAGGTCTTTTAGATAAAAAGATAATATCTCACAACAGGTTACCATGGAGCTGTGCTACTTTTTATGTTAATAAGAGCGCAAAAATAGAATGCGGTGCACCCTGCTTGGTCATTAATTACAAACTCTTAAACCAACTCCTACGTTGTATTAGATATCCAATCCCCAATAAAAAAGAAATTCAACGCTTATATGCAGTGCTCATATTTTTAAAATTTGATTTAAAATCTGAATTCTGACACATTCAAATTGATCTCCAAGATCGTTATAAAACTGCCTTCACAGTTCCATTTGGCCAATATGAATGGAATGTTGTGCCTTCTGGTCTAAAAAAAATTTCAAAAAATCATAAGTAATATTTTCAATACTTATTCAAAATTTATCATTGCCTATATTGATGATGTTTTAGTTTTCTCAGAAAATCGAGAGCAAAATTTTAGACACTTGCATTTTTTCTTTAATATTATCAAAACTAATGGTTTAGTCCTTTCCAGAACCAAAATTTGATTTTTAGGTCATAACATCAATGAGGGAACTATTGTTCCTATTAATATTTGCATTTTATTTGCTGACAAATTTCCTAATCAGATTTTTGATAAAACTATAACTCCAAAGATTTTTTGGATGTGTCAATTATGTATATGATTTTATCTCAGGGTTAAGCAATCTTTTAAAGCCTCTACATGCTCGACTTAAACAACCTCCTCCTTCATAGACATCTGTGCATACTAACATAGTACAAGAAGTTAAGAAAAAAGTAAAACATTTACCGTGTTTATCTTTACCTGATCCTTTTTCATACAAAATAGTTCAAATAGATGCATTAGATGTAGGTTACGGAGGTATATTAAAACAGAAGAAAATGGTAAAGAGCATATCATTGCATTTACATCAAAGTATTGGAACAATACTTATAATTTTAAAGACATTCTTGATCGGTTCCCTACTAAACCAAAGATTATCACTGTCCAAGATCTCCAAACAGAAATTGCCATCCTCAAGGAAGACATTAGACTGATTAAAGCTCGTCAAGAGATTGCACGTTAGACTTACCCTACAAATCAAAGATTTTATCCTTGAAATCCGAGCCTTGCTCGACACTGGAGCAGACCATAACTGTATATAGGAAGGCCTTATCCCCACTAAGTTTTTTGAAAAAACTACCGAAGGACTCCGTGCTGCTAACGGAAAGAAATTAGGAATTAACTACAAAATTTCAGATGTTGATGTCAAGATTCCTAACTCTGCCTTCTCCCTTAAAACCTCTTTCTTATTAGTTAAAGACATTACCAATCCTATTATCTTAGGAACCCTTTTTATCCAGCAGATCATTCCCTTCATGGTCACCAATCAGGGTATCCAGATCGAGTATCTAGGTACCTCCATCATCCTTCCCTTTGATAGACCTCCTATCCACAAAGATCTCCATCTGCTGAAGTCTAAGAAAGCGCAAATTAACTATCTCAAGGAAGAGATAGTCCATCAGCGCATCGAAAGCCAGCTACAAAACCCTTCTATTAAGAATCGGATCCAAACCTTTGAAAACAAGATTATCACTCAGCTCTGTGCTGATGTTCCCAATGCTTTTTGGGATCGAAAAAATCATAGTGTCAGACTACCTTACGAGCCTGATTTTGATGAGAAGACTATCCCAACCAAAGCCAGACCCATCCAGATGAACCATGAACTCATCACCCATTGTCAAAAGGAGATTCAAGACCTCCTGAAAAAAAGGATTATATCGCACAGCAAATCTCCTTGGAGCTGTGCAGCTTTTTATGTTAACAAAAACTCTGAAATTGAAAGGGGAGCACCTCGATTAGTCATTAATTACAAACCCCTTAACCAAGCCCTAAGATGGATTAGGTATCCCATCCCTAACAAAAAGGATCTCCTCCAGCGTCTATATGCCTCTCATATATTTTCAAAATTTGACTTAAAATCCGGATTTTGGCAGATTCAAATTGATCCGAGAGATCGTTACAAAACTGCTTTTACGGTCCCCTTCGGGCAATATGAGTGGAATGTCATGCCATTCGGCCTAAAAAACGCCCCTTCAGAATTTCAAAAAATTATGAATAACATTTTTAATGATTATTCGAAATTTATTACCGTTTATATTGATGATGTTTTAGTCTTCTCTGATAGCCTAGAACAACATTTTAAATATTTGCATATTTTCTTCAACATTATCAAAACTAATGGTTTAGTTCTTTCAAAAACTAAAATCTGTCTTTTTCAAACAAAAATCAGATTTTTAGGTCATATTATACAGTTAGGAACTATTGTCCCTATTAATCGTTGCATTTTATTCGCTGATAAGTTTCCTGACCAAATTATTGACAAAACCCAACTTCAGAGATTTCTTGGTTGTGTCAATTATGTTTCTGAATTTATCCCTGGACTAAGCAAACTTTTAAAACCTCTTCATGATCGGCTTAAACAGCCTCCTCCTCCCTGGACTTCTATGCATACTCATGTAGTTCAGGAAGTTAAAAAGAAAGTCAAGCATTTACCATGTTTATCTTTATCTGATCCATCTGCTTACAAAATTGTTCAAACTGATGCATCTGACATAGGATATGGAGGCATCTTAAAACAAAAGAAAGAAGGTAAAGAGCATATCATTGCATTTACCTCAAAGCATTGGAATAGTTCCCAGCAGAACTATCCTACTATTAAAAAAGAAATTTTAGCCATTGTTTTGTGCATCACAAAATTTCAATCTGATTTATTAAACCAAAAATTTTTAGTTAGAATTGATTGTCAAGCAGCAAAATCTATTTTACAAAAGGATGTAAAGAACCTTGGCAGTAAGCAAATTTTTGCCCAATGACAGGCTATTTTATCAATATTCGATTTTGACATTGAATATATTAAAGGAAGCTCTAACCACATCCCAGATTTTCTAACCCGGGAATTCCTTCAAAACAGATATGCCCCCAAAGAAGAGAGATAAGGCTCTTGCCTTAAAAGCCGCTTCAGCTGAGAAATAAGCTCATCAAACTTCTCCAAAATCTCAAGATTCCGGTGAATCTTCGCAAAAGCCCAAGCCGGTTACATCTGCGGACTATGCTAATCAACCGGTCCAAACCAAAAACCATTTCTCTGCTCTTGTAGAGACAAAACCCTTGTCTGTTGATAAGGTCAAGAGATGGGCGGACATTGCCTCTGATGAGGATGAAGATTCTCAGTCCCAATCATTTTACCCAGAAGAATTTCTTTCTTGGTGCAAGAGCATGGGGATCCCTCCCCCTCAGGTAATTCCTCAAATCCCAAAAATGGAGGCTACTGAATCTCAGATTCATTACCCCATTTCCCAATCCCAGTCCTTGGTGGGTAAAGCCCCAGGAAAATCCCAATCTCTGGTGGGTAAAACCCCAGGCACCTTCATTCCTTTTCTCCCTTCTCCAAAACCGCTTCCCCCTTTTCCGAAGCCCCACAATATTTCAAATCCCAATCTATCCAAACAATTATTAACCAGATTTTTGGCATCCTGACCCAAACATTGCTGCCAAGCAATTGCTTCTCGGTGACCTTAGATTTATCCCTAGTCACCCCCACAAAAGTCAAATATTTTTTGAATTTATCTTGGTAGATTCTAAGTCTATCCTCCTCAAACAATATCAAGATAAAACAAAATCTTTTATCACTCATACTACCGTTCAGATCATGAAAATTATTTCTCCTTCTGAATGGATAAAAAATCACCCGATCCTTAGAGGGACTCCAGCCTGTAACAAATTCAAGCTTTTGTCTGATCCAATCAGATTTTCTCAATCCTTTACCCCACAGTCTTACAATTACTGGGATTATGTTGAAGCTTGGAGACTTGCTTTCACAAAACAAAACCCTATAGAAAAACACTCGTGGTTTTTCTATTTCAAAAGAAACCAACCTTTTCATTTTCCAAATTGGTTCTTAAACCAACGGTGGCCTGTCTTTGGTCCCTCCTTTGAAATCCTTCCTCCTCCTGTCAAAGAAGGATATCAATATTTTTCTGGCAGGTTTCAGCCACCTCAATCTACCCCAATACCCGTGTCTCTGCAATTTTTCTCAAAATTTGCCCTGGCATGGATTCAATGTCAGAAGCTTGAATATCACAAGCCCGAAGGTTTACAGGGTCTCCCTTTCCTCGCCCGCCGAGGATACACAAAATGGTGGAAAGACTTCAACGCCAGTCATGCCACCGTCCCAGCAATCCAACAGTGGTTCAAGACGAATCCACAATTTATCAAGACAACAGAGGTCGAGCAGACTCAGTTCCTTGCTCAGAAATCTGTTTTATCCGCCAGCTTAGCTGCAGCCTCTTCAGAAGAAGACCTTCTCAAGATTATGCTCCAGCTCTCCAAAAATCTCAGCTCCAAATCTACCGAAGCCAGTACTTCGGCCCCAAAAGAAGCAGAACCGAACTTCGACGTCAACCTAGATGACGATGAAGACTTCCTTTTGTCCAAAGAAGACGAAGAATAAAAAAATAAAAAATAAAAAAAAAATTGTTGTTGACTTTCACTGTATCAATCTACTGTAGCAAAATTGACTTTTTACTGTAGAACTTTTACTGTAGACTGTCACTGTAGCAGTTTGACTTTCACTGTAGCACTTTTACTGTAAGTCACTGTAGCAGTCCAAAATCTGTCTATTTATAGCGACCTCTTCCTTTCTGAAGAGGCATGTAATTTTTGAGAGCTTTCTCTCCCGAATCCTCTCTCCCTCTGAAGGTAGTCAGCTTCCTTTAGTATTTCAATCTTACAAACTTGTAATTTTCAGTTTTACTTTCTGTTTCAATCTTGTAATAAAGTTTTAATTTATAATAATATGGTCGGTTCTATCGCCTAAATTTTATCTGCTTTCATATTAATTTCTGCATTCTTATGCGCCCTTACTCCCCATTCTGTTAGTTTAATTTTCACTTTTTAGCATCTGCTTCCGTGTCCTTCTGAACTCCCCATTCTGTTAGTTTAATTTTCACTTTTTAGCATCTGCTTTCGTGTCCTTCTGGTATCAGTCAGGGAATAATTACTTGTTGGTTATGAAGGTTGTGTTATAGTCAGCTGAGGTTGGTTATTTAAATGCGGTTTTGTTTCCTGGCATCACTAAAAAATTGTTTTTTTTTTAATTTTAAAGATAATATGTGTGGATATCTGTGTGTATTGACTATGCTTCTGGTTATGTTCCACTGCTTACATAATAATTCGTGTAATGAACTTGCAACTGTTGTGGTTGAAACGCTATCTACTTTTGAATTTCTTAATATGTACATCTCACATACTTCATCCTTCAGGTTGCTTGCACATCTATGAAGAGTAGTGAATTGCTTATCTTTGATATTGGCTATATCTCTTCTGAGCCGGTTGAAGTGAGTTTCTTATTCAGAAATCTTGTTATATATATTATTCAATGCAAAGTTCAATTAAAACTGTGGTTCATTCCTTTTGTACCATATGATACATATATCCAAGTTGCTTGGAGCAGGCATTTTCAGCTCCAAAAGCGTTGTGGTACCAACCACGAGTCGACCAGGCGGAGCTAGCCTTGCATCACCTGCCCTGGGGTTGGCATTTTCAAATCGAACCGGAAGTACTGACACCAAGACAAAAATGAACAGAGTTCTTTGCCACTAGTGTGAATGTCTCCAGATAATCAATTCTATGATCCTTTTGCAACTGACCTGGAGTCTCTCAACTGGACACCAATTTACAACCGATCTTTTTCCACGAGGAAAAAAACTAACTCCCATAAGGGCCCCAAATGGTCTTCTTCCATGAGAAAGTGAAGCTAACTCCAGGTTGTATGAGAATAACAGTCCCAACCACCTATAACCAGAGTGAGAGGAAACCTGTGAAGATCACTGCACATCAGTTTGAATAATAGAAAATGGTTCAAAAACTACGTTCTTTGAACGCAGGATAAGCTGACTGTTTGTTTTACCATTTTATAAGGTTCAAAAAAAAGTTCTTTTTGATGATAATGCTTACTTAGAGATGGATATAATGTCTTTAATATCAAAAAGGAAATGTTGATGATGCTATTGATGAAGGGAGGCTATAACCAAAGGTTGACCAGAGAATTTGAGTGGAGATCTACACCGAGGCACATTAGAGGAGGGAACATGTAGGTAGTATAAGCCACCAACTGCAGAGCTGTTGCCAATGTTCTGCCTTATCAACAAATTCTGAGAAAAGCAAGTAGGAAAAATTTGGGGAAGTGATAGCAGAAGAAATAAGTCCAATTATCCCTCTAGTCAACAATTGATTCAAGGAAATAACTACAATCCAAAAGAAACTCAATAAAACCTCATAGTGTTGGGACCCGATAACGATTGAAGACGACCTATGCGACTGCACATGGTGTTGGGACTGAAGAACTGGCGTTTGAGGGTGCTTTGATGTAGGAGAAAAGTGGTTCTTTTTCTGTAGTTGCCTGGTAGCGATATGCATTATGCTGAAGTTGCTTTCAGTCCAGACCTGCTACGTTTTAGGTTTATGAAGCAAGGAACAAGACTAATATTTTTTGAATTAGCAGAAAGTGCTTAAGGTTGTCTAAATCTAGCTTTAATGCCATGTTGAGAAAGAAACAGGAAGAAAAATAATATGTAAGATAGGAAATATTTTGAATTGAGATGGATACTCTTCTCCTTGATTTCCATTGAATAATTACATATATTTAAGCCTATAATTGTGCCATAATTACAGGTAACTAGTTACAAACAATTGTCTAGGGTACAATCGTAATGCATAATTAATCATATTATTGTAATAAACATACACTAACATACCTAGTATGCACACCCACTCACATGCATAAAATTTGCTGATCCCTAAACTTTTACATACTTTTATATCATGATTGAGAACCTCAAGCAATAGGTTAAATATTATGACAATAATTTAATAAATGATATATTGTGAATGGTAACCCCCTCCTTTTGGACCTTCCATATTCTGTTGCTAGTAGTAAGCTAACCAGAGGGTTCAGATAGAGTAAATATGCTAAAATGCTAGAGGATAATAGGATAAAAAGTTTACTATCAAGGTGATTTTGGTCTGGGTGTGCGTAGGAAAAGGGACGTGAATAGGACAATGCATAATGACAATCATCATGCCTACTCTGGCCACCTCTTTTTCCTTTTTCAATTCATAACATATTAACTTCCCTAATTTTGCACTTATGTTGTGAAATGAGTGGCAAATTTTGCTTACTAGTAGAATTAAGAAAGAATATCAGTAAGTTGCAAGACGAGAGAACTACTATAAGAAAGAACTACAAATGATTGAGGTGCCATATGAAATATAAATTGAGGTATAGAGAAACATGTTCATCTTGCATTTTTCACGAGTAATCAATCGTGAAGGTAGAATCTGCTTTGAAGATAATATTCTTGAGTTATGAGCCTAAATTGCTCCAGAAGATATATGAATCACGTCAATCATTCATGAGCAATGGGGTATATGGTAGTGAAATATAGTTTTTCTTGAGGACGCTCAAACCCTTCATTTTCTCCTCCACTTTCTATAAGAAGATTGTTGAAGAAGCCAGGGCTAGAGATAGGTTTATGCATTAATGCAATATGCTGTTTTGTGAGATGTTCATAGCTCATCATTTTCTCCTAAATATATCCTCAAGTGTGCATGATCTCATTGTTTGAATTTCACGATAATTGTGCTGTTGTTCATACAGGTTTTAAGGAAAAGGCCGACTGTCACTATTCATGGTAGTGGTGTTCATAGTGGTTTTTGTGATATAGCTTTCACTTCAAATGACAATTCAAGGTTGGTAAAGCTAACCAACATTTTTGTACGAGAAATTTAATGTGCTACAGTTTGACACAAAAAGGGTGGAGTAATTTTAAGGGTGAAAATCTACTTACCCGCAGTGATTGCTGATTTTTCTATTCTTTGTTGATTGATATATGGAAAAAGAAAAGAATAAGAAAAAAAAAGAATATCTGGACCAGCACCATATTAGCAATGAGGCAAAGTAACCTGTCAGTCTTCCCAAAATTATTTATATTCCACTGATTTTTTTGTTAACGATGTTACCATCTGATCGTAGATATAAGAAGATTTATGTCAAATGTATTGTCTTTGTTTCTTGTTCAAATGACATGCCATTTGTACACTAAGTTCGAGGTAAACTTCTGGTCAGGTTTAGGAAATACAGAAGAAAGAATGGAAAAATCTGAAAAATGAATACCTAAAGGGCATAGTGACTCAGAATATATTAAACTCTTAAAAAGTTAAACTCTATTAGTTTCTAAATTTGAATTATGGATTTCATCACTTTGATTGGGCTATACAAATCCCTAGCTCTATTTACTTCAGTAACCTAATTCAATGAGGAATCAATCACCTTATCATTAATATAAAATATATTATAGACTATAATTAAAATAGACTATAATTTGATATCTAAATAAATAAGCTAAATACAGTAATCTCTTTCTAACAACAGTAACAAGATACTATTGACTATTCACTTTCCAAGTTCTTCAGTCCTGTTCACATTGTGCTTCACTTTCTTGTGATAGCTTGCCAATGAGTACTGCAATGCCTAACAGTGAGAAACATAAAACTGAGATGTCTTGAGAATTGTACATTTGAACTCACGAACAAGATTGTTTAATCAATGATGACATAATAGAGTTGGGCAAAGCAGCTTGGTACTCATTTGCACCATGTGGAAAGAGTCCTGTGTGCCCCATCTTGATAGGTACTTGGAGTTATAACTTCTTAAATTGATGAACCATCGTTGGATCTTCACTCTGTTAAGCACCTCGAGTTAAGCTTCATCAAGCACCCTTGAGTATCACTATATACGTTAAAGTCCTTGTCCTTCTTTATCTGCACTGAGCTCGTGTCTTATTACTATGATCTGTCAAAAGGTTGGTCAGCTATTACTAGTGTTATAAATTTCAGGCAGAACCTAGGTGAAGTCCTGCAGAATCTCCAAAGGAAGAATGTTAGAATTTCCAAACATAAGATGGATTAAGTGATCGAAGATGCTTACAACTGTTGCCTAAGGAGAAAGTATAAGGAATATTGCAAGATAAATGTCTTATTTGAATTTTATTTTTTTAAAGCTGTTATGATAAAAATGAAAAAGAAAAAAGATATACATGTATTTAGCTTTGTTTTTCCCCTTGCCTTTTCTTAATTTGGATTTCGGGTAGCATGAGTATGCCATTTTTCTTTTTCTTAATTTCCCTTTTCTCGTTCCTAGTAATATACTTAAGAATCCACTCTAGTGCCTCTCATATTCATTGCACTGTACATTGCCTCGATGATGGCTTGTAAAAGATAAACATGGGGTATGCCAGTATTATGTTACACTCAAAGTTTTGAAAGTTGAACTTGTATGCTTGATGTCCTTCATGCTAATTATTTGGGTTTATGGTCTTTTTCTTGGGTTTCTTGCCTTTTTTTGGGTGAATCGGAAGTTCGTAACCGTAGCTCTGTGTGATCTTCTTTGACAGGGTACTTGCTTCTGACACTAATGGTGTAATAAATGTCTGGGACAGAAGAATGGGTGATCTTCCTTGTCTTGAGCTCACTACTAACTCCAGTAGCTCCCTTAACCGCATCCAACTAGATGCAGGAGAACAGGTCTGCAGACTAGTAGGAGTTAGTACTATGTTATATAAATGAAGATCAATTACATCTTTGTTGAGGATATTTGTTCTGTCATCATTCCGCAAAAGGTTGTAGTTGATTCGTTTCAATAACTAATTTTATAGAAGTTCACCTGTTCTGTCTGCTTCATGCCTATACGTGTAAAATTCAGTTGCTTTCCCTTTTGCTTGTTGAATCAATTGTCATAGATAATCTTTGGAGCTAGCAAGACTGGGATAATATACATGTGGGATCTTCGAGGAGGAAGATCATATGCCGCTTTTCAAAACCATAAAGAGGTAACCACTTTTTATTGTCTCCCATCATGAGGCCTGATCTTTGATTGCTGAAAGATTGAGTTGACTAATCCAATCATCAAAGCGTTGTGCATTAGATGATAATATTCTCTACATTATAGCTAATATACAGTAAAAAGAATTGCCTTTAGCTAATTAAGAGAACAGCCAATGTTTTTCTTTTCTTTTTTTTTTTTTATTAATTCTATTGCTGTTTCTCTTTGACATCTTTCAAATGGTTATGTCATTGAATAAAATGTTGTAAATTGGTGGATCACAGTTTTAATGTAAAGTGCAAATACGACAGATTGCCAGCGTGTAAGACACCTTACTTTTTACACAGGTTTGTTATTCTCCCATAACATCTATGAAGTTAGCAGCAATGCTGGGCAAAATTGGATCCTTAAAGGTACATGAAATAATTCAAGTAGTTCTCTAACTCATTTCATACACGGGCTCTTGTTCTATCATTAGTTCATTGCTGTTTTCGTTGTATTTTTAGTTATTAGTACACATGGTCTTGCTCTATTGTTAGTTCATAATATTGTCATCTCTTTTTAGTTATTTACTGCATAATCAGTTAGCTAAGTTCAATTTCTGTGGCTTTATCTGATAGAGTATTTGAAATTTCTTTAAATATTATTTCTTTTCCTTTTATTAAGTGTTTACTGGTCATTCTCAGCATTTTTTTCTCTTGGATGGTCAAACATAGTTTCGTACCTTTTAGTTTATTTTTATTTATTATTATTCGTGTCTGTGTTGATATTGTAATGTACGCTATAAACAGAGACACACCGAAAGGGGATGCATCTCAGTATATGCAAAGTGCACACAAATTCAGTTCTGAAGTTGCATCCAACTAGATATGGAAAACCTGAACCTTGTCAGTCCCTTCTTTATTGAAGAACATATATAAACCAAATTCATCCAAGGGATCAATGAAAGAAATGATAGAACTTGGTTAGAATGTGGAACAATGTTCTATGGTGAAAGAATATATGTTTCTGCCCTTAAAGTGCCATCCATTCATTTCACTCCACAACGTCCATCACAAAACAGGATGAATCTTGGCCTAGTTTGTTCTTTGATCTTTGTGGCATCTTCAACCTAGTGTAGTCAATGGCGTGCGGCGCGATCGTGGTGCAACCATGAAAAAGAGTCATGGCACGTGACATGGCAAGCGGTGCAACCATGAAAAAATTGTAAAAATATGTAAAATTCTAGACTATTTCTATTTTCAAAACTCCAACAATTTTTCCTTAAATAAGTAGTTATTATTTGAAACACCAATATAACAAGTCAAATTTTTTTATGCCATCATAAAAACCAGCAAAGAACTAAGTAGAGTATATATTAAAAATTAGGTCTAATATTATACAAGTATTAAAGTATATATTAAAAACAGAGTAGATTTTAAATTTAATAATTAATATTATAAAATGTAGTTTTAGTGTATTATTGTATTACAATAATATTATTACTAAATACTTATCCAATTAACAGTTTAATACTTAATAAACAAAAACCAAAATAATTAATTGACAGGTATTAACAACATTAACAGAGTATTACTTATAAAAATATAGTTAACAATTGTAACCAATAAAAAACGAATAAGATTTAATTACTTAATAGATAATAGTTAATGGGGGTTGATCCATGACTTGTGTTAGTTATGCATCTCCCATAACTAACTTACTTCACCGTTGGATCAATAATTGAATAATTGTAATTTTCTTTTTCTATAATCGCAATTGTTAGGGGTGTATATGTCTGTCTGATCTACGTCACTACTGGTGGCGGTTATAAAATAAAAAAAAACAAAACCACGCCACTATTAGTGGCGAGCATGTAACAAATTTAAATTTAATTGATAGACGCTTCTATTAGAGGTGTTTTAATTAAAAAAAAAAAAGAAGGCATAGACAGAATGTATTGGTAGTTAGTATTATGGTTTTTTCAAGTTTTAGAAAGCTCTGTCTCCTTGCCTCTTCTCGCTTTGTTTCGTCTGAGTTTTTTCTTGCCTTGCATAGTCCGACCTCATCCATTTTATCTTGGTACATTTTCTTGATTTCTTCCTTTAATTTTAACATTAGATTAGATTTTGCATCTATAGCTAGACAAGATAATTACAATATTGGAGGTGATTCTCAATCACAACAAAATGAGCAACAAAATACTCAGCAAACTAACTTTAATAATACAAATGTTGATGAGGAGGAAGACATTGTACCATTTATAGGTCAAAATTTTAATTTGGTTGATAAATCTGAAGCTTTTTATAGAGGATATGCTACAAAAAATGGTTTTGAGATAAAAATTAAGTATGGTCATACAACAAATCTTTGTTCTGAACTTTTTACTTATAAGAAAGCAAAAAGCTCTTACAGAACGTACAAATATTGAAGATGAAAATATTCAAGTAGAAAAGGGTAAACGATAGAGAGATTGTGTTGGTCGTTATATGTGCAAGGCTAGAATGTACGTTGGTCATGATAAATGGAGGGTATTAGTACTTGATTTGAATCACAATCATGAACTAGTTAGCTCGAGTAAGATAAATTTTATAGAAACTTATAGAAAAATTACTCCGATGGCTATAGACATGATTGTTCATGATTGTGAATAAATTTGTTCAATGGCATGGGAGTGGATAAGTGACAAATGTGCTGACCCAGCTAGCTGAGAGCTTCATACATGAAAACCGATATGGTCATCCCACCACTCATATGGACACATATTCATAGGATCAGTTGCCTGGATATCAAATTCTCCCTGATAGAATATTCGGTTATGATGCGGAGACTCGCTTGGCCATCGTCTTGAGAATGTGTGATCCTCTTTGAATGCGTATACAAGGATCCTTGGGAAGACATGTTCTGTAACTAGCCAAGACATAGGATGACCAAGTTTCATCCTCTCATATGCCCATACCTGCAGTGGAAGTAATAAAATGAATTATAAGACCTAATTGCAATATTATGTAATAATATAATAAAAAATGATTTATTTATAACAAATACTTGTAATAAGTTTGCAAATGTGTAAAAATTGGCCATTCCAATTGAACACTTATACAATCTTCTGTATAAGTATGCTAGCACGGTAGACCTAAGGAATAATCTCTAACCTTAGTAATATTCTCCGTAAAGGTTATATATATAGAATGTATAGAATCTTTGCTAGTTTGTGAAAAAATAATTGTACTGTACAACCACAATATATAAGACATCGTATACGACCAAATAGTGGCGGGATCAGTGTTTTCTGAACAATATTTAAATGTATCAAATAACCAGTTATAAGTTGGACCAGTTCTTTTTTGGTAAGAATCTCACCATCATATCTCATTTCCTGCTAGTGTAGTACAAATTCCTTTTGTGAGAACTTCATAGGAGCACATGTGCAAAATCTTCCTAAAATAGATAACTTTGTAATAAAATAAATATCTTTCAAAGTATTTGTTACCTCCCTGCAATTTAAGTGAAACGTGTTGGTCTCACTTTTCTGACGCTTAATCAAAGCTGATACGAATGATGCATCGTGTCTCGGTCGGAAATATACTTGGATTGTCTAATATGCCAAATCCAATTCGCTTCAACAGTCAATCCTGTTTATATTGACAACGCTTATTATACATACCATTGGTGTGTTGAATACAACAAATGTGTCAGAGGTTATTGATAATTCCATATTCAGGTAGATATGTGATTAGCTTGATTATTTAGAACACTAGCATCATAAGGACTCGGTGGATGAATATTATTCATTTTAATCTGAAAAAATAACAAAAAAAATATAATTTTATTTATTACGTTTTTTTCACAAATTATCATACTTATTAAATGAATATATAATTTCAAATATACAAAAGACAACTCTATGTATTCATCTATTTCATATATAAATCATTTGTCATATATACACTCATGCATCAATAAACATGAAATAATCAAATATTACATACATTTGGCAAGGAATTTTGAATAAAAATATGATTCATGAAAAATTAAAACTAAACTAGTTATTACGCCTCTAAAATTAAAAAAAAAAGATAAAAATTAAACAATATATGACTTACTTGGACTTTGTAGGTACTGGTGCAAGGATGAGAAGATGAGGGAACGGACAACTAATTGGGCGTCGAGAGAGTTACAAAGAGTTTAAGCTGAAAAAAGAAGAAAGAAGAATAAGGGTTCATCCGGGTAATGTATTGGAGAAGAGAAGAGGGGAGAAGAATTTTAATTAGACCACTGTAAAAATTAATTAATTAAAAAGAATAACCACGCTTCTATTAGAGGCACAATAGTTTTTCAACCACCCAAGTCACATGCCTCATTTTTATTCATCTATTTAATACTTAAATTATATAAAAAATATTAAAACACTGACCACGCCGCCACTAATAGTGATGTGTATGATTTGAATTTCAAATTATATCCTCCACCATTAGGGGCATGGTTCTTCCTTAACTTTTTCAAACATATCATCCACGCATTTATTAGTGGCAGATATAAATCCCCAACTATTAAATCTCAGCCATTGAATTATCTAATCAAGGGCAGAAATTGAGTTAGTTAATATATGAACCATACCCAACGCAAGCTATGGATAACTTGTCATATATATATATATGCATATGCATAAAACAAAAGTTTTAGGAAAAATTTGAGGGCAATCTTCTTTGTACAAAGAGTGATTTGGGGATGATAGTGTCATTATAATCAATTACTGTTGTGTTACGCATAGACAATGACTGTTTTCGTAGCTTGGGGTTGAAGCAGAGTTGTCAAGGTGTGCGCCATGGCTAATGGTGCGGTGAACATTTGAGGGCAATCATTGGAAATGGGACCTGGAGGATTTGTGTGGACTATAGAGAACTCAATTCTTTAACCACTAAAAACAAGTATCCTATTCCTCTGGTGGATGAGTTCCTAGATGAGGTAGGGGGATCTGAATACTTTACCAAGCTTTACCAAACTGCCTTCAGGACTCATCAAGGATTGTTTGAATTCACTGTTATGCCATTTGGGCTTATTAATGCCCCTGCCACCTTTTAGAATCTCATGAATCAAGTATTTCAGCCATACTTGAGGAGGTTTTTGCTAGTTTTTTTTAATGATATTTTAAAACCCTGGAGGAACATTGGGAGCATCTTAGACAGGTCTTTCAAGTCACGAGGGAAAACCAGCTCTATGCTAAGAAAAGTAAATGAATATTTGCTCAGACGCAGGTAAGCTACCTTGGTCATATTGTATCAGGGAAAGGAGTAGCTATGGATCCTCACAAGGTACAGGATGTCCTTGATTAGCCACCTCCACAGAGTGGAGGCAGCTGAGGGGATTCTTCGGACTGATGGGCTACTCTAGGAAGTTCATAAAGGGTTTTGGGACCATAGCCAAGCCCTTGACAGTGAAGCTGCAGAAAGGAAAGTTTGAATGGACTGATGAAACTCAAGCAGCCTTTGAAAAACTCAAACAGGCCGTAACCTTGGCCCCAGTCCTAGCCCTACCAGATTTCACCAAGCTTTTTAAGGTTGAAACTGATGCATCCGGGACAGGGATAGGGCCTGTGCTTCTGCAGGAAGAGAGACCATTAGCCTACTTTAGCAAAGCCTTGGGGCCAAGGGCACAGAGTTACTCTACCTATGAAAGGGAACTAATGGCAGTGGCTTAAGCTTCTTCTTATTCGGGAATGAACAGTTTATCATCAAAACTTATTATCAATCCCTTCGGTACTTCTTGGAACAGAAAGTGGCAACTTGTCTGCAACAAAAATGGCTAAGCTAGCTCCTGGGATATGTATATGTGATCAAGTATAAGGACAACAATGCAGCTGATAGTTTGTCCAGGAAATTTGAGGGAATCTGATATCCATGAGGACATGGATAATTTTGAGGGGAGGGTATTGTCAGGATACCTTGCTATCATTACTATTAGAGTATTAAAATCCATTCTATTTACTATGGTATTGTGGTAACTAGTTAAAAAGGGACATGTGGAGACATGTGCTTATTGGATAAGGTTAGTTAGGAAAAGGAGTAGGTTAGCAAATGTGGTGCATGATTAGACCACCATAAATATTTGTGTTACTGATGATATGATTATTATGATATGAATGAAATATAACTTCTCCCTCAAGTTTTCTCTCTTCTCTCTCACTCCCTTTTTTGATTGTCTCTATCTCCTCCCCTGTTCTACCTTCCCCAATTCTTCTTTATTTCTCCCCCATTTCTGCTCTATTCTCTCTGCTTCTCTGTATATCAAGTCAGGTCAATCTAGGCCTGACATATAGTGGTCCTTGGTCTAACTTGAAAAGAGAATTAAAAAACAAAATGAAATGGATTTATCAGCCTGAAGGAGAAACCTTGTGAATGTTGTGTTTTAACTTAATCATATTTTGATGTTTTGCAGGCGCAGACAAATATTGTTTCTAGAGAAATACACTCGATTGACATAAATCCATATTGCCCATACCAACTGGCTTTCCACCTTGATGACGGTTGGTAGGTTATGAATAAGTTCATTTGCTTTGTACATATCTTTCTATATCGTATACAATTATATGTACATCGACTCTCTCTTTTCCTGAAGTATTGTATCAGACACTTGACATTTGTACGAGGGTATAGAATTCTTTATTGTTTTGTAGAAATTGGTTCTTGTTTTATCCATATATGGTCAATGTTGGTAAAGGCTATGTCAAGTCTTCTTCCTTTCTTCTAATTAAAATGACTATGTAGTATATGTATGATGCACCACATTTAATCAACTGACCGTAGCTCTCTCTCTCTCTCTCTCTCTCTCAAGTATTCCTGCCGCTAGGAAGAATATATCCCTTAAGGATTTTATTGTATCTATATTTTGCTGATATATTTTTGTAGGTTTCTTGGAGCGAAAACGATGAATATTGCTAAATTTTGCATCATTGAACTCTTAAATATGTTGTTTTAAACTCATAATGTATGCTATTAAAATGATTCCTTATGTATCAACTACTAGATTATTTGACAAAAACTTATTTGCACATGAGTATTCTACTTTACATAATCCATGTGGACTATTCTAAACTATTTTTATTCTCCCTATTTTGTAGGTCAGGTGTTGTGGACATTAATAATTTTTGTGTGACACATATTCATTGCCCTCCCCCACCTTGGTTGTGAGTACCAAACAATTAGCAAAAAATCTACAATCTTGGCTTTTATGAGGTTAATTTACAGAATAATATATTGCATATTCAGCGAATCGTTTGTCTTTTCTTGATGTATAAGGGATGGGTTGAGTGATCCAACCGACCTATCATACTCGAGGAAACCATCATGGCTGCCAACTTCTCCAGTAAGACTAAGACTTTTATTCTGTTGATATTTTTCTATAACTGGCTTGTGGCACATTTTTCCTATGCTAGTTTATTTATCTCAAGGTATTTGATGGTCATTGACATGATGGATGTCTACATTCTTTAGTTTCAGATGACTTTTTTTTGGCTTTGCTCTTTGATAGAACATTATAGGTCTTGTGACTGGACACCATATAATAAGCTAGTTGGTATTTTCTCATTCTGTTTAAATTGCACATCTTAATTTACCATGTTTATAGTAGTGCTCAATATTTGTTTGTTTCATTAATTAGAGTTCTTAGTGTTAACTCTGTCATTTTTTATCATTTTTCCTTAATGTTACGAACAGAATTGATCCAAGACTAGTGTTTTAAAAGGCCCCAGTTGAACTGGTTACTCCGGGTGGCTAGCCTAGGTGCTCTAAGCAATATTCCATCACCTAGCACCTTGGTCCGATTAATCCCCTCTTAGTTTTGTTCAACCAAACTTTATCCATTTAATATTTGCCCGAGTACTAGGTGTTCCCCTTATTGTCTAGGTCCCCCTAAAATCTTATAACATTGCCTGGAGGATCAGGAGGTGATGCAGTATAAAACGTCTAAATCCAAGACATTTCAGTTTCAAATCTCACAATCACATTAAACGATTAACATTTTCTTAGGGTGTAAACTGATAATTGTAGGGACTAGAGTAATGTAGCAAGCAATAAGATGCATTCAGCTCTTCTTTTCATGTAGTTTATGATTAATTAGAGCAACCATGTCAGTAACCATAGAGCCCCAAAGTCCTTATTTTAAGGTCCAATGAAGAGAAAAAGGACAAAAACCTGCTGCACCAGTTTCTTTAGTTCAAACTTAATACCACTGATCACATACATCAAATGCATATATTTTTTTTATTCTATAGTGATGCCTTGCAAATTTAAGTTTATTTTAGAATATTGATTTGTATTAATATGATATGTCAGGAGTGTATTTCAAAATCTGATGAAATAAAATTTTATTATGAAATTAATTATTTTAAATATAATCTCTATGTTTATTTAATTAATTAAAACAATTGTTAGTAAATAAATAAATAAATTTTTAATAATTTGTTTATTTTTATAATACTATTACATAATAATGTAATTGTGGTTATTTAATTGATTCATGATGGATTTAAATAATACAGATAATGAAAAGGAAAGAGTTTGGAATATTATTACTTTATCGTTGTGTAAGTTAAAATAGAGAATCTAGCGTAGATGTGATAAATAATTCTGTAAAAGTAAAAAATGTAGCATTTGTATTTGTAAAATAGAAAATCTCTTGTGAGAAACTGGTGTGAGTGGCCTTATAATAAGCTTTTCTGTGATGTATTTGTGTTTTAATGCAGATCTATGCCGTGGGATCATCTAGTAAAGGAATTTATCTTTTAGATTTTTATCCAGACTCCAGCACCCCTTGTCATGTGGACTTCGAGTAAGAAGTAGTGTCCTTTTCCCTGGTTGCATTTGCAATTTGTTACTTTGAACAAGTGGCTTCTTTTCTGCGTACATGATCTGCATGCAAGTTTAGCTCCTACAGCTAGAATACTGTACCATTTTCTTGAAAAGGATATTTATTTGTTATGTGTTTCTATATCTCATAGTTCATCTGCCATATTTGTTTATCAAAAGATGAATGATGACAGGCTTTTTAACTAACAAATTGTTTTTGAACATCTAATATTTCTGCAGCGACTATAAGACCAGCACTCGTGGGGAGACCGACCGGCATAAGAAAAATAGGTTTATTCACTTGTCTCAGCTTGTTACTGCATGTGCAGCTCACCCCCTTGATGGCACCATCATAGCTGGAACCAAGGTTTGCATGACTTTGAGTTG
This sequence comes from Centella asiatica, assembly GCA_014636745.2. Classification (NCBI taxonomy): domain Eukaryota; kingdom Viridiplantae; phylum Streptophyta; class Magnoliopsida; order Apiales; family Apiaceae; genus Centella; species Centella asiatica. The sequence goes on from CM025780.1 coordinate 971,552, forward strand.
CATGGATTCACAACTTGGCTATTCATATATGTCATACATTTTGTGAAATGTTCATAATTCCCTTTTACTAGTAGTCTAGCATCGTCCAGGATGGTAACCAAAAACAAAATTTGGAAAGCCAAGCTTAAAAATTGATCTAATTTAAATTGTCATAATGATGGTGGGATGAGAAAGGTATTGATCATGTATAACCACCAAGAGTTATTTAGTCATTTAATGATTTAATCTACTAAAACTTTCGAAAAAATAATTGCAAATTATGTGGTACATCAGAGAGGAAAATGTTGCAATTTTGTGGGACGGAGGGAATAGCTTAGGATATGGCTACGGAGGGAATAGCGTAGGATATGGCTACATAGTAAACGTGGATGTAATAAGTAACACCGTTAATGTTGAAGTAAAATTGCCAAACTTCTGTGATTAATTTGACCGTAAAAAGCTATGTGGTATATTTATGACATTAATAAGTACCAACAATAAAATAGGTAAGTGCATTCTTTCACGGACATGGCTCCTCCCGTTACTCTTTCCTCCTATTTTTCTCGATGCATTTTATGACTTTAAGTATAATTTATTTAACGTAATTTTAACCGTTCAGATAGATAGAATATGAAAAAAAAAGATGGTTATTCCAAGTTTAATTTTCAATTGTGCTTGATTTCAGCAATCATCACTGGTGATGATTACCCAGAAACGCCAGTCGTGCCGAGGGGATACATGTTTTGAAGAACCAGGGAACATGTGAGAAGATGCAACAAGTCCTATGTAACTCTCTCTTATGTAAAATTAAAATTCTCCGGAGCTCTTGATCCAGCTCGGGTAGTGGTAGTGGTCGGACTTTGTTATTAGTTAGTTACAAATTTAAATGCAAGTATATATTCCTATTGGTTCAACATATGCTTGTTGATAATAATTAGCATTGGGAAATATTTAAAATCCGTTATTCATACAAGAATCGAGTGTCCCTTCTATATTAATCTCTATCTCTTCTCTCCTCTTTCAATTGTAAATGGTTGTGAAAAAAAAAATACTCATCTCAACTTAAAGTGAGATTTTGCATTTTCAATAACTTTGAAGGAAAAATTTTATGAGGTACATAAAGACTTCTTAAATAAAAAAAGTATGGCACAAGTTGTTTTTATTTTATTGTTTAATTTAAATATTTTATTAATAATTTTAATTTAATATTTCTTGTATTTTAAATTAATATAAACTATATTTAATTGTTGTTTAATATCAAATTTGTCTGAATTAATTTTGATCGTACAATATAAAAATATTTTAACACATATTAAGTATTAGTAATTTCATGATTTTATTAAGTCAAATTGACTTTGTAAATTCAAATTTGATCTCATATTTTTTTTTTCATAATTAATATATATCTTTATATACTTTATTATTAATATAATGCTATCAATTCATTAATACTTTTGTCACATAGAACTTATAATATCAATAAAAGAAGAATTTATAATTTTGATAATATAATTTAAAAGGAAAAAAAAAGATAATAAAATATAGTACTTAAGAATTGCAATTAATATGATGTATAATATTATATTTTAGATTATTCATTAATATTTCTTTAAGTTGTTTTAAAATTTTTACATTAAATTGAAATGAAGTGAACATAATTTATAATTCTAATTATAATTAAAATATATTATCTTACACTTACTCATATATATTATAGATATTATGTTAATTATAAATTTGAAAATGTATTCCTAACATCCAAATACAAAGTTAGAGAAATTAAACAAAAATAAAATATAAAAAATATTTGAAACATCTATGTCATTAGAGATATGTTTTTAAATCATACTAAAACTACAAACTAGTTAGAAAATAAAATTGAAACATGTGGTAAATCTTAACAATTATTAACTAAAAGAAAATATAATAAATACATATAACAGAATCCACCAAAAAATTATTAAACGAATAAACTTAATCAAGAAAATCACAATTTAATTGATTATAATTGAATATGGTAATTAAAATAATTATAACAAAATAATGATGATAAATGTTAGTAACCCAAAAAATATAATAACTGCACAAAAATAACTTAACTAATAAAACAAATAATTCTTTAAGTCAAACGATATAATTTTAATTAAAACATTGATTTTATTTGTATAATTTATAATGTGTTTATATATATGTGCTTCAAAATAATTAATTATGATAATATATACTTCAAAATTACTTAATACAAAATTAAGAATCGTTGTACTTGTTTCATGGAATTAATTTTAAATATATATGATAATTATGTTAATTAAACTATCAAATATCACATTTAATTTTTTGTCCATAATTCCATTAGTCATATATATAAAGTTAGTTATTATATTATATTCATATATTTTATTTTAAAATTATCTAATTATGTATTTCGTAACTCCTAATAGAAGTAGGAATTGAGAAAATTAAGTAAAAGTAGATTAGAAGTATTGGATGAAAGTAGAACTGAATTATAAAATGATAATAATGGAATAAAAGTAATTTGAAGAGTATTGGAAAGAAAAAGTGCAGAACCATGTGATATGATAGAATAATCAGCTTATAGTTAATTTTAGTTGATTTATAGTTTTATAGTTTATTAGGAGAGATCAGTGTGATAAAGTGGCATCAGGGCCTGCCGAGGAAGCGTCAGGGGTTTGATCGAGAGCCGATGTCAAGGGATGATATCAAGCGCGTCAGGGAATGCTTAATCTCTGATAGATAAAGTTACCCGTCAGGGGATCGTTAGTTTCCGATAGACTAACTTGGTTCGTCAGGGGATGCGTAGTCTCTAATAGGCATAATTGTTCGTCAGGGGATAAATAGTCTCTGATAGGCTTAATTGCTCGTCCGGGAATAAATAGTCACCGATAGCTATTTTATCCACTGACAGCTGTGACTATTAAATTCACGTATTTATTCATTTTTCGTATTTGTTTCCTAGTTTAATAGGTTTGTAATCCTTTCCTTATTGGATTAGGTTTCTTTCCAACGTATTATTCTTTCCAATTAGGATTAGATTTGTAATTACAACTTATAAATAGTTGCTTATGTTGTACGTTAAAAAGCATCCAGATTTTGATTAATAAAATTCAGAAGTATTTTATAATTTCTTATTATTTGTGTGATATAAACAAGATCCTGTTCGTGTGATTCGAATAGACTTGAGCTTGTGACTCGTTCAAGAACCCTAAATCGACTTTTTGTGCGTACATCAATAAGTTGATTTAGTATATCCGAGTCTGTAGGCTTAAACACCCTACATCACCATGACATAAAAAAAACATGTTTATGCTTTTAAATATGTAATATATTTGTGAACTGCTATAAGGCTTTTATTTGGACACATTTTCGCTCTTGATCGCTTAGAATCTCGTCAATCATTCAAAATTAAAGTGAAATTTTGTATATGTAGTAATTTCAAAATATTATGAAGTACATAAAGATTACTCTTAAATATGAATTTTTATACTTCATGTTTTTACAAATTTCCATCACAAATAAAATCATATAATTACATAAAAAAAGAAGAAGAGGTAACTCTAATTTTGAAATGAATGAAGTATTATTTCTTTGCTTTGAAATTATTCATACATTTTGTTTTACACATAAATGTGTCTGGGAAATTTTATAATACAAATTTAAAGTGATTTTTTTTCTTCTCTATAATTTAAAAGTAAAATATTATAACAAGTAATCGGTGAAAAATTAGGGTAATATGCTTGGAATGCCACCAGGACAATTTATTTTTTATGTGGTTAACTCCCATGTTGTTCTACCATTTATGTTACTTTATACCCACCCCCATCCCAACTACATAAAGTAAAGTGTGCAATCAACTCCATCAGTTTGTCTAAGACCCCTTGAAAATAAGGAATCCTTGAAATACTAAGAAGAATAAAAGGAATGGAAACTCTGAACCTTGTCAAAATTGCTTGATATTTTAGTGACAAACACAATTCTTGGTGGAAATAAGACAAGTAATCAACTAATAAAGATCCAGTGAAGCTAAACTGCTGTCATGGTTTAGAGAATAAAAGAGAGCATAATAGTATTCTTTCTTGCATGAAGTTATCTCTCCTGTCTTGATATTCAAAACGAAGCACGTGTTCAAAACCCAAGAATTAAGGATCAAATACTCCCCATCTTTCATCCACTTGATAAGAACAACTTCATGACCCTCCAGGTTGATGTTGATGTCATGCAACTTTACCCATTCCTTCGTCTTGGATTCCCTCAATACCCAGATCTCCCATGAATAATCATTGAGAGGAATCGGAATCATCACAGATAAAGTCAACTTTATCTGCGAAATAGTGATATTTAGATTTAATGCTCTAAACGGCGTGGATAAAAGTTCTTGAAAAAATCAAGAGAGAATGTTGTTGGGAATAAAACCTTCACAAATACCAAACCGCAAGCAAAAAAATAATTCAATTACAGAAAAGAACACAAAGATTTACTCTGATTCACCTAAATCCGGACTATATTCAGTCTGTTTGAATATTATTATTATTGATTCAAGTTTTTCATAAAATACAATTATGGTTGAATATCTCACACTCCGCTAATCTACCTTGCAAACTCTCAATAGTTACATAATATTCTCACCCCTTTGTAAAAGACTCTCACAAAAAACTAAATATTATGATTTAGTTTGATCTACCCATAAATACAATAAACCATTGTATTTGTAGACCCCCAATATAATGTTAGAAACTCAAAAGGAATTGAAAAAATAACCAAATCCAAAACCCAAATGGAAACCTATTTTGATTAGGAATAGAAAATAAAACACATCCCAATAGGAAATAGAAAAACCTATTCCTAATTGGAAATAGATAATGATGAAGTATGATCCAACTCCAACATTCTCCCACTTGGTGAATACTTCACACACAATGCATCAACTCCCATACCCTGAGTCTTTAACCTAACTTTAGAAGTACACCACTAAAACTTGTCTAAAGTAACCAGCTCTGTCAAGAATTCCGCACAATTTGCTACTATGTCAACCTTCTCCAAGTGCACCACTTTGTCCTCCACTTTTTCTCGAATAAAGTGATATTGAATGCCAATATGTTTCGTCCTGGAGTGATACGCTGGATTCTTTGCTAAATGTATAGCACTTTGGCTATCACATTTCACCACAACGGATTTTTCCTTAAACTCAAGCTCCTTGCACAGCCGACGAAGCCATATTGCTTCCTTCCTCGCATGAGTCAATGTCATGTATTATGCTTCAATAGATGACAAGACAACCATATTTTGCCTCTTACTCATCCAACTAACCGGTTCACTGAACAAGTTAAATACATAACCACTTGTCGATCTTCGACAGTCTAAGTCACCACCCCAATTTGCATCAACTGACCCCGTCACACCAAAAGACACCTTATCTCCATTACCATCAAAACATAAAACACAATCTAAGGTTCCACGAAGATACTTGAACACCCTCTTGACGACAGTCCAATGCTCCTTTCCTGGATTAGACATATATCTGCTCAATACTCCCATTGAATGAGCAATATCTTGTCGAGTACACACCATTGCATACATTAAGCTACTAACCGCGCTAGCATATGGAATGTGTGTCATTTGCTCCTTCTCCTCATCACTCTTAGGAGATAACTCTGTAGACACTTTAGCTCCAACTAACATAAGAGTCCCGACTGGTTTGCAATCAGACATGTTGAACTTCTTCAAGATTCCTTCAACATATTTTCTTTGCCCAAGCCAGCGTTTGCGTTGTCCTCGATCTCTCCGTATATGCATGCCCATGATGTAAGTAGCAACCCCAAGATCCTTCATCTCAAACTGTTGTGCTAGCAATCCCTTAACAGTTTTGATCATCTTCTTGCTATTACCCACCAAGAGCATATCATTAACATACAAAGTCAGAATGACAAAATCCTCACCTGATCTCTTCACATAAACATAATGATCGGCCTGGCTTCGAGTGAATCTGATCCATTGAGCATAACTATCAAACTTTTGATACCACATCTGAGGTGACTGTTTTAGGCCATACAAAGATTTATCCAACTAGCAAACCAAGTCCTCCTTTTCTTTGACCACAAACCCCTTTGGCTGCTTCATGTAGATCTCCTCCTCACTATCCCCATAAAGAAAGGCTATCTTTACATCCATTAACTCAACCTCAAGATCATACGCAGCTGCCGCAGATAAAACAGTTATAATAGTTGTTAGCTTTGCCACTGGTGAGAAGATCTTTGCATAGTCCACTCCTTCTATTTGAGAATACCCTTTTGCAACTAGCCTAGCTTTATACTTCTCCACTTTACCATCTGCATTCTGCTTCTTTTTAAATACCCACTTGCACCCAATTGCCTTCCTACCCTTAGACAATTTCACAAGCTTCCATGTGTGATTCTGATCAAGTGACTGCATCTCCTCTTTCATTGTTTCCTCCCACAGATTAACATCATCCAAGGCTCTCGCCTCTTTAACTGAACCAGGTTTATCACTAATGACTGTCAAAGCATAAGAGGCACTAAGTGAATACCTGCTAGGTGTTCTCCTAACACGTATGAATTTCCTCAATGTTGGCTCTGGTTGAGGCTCTTGTTCAGCCTCCACTCCATGATCTAAATCAAAACTATCATTATCATCCTGTTGAACTAATTGTTCTTCATCTGAATCATCATCAACAGCTTCTGATGAACCATGTGGGTCTTCATATTTCACATCATTTGTTGAGCTCACATCAAACTCAACATGACTAGTCTCCTTGGTTAAACTTTCAGTGACAACATCAACATTTGATGTTTCTCTAAACACCACATCTCTGTTGTACACAATAGTCTAATTATCTAGATTCCACTATTTTTACCCCTTGACTCCATCTCTGTAGCCAACAAACTTGCACTTCTCAGATTTGTAGTCAAGCTTTATCCTTTTCTCTTTAGGCACATGCATATAAGCATCACAACCAAACATACGAACATGACCCATACTTGGCTCCTTTCCAAATATTACCTCATATGGTGTTTGATCCTTTACCGCTGAAGTAGGAGTTTGATTCTTCAAGTAACATGTTATAGCAACTGCTTCTGCCCAGAACTCAGGCTCCAAGCTTGCCCAACTTTGCATACATCTAGCTTTATCCATAAGGGTACAATTCAGTTGTTCTACCACTCCATTCTACTGAGGTGCATACCTTATGGTGTTCTATCTTGCAATGTCTACTTCTGTACAATACTTGTCCACAAACTTATACTCCAAACCATTGTCAGTCCGAAGAACTTTGATCCTTCTATCAAGTTGATTTTCCACCAATGCCTTGAACTCCTTGAACTTTTCAAGCACATCCGATTTCCTTTTCAAGAAATAAATCCAAGTATACCTTGAGTAATCATCTATAAAGAAAATGAAATATCTTGATCCTCCAAGTGATTCATCCGAAGACTCACAAAGATCACTATGTATCAAATCCAGCACCCTTGTAGCCCTTGTACCTTCACCCTTAAACTTTACTCGGCTTTGCTTTTCATACAAACAATGTTCACAAAAGCCAAATCCCATAGAACAATCTGGGACCCCTTCCACTAGTTGTTTAGAGGCTATGGTAGAAAGCCCCTTCTCTCCTATGTGTCCAAGTCGCTGATGCCATAACATGGCTACACTAGTGTCATCACTAGGCTATGTCTCAGAAATCAATGCACTCCTAAACTGAGGCTCAACAGTGTCTCTCAACAGTTTGTACAAAGTACCATATCTAGTGCCCCTCACAATAATTATTGAACCGCGAGTCATCTTGCAAGAATCTTTAGTGCAACTGAAGGTGATGCTTGCATCTGTCATCATGCCCACTGATATTAAATTTTTGCTGAGTCCTGAAATATGCATAACTCCAGGGAGGGTCTTCACCATCCCATCACTCATTCTGAGTCTAACTTTTTCACGTCCAACTATCTTTAGTGTCTCACTGTTCCCCAAGTAAACACTGCCCCCATCATATTTCTCATACTCGCAAAAACACTCCTTGTGGGAAGTCATATGATAAAAAGCTCCAATGTCAATATACCACACATCAGAATCTGACTGAGCCACGCAAGCCGCCACCAAGTACAAGTCGTTGTCATCCTCCTTTTTCTTAGGATCACCTTTATCTCCTTTGGCTGCTTTGTTTGGACAATCGGCATCTTGCTCACCTCTTCTTTATTAAAATCTTCAAAGGGGTCTTGAGCATCATTTAGGTGTTCTTCTGTTGATTTTATGGACATAGCATTTGTAGATTTTGATTTGGAGGATGCTGCTTCTGAAAATCCATCCATATATGATCTTTGAAAGGAAGCTTTGACATCTTCCAAAGATTTACAAGGATCTTCCTTCAAAACATTTAAGTATTTCCATAGGAGATAATTCTAATAATTCGTTAGTGTTAGAAACACTGTTCTCCTTTAATTTAGGAGTTTCCATAATTTTAACATTTTGATATTCTGTGCAGATACGGCAGATATCTTTCATAACTGAGCTATATTGGAATTTAGGTCACCATTTGAAGAAATAATTCATTCCTAAATAAGGAAAATCTTCTTCATCATTAATAATTGCAGTATAATTCCAATAATTATAGTAAAAAAAATGTTGAAACTGATGCTTCCAACATAAGATATAGAGGTATATTGAAACAATTAAATCCAAATACTAATAAAGAAGAATTAATCAGCTTTAATTCTGGTAAATGGAATCATGCACAAATTAATTATGCAACTATTAAAAAAGAAATGCTTTCCATTAAAAAAATATTTCAAAATTTCAAGATGATTTACTAAATCAAGAATTTATACTTCGGATTGACTGTAAGGCAGCCAAAGACATTATTGAAAAAGATGTTAAAAATCTTGTTTCAAAAAAAATATTTGCTAGATGGCAAGCTATATTATCTGTATTTGATTTCACCATTGAATATATCAAAGGTGATCAAAATTCTTTGCCTGACTTCTTAACTCGAGAATTTTTGCAGGAAATTATGTAGGTCATTCCCAACGTGGAAAAGGACAATCATCTCGAGGGAGTTCCTCTCGCAATCATACTCCTCGCGGAAGAGGAAGAGGAAGAGGAAGAATGAATTAGTCATCTCAAGGGCATGCCCTTTTGACTTATGATCAAAATTATCCAGTAACTCCTAATGCAAGGACGTTGAAAGATGTTGCTCTTGAAGCACAAGAAACAGCCAATGATAAAAACAATGATTTACAACAAAAATCCTATAATGAGTTCCTAATGGTACTCGAAAAATTAGATTGCAAGTGGCTAGATGAGCCATGGAAAATTGCCAACAAATATTTTGAGAAAGGCATTTTTGCTCATAATTTTGCCCAGAAGAACATAATGCAATATGAAATTATTCTGAGTGAAACTAACTTGGTTTATTTTCAACATTCTTACAATGATCATGATACAAATTCTTTTGATTTTTCAAAAGCAAAAATATTACATATTATTTCAGTCAATGAGTGGGGTTCCAGTCCTAGACAATATCTTAAATACGTAGATCCAGATACACCCAATAAATTATTTTACTATAATTATTGGAATTATATCGAAGCATGGCATTATGCTTTTATTTATCAAAATAATCATAGAAAACACTCTTGGTTTTTTATGTTCAACCATTATTGCCAACTAGAAGAAGTTCCAAACTGGTTTTTGAATAATTGGGAAAGAATTGGTCCTGAGTAGTCTTTTCTCCCCGAGAAATTATCTGAATTATTATTACATTATTCGCAGCTTCATCCAAAGCTACGGAATGAAAAATTATCAGCCTCTATCAGAAACAAAAAGGCATTATTATTCTTTATTGCCCAGTTTAAAATCCCATGGATCTGACATTGGCAGTATTGCTCAAATATGGATGAGAATGATCTTCCATATTTAGGGATTAATTATTTCTTCAAATGGTGGCTTAAATTCAAATATAATACCATCAAAAAAGAGGCCAGAGAAATATGCACTCAGTTTCAGAATGAGGCAATTATGGAACCTTCTCGTCTCAAAGAGATCCAATATGAGAAAAAAATAAATTTGAACCCTGTGGCAATTATAAAATTTTTAGAGGATTCTATGACGAAAGAAGATTCTTCATCTCCAGAAAAATTAAAATTAACTCTCCAAAAGACTTTGGACATGATTATGGAAGGAGTATCAACCAATTCTTCAAAATCCCAAGAAGATTCATCAATGAGGTCTAAAGACTCAAAGGAGGCCATGAAAACCCAAGACTCGAAAAATCAGGATGCTCAAGATCTGTATGTAGATTTTAATGCATCTGAAGAAAGTAAGATGCAGATTATCTTCCTCCTTCAAAAGGAACGGAAACAGGGAAAGTCTCCAGCAAAATGATTTGATTTATAGTGGGTCTACATCATCTAGGAATTAACTGGCCCCACACTACATCTAGGAATTAGCTGGCCCCACACAACTGGCATATTTTGAATCATTAGGTTCATAGAAGAATCCTTGTCTTTTTTGTTTCTATTTTATTTATTTTTGAATTCTGGATTTGAGATCCGTCTCCTTTTTTCTGTATATATAGAGCTTTGTTAGTTTAGTTAGAGGCAGAACTCAGATTTAGATAGTTTCAGAACTTCAGAGATAACTCTCTTGTAATAAATTTCTCTACTTATAATAAGAAGAAGTCTCTATCTAAATTATTCCAGCTCCCTTCAATTATTCAACAATTATGGAAGGCCAATGTAAGTCTTCTATTTAAATATATTTCAGTTTTATAATAATAATTATTATTGATTTGTTTGGTATTTGGTCAGCATACTACAACTTAGTCTGGAAGCCTGATTTAATACTTATTTTCTGCTAATACTGTAAATGAAACTAAGAGAACGGAAGAGAACGAAGACATTAGCAGCATATGTGATTTAGAAATAGTCGTGTATCGCTAAAAAGTAGATCTAATACCTCTGGTATCAGAGCTAGAGGGGGAAGTAAGGTGAAGTATTCTGCTAATGTCTTCTTAAGTATAAACTATTTCTGTTGTGATTCAGATGTGAAAAGATCACGCTTCCGGATAAATCAAATCCGTGTACTTCAACAGTTTAGTAATGCAACAACAATATAAAAAGCAGTTAAGTAAAAGATCACGCTTCCGGATAAATCCGTAGTATGTGATCGATTATTGAAAAGTAAATTAATGCAGTACTAAATTAATGCAACATCAATATAAAAGCAGCTAAGTAAAAGATCACGCTTTCGGATAAATCCGTAGTATGATGATCGATTACTGAATTTATTACAATATAAAAACTATTACAGGATTGAAATTACAAGATTGAAAATATAAAGGAAGCAGACTGACTGCCTTGGGGAGAGGATTTGGGGAGAAAACTCTCTAAAAATTACATGCCTCTTTAGAAAGGAAGATGTCGCTTTAAATAGACAATTTTTGGACTGCTACAGTGAAAGTCTACAGTAAAAGTGCTACAGTAAAAAAAGTCAATTTTGCTATAGTTGGAGCATGATCTTGAGGAGGTCATCGTCACTAGCAGCAGCGGCTAGGCTGACTGTTAAAACGGATTTTTGAGTTAGGAACTGGGTTTGCTCAATCTTCGTTGTCTTGATGTATTGGGGGTTCTTTTTGAACCACTGCTGGATTGCTGGGTTGGTGGCATGACTGGAGTTGAAAACTTTCCACCATTTTGAATATCCTCAGAGGGCGATGAACAGAAGACCTTGTAAACCTTCTGGTTTATCGAACTCCACCTTTTGACAATGAATCCATGCCAGAGAAAATCTGGAGAAGAATTGCAGAGACATGGGTGTTGAAGCAGATTATGGTAGGTTAAACCTACTGCAGAAGTAATGGTACCCGTCTTGGACAGGAGATGGAAAGACTTCAAAGGAAGGGCCAAAGATGGACCACCACTGATTGATGAACCAATTTGGAAATTGGAAGTCTTGATTGCGTTTAAAGTAGAAAAACCAAGAATGTTTTTCTATTGGGTTCTGTTTAGTGAATGCAAGTTTCCAAACATCAATATAGCCCCAGTAGTTATAGGTCTGGGGGGGAAAAGGATTGGGAAAAAGACATTGAATCAGATAAAAGTTTAAATTTGGAAGGGGCAGGAGTACCGATAAAGATAGGGTGAGTTTTGGTCCATTCAAATGGAGAAATAATTTTCATGATTTGAATAGTAGTATGGGTGATGAAACTACCAGACTTATCCTGATATTGTTTTAAAAGAATGGATTTAGAATCCACCAAGATAAATTAAAAAAACCTTTGGGTTTTATGAGGATGGGAAGAGATAAAACGTCTGTCACCAACAAACAATTGCTTGGCGGCCAAATTTGGGTTAGGAATCCAGAAATCTGGTTCCATTTGGACAATCAGTTGAATTGTTTGAGATTTAAAGTACTGGGGTACTTCAGAAAACGAAGAGAACAGTTTTGGGGAAGGAATGTAAGGGGTGATTGTTCCTGGGGTTTTACCCACCAGAGATTGGGATTGGGAAACAGGGTAATGAATTTGAGATTCAGAAGTCTCCACTTTTGGGATTTGAGAAATTTCCTGAGATGGAGGAATTCCCATATTCTTGCACCAGGAGAGGAATTCTTCGAGATAAAAAGATTGGGATTGAGATTCTTCATCCTCAGCAACAATATCTTCCCATCTTTTGACTTTGTCAATAGCTAGGGTTTTTGGTTCTGCAAGGGCAGAGAAATGGTTTTAAGTTTAAACTGCTTTAATAGCATAATCAGAAGATGAGACTGGCTTGGATTTTTGGGAGGATTCAGTTGAATCTTGGGATTTAGGAGAAGATTGGTGAGCTGATTTCTCAGCTGAGGCGACTCTTAAGGCGATTGCCTTATCCTTCTTCTTTGGTGGCATATCTATTTTGGAGAAATTCTCTGGTTAGAAAATCTGGGATATGGTTAGAGCTTCCTTTAATATATTCAATGTCAAAATAAAATATTGATAAAATAGCTTGCCATCTAGCAAAAATTTGCTTGCTGGCAAGGTTTTTTACATCCTTTTGTAAAACAGATTTTGTAGCTTGACAATCAATTTTGACCAAAAATTTTTGATTTAATAAATCAGCCTGAAATTTTGTAATGCATAAAACGATTGCTAAAACTTTCTTTTTTATGGTGGGATAATTCTGCTGAGAACTATTCCAATGTTTTGAAGTAAATGCAATGATATGCTCCTTGCCGTTTTTCTTTTGTTTTAAGATGCCTCCATATCCTATGTCAGATGCATCAGTTTGAACAATTTTATATGCAGAAGGATCATATAAAGATAAACATGGTAAATGTTTGACCTTCTTTTTAACTTCCTGAACTACATAAGTATGCACAGAAGTTCAAGGAGGAGGAGGTTGTTGCATTAATTTAGCACAGAAGTCTTAAGGCTTGATTTGAAGATTTATAATTGATAACTAAACGAGGTGCTCCTCTTTCAATTTCAGAGCTTTTGTTGACATAAAAAGCTGCACAGCTCCAAGGAGATTTGCTGTGTGATATAATCCTTTTCTTTAGGTCTTGAATCTCCTTTTGACAGTGGGTGATGAGTTCATGATTCATCTGGATGGGTCTGGCTTTGGTTGGGATAGTTTTCTCATCAAAATCAGGCTTGTAGGGGAGTCTGACACTATGATTTTTCCGATCCCGAAAAGCATTGGGAACATCAGTACAGAGCTGGGTGATAATCTTGGTTTCAAAAGTTTAGATTCTATTCTTAATAGAAGGGTTTTGCAGTTGGCTCTCGATGCGCTAATGAACTATCTCTTCCTTGAGATAGTTAATTTGCGCTTTCTTAGACTTTAGCAAATGGAGGTCTTTGTGGATAGGAGGTCTATCAAAGGGAAAGACGATGGAGGTATACTCAATCTGGATACCCTGATTGGTGACCATGAAGGGGATGATCTGCTGGATAAAAGGGGTTCCTAAGATAATAGGATTGGTAATGTCTTTAACTAATAAGAAAGAGGTTTTGAGGGAGAAGGCAGAGTTAGGAATCTTGACATCAACGTCTGAAATTTTGTAGTTGATCCCTAACTTCTTTCCGTTAGCTGCACGAAGCCCTTTGGTAGTTTTTTCAAAAAACTTTGTGGGGATAAGGCCTTCTTGTATGCAGTTAAGGTCTGCCCCAGTGTCCAGCAAGGCTGGAATATCAAGGATAAAGTCTTTAATCTGTAAGGTAAGTCTAACGTGCCATCTCTGGATAGACATTTTTGACATATAGTTTAGAAAACTATTCTCTTGGAGGTTGTTGGAAGGTTTAGGTGGGGTAGCACAAGAAGGACCCGACTTCTGATCGACTAGTTGCTGGAGAACTAGTTGATCAATTTCTTGACGGGCTTTAATCTGCCTAATATCCTCCTTGAGGATGACAATCTCTGTTTGGAGATCTTGGATGGTGATAATTTTTGGTTTAGTAGGAAATCGATCAAGAATGTCTTTAAAATTGTAGGTATTATTGAGCCTTGGATCATTGTGAAAAGTTTTCTCAAAGGAAGAAGGTTTCTCCAAAGTCTTTTTGAATTGGTTAAGGTAAGATTGCTTCTGGTTGGGATCAGAGAGTTGTCCTATCATTTCAAGAAGGAGGTCTTGTTCTTTAGTAAGGACATTAATGGTTCCTTGGTCTTCTTTGTCGGAGGATTGATCGGAAGAAAATGAGTATAATCCATCATCACGGAGATGGTTAAGGCATTCATCATCAGCCTCGGAAGAATTCTCACTGTCTTCGATCAACAGATTCTGGATTTGGTCAAGAAGGGAATCATCTATTCCTGATAGGGTTCTAAGCCTTTTGGAAAAGCGACAATATTTTGCGATGTGACCAGGTTTATGGCATTTGAAACAAAGATTATTGTTGGGAGCAGGCAATGCTGGTTTAGTCGGATTGGTATCATGCAATTTAGCCTGATTGTTACTACGTTTGGGATAGAATCTAAGTTTGGGTTGGAATTTTCTAAAGGGCTTGTAGGGGGTTTGGTGAGGCCCATTATGTATAAGTTTTTTCTTGGGCCTTTTGTAAGTTTTGGTGTTGCAGGAAGTGAATCCAAATTTTCAAATATCAGCATAATAATTTCTTTTTTAATTTTAATTTTTAATATATATATATATATATATATATATATATATATATATTTGTAAAAAAATCAATGAAAATCAAATTAGATGAAGAATTATTAAAGAACTCTTCTGAATTAGAGTATAAGGAAATAAAACTTAACCCAGGATAACAGAAGATAAATCTTAACAGTAATAATAACAAACAATAATATAAACAAGACGAAGAAGAAAAATAAGTATAAGATTAGGCTTCCAGACTAAGCTGTAGTGTGCTAATCAAATACAACATATAATTAAATAACAGAAATATTTAAATAGAAGACTTACATTGGCCTTCCATTATAATTGAGTAATAATTGGAGTGTTGGAAATGAAACTGAAACCACTTCTTCTTATTTATAATATATTATTTTTACAAGAGGAGAGTGCTAAGGATCTAATACCCTTCTTTCTGATCCTTCTAAGTTTTGCCCTAAAAGAAAACTAAAACCTCTATATATAGAGGAAAAACGGACTTCAAAACCGGAATTCAAACTAAACAAAATAATTGAAATGACATAAAGAAAAGGAATCTGAAAAGAGTCCTAATACAAAGCATCTAGACTAATAATAGGACGCAATAATTAAACTAAGGGACCTACAAAACAGGAATCCAATCCCATCCAATAATTCCAACTGTTATCATTTTGATGGAGACTTTGACTTCCCTTACTCCTTCTCTTTCTGGATTAGAGAGATAATTTGCATTTTGCTCACTTCTTCCTTGTTGAAAACTTCAAAAGGATCCTGAGCATCATTCAAATGATCATCTATTGATTTTATCAATATGGCATCCCTGGATTTTGATTTTGAGGATGCTGCTTCTGAAAATTGATCCATAATCATCATATAAAATCTCTGGAAGGAAGCTTTTACATCTTCTAAAGATTTGTCAGAATCTTCTTTCTGCACTGAATCTTTTAAGCATTTTAAAATCTCCATAGGAGTTAATTCTAATAATTCACTAGAATCATTCACATTTTTCTCCTTTAATTTAGGAGTTTCCATGATTTCTTCATTTTGATATTCTATGCATATGCTACAGATGTCTTTCATGATTGTGCCATATTTGAATTTTGACCACCTTTTGAAGAAATAATTAATTCCTAAATAAGGAAAGTCTTCATCATCATCAATAATAGCTGTATAATTCCCGTACCATATCCAGGGGATTTTGAATTGGGTGACAAATAACAATAGAGCCTTTTTATTTTTCATAGAGGCTGATAATTTAGCTTTTCTCAAAATCAGATTGACTTGAGTGTAAGCAACTAATAAAGAAGCTAAATCATCTGGGAGAAAATCCTGAGAATGACCAATTATTTTCCAATAATTCATAAACCAATTAGGAATCTCTTCCCATTGGAAACCATTATTAAACATAAAAAACCATGAATGTTTTCTATGAGGATTTTGATAAAGGAATGCATAATGTCATGCCTCCATGTAACTAGATAATTATGCTCATATGTAAGAGGAGCATGACCATAATTTTCTCTTTCAAGATGGACATCATCTGAAATAATTCTTCTGCCCCTTCCCCTTCCTCTGGGGTTTTATTCCACGGGGAGAACCTCTGGATAATTGACCACCTCTTTTAGAGGGTCCTACATAATTCCCTGCAAAAATTCTCGAGTTAAGAAGTCAGGTAAAGAATTTTGATCACCTTTAATATATTCAATGGTGAAATCAAATACAGATAACATGGCTTGCCATCTAGCAAAAATTTGTTTTGAAACAAGATTTTTAACATCTTTTTCAATTATATCCTTGGCTGCTTTACAATCAATCCTTAGGATGAATTCTTGATTTAACCAATCATCCTAAAATTTAGAAATATTTCAATTATATTCTATTATATGAGCAGAATTATCCAGTTACCACTTCTAATTATAAATCAATGAAGGATATTGACATGGAGGCCCATATTGATGAAAAAGAAAAAACAAAGGATTTACTTCAAAAATCCTATAATAATTATCTCATGATTATTAAAGACAATGATTGCAGGTGGTTTAATGAACCATGAAAAATTGCGAATAAGTATTTTGAGCAAGGAATTTATGTTCCTAACTCTGCTCAAAAGACAAGGACTCAATATGAAATTATCTTGAGTGAAACAGCCTCAGTTTATTTCCAGCATAAGACAAATGCTTATAATTCAATGGACTTTTCAAAAGCCAAAATTATGAAAATTATTTCATGGAGTGAGTGGGGATCTAGTCCTGGCCAGCTCAAGAAATATGTGGATCCAGAAACTCCTGGTAAATTATTTTATTATAATTATTGGAATTACATGGAGGCATGACATTATGCATTCCTTTACCAAAATCCTCAGAAAAGATTCATAGTTTTTTATGTTTAATAATGATTTTCAACGGAAAGAGATTCTAATTGGTTTATGAATTATTGGGAAAGAATTGGTCATTCTCAAGATTTTCTCCCAGATGTTTAGCTTCTTTATTAGTTGCTTACACTTAAGTCAATCCGATTTTGAGAAAAGCTAAATTATCAGCCTCTATGAAAAATAAAAAGGATTATTATTTGTCACCCAGTTCAAAATCCCCTGGATATGGTACTGGAATTATACAACTATTATTGATGATGAAGACTTTCCTTATTTAGGAATTAATTATTTCTTCAAAAGGTGACCAAAATTCAAATATGGCACAATCATGAAAGACATCTGTAGCATATGCATAGAATATCAAAATGAAGAAATCATGAAAACTCCTAAATTAAAGGAGAAAAATGTGAATGATTCCATTGAATTATTAGAATTAACTCCTATGGAGATTTTAAAATGCTTAAAAGATTCAGTGCAGAAAGAAGATTCTGACAAATCTCTAGAAGATGTAAAAGCTTCCTTCCAGAGATTTTATATGATGATTATGAATTAATTTTCAGAAGTAGGATCCTCAAAATCAAAATCCACGAATGCCATGTCGATAAAATCAGCAGATGATCATTTGAATGATGCTCAGGATCCTTTTGAAGATTTCAACAAGGAAGAAGTGAGCAAAATGCAAATTATCTCTCTAATCCAGAAAGAGAAGGAGTAAGGGAAGTCAAAGTCTCCATCAAAATGATAACAATTGAAATTATTGGATGAGACTAATTCCTATTGGAATTATTGGATGGGATTGGATTCCTGTTTTGTAGGTCCCTCAATTTAATTATTGTGTCATATTATCAGTCTAGATGCTTTGTTTTAGGATTCTTTTCAGATTCCTTTTCTTTATGTCATTTCAATTATTTTGTTTAGTTTGAATTCCGGTTTTGAAGTCCGTTTTTCCTCTATATATAGAGGTTTTAGTTTTCTTTTAGGGCAGAACTTGGAAGGATCAGAAAGAAGGGTATTAGATCATGATTTAACAAATAATCCTGAAATTTAGAAATATTTTTAATAGAAAACATTTCTTTCTTAATAGTAGCATAATTAATCTGAGCATTATTCCATTTTCCAGAATTGAAGCTAACTAATTCTTCTTTTTTAGTATATATTTGTAACCCCGGGTAATAGTAATAATCAAAACAACAAGATAAGTATAAGATCAGGCTTCCGGATTCATTCGTAGTATGTTGACCAAATACACAATACTAAATAATTGAAGTAAAATAAAATTAAACAGAAGACTTACATTGGTCTTCCATAATAATTGAATAATTAAAGCGCTTGAAGTTTGAAGAGGGGACTTCTTCTCTTATTGTTAATATAATATTCACAAAGTGAAAATATACAAGTGAGCTTTCTAAGAGTTGTGGAAAATAAACTCTCTAACTGACACTCCCTAAAAGAGAAACTAGAGCTATTTATATATACACAAAAACTAAAGACAGATGTGAAATTCAAATTTCAAATCCAAAGATACTTATGAGATAATTGAACCATAAGAGTACAAAACAAAAAGAATATGTTTTTTCCATAATTCAGACTCCATAAAAGTAAGCGGTGGGTACCACCTTTTTAATCAGTCTGGCAATGAATCTTCTCTTGTCCTTGAATCATTTGGTTGAAGATTTTCCAGCTGTAGCTTTTCCTGTTGATTTTTCTGATTTCATAAGGGCCATAATTTGCTTTTGACTTATTTCTTCTTTATTGAAGACCTCAAAAGGATCCATAGATTTTGTTCACATAAAAAGCAAAATAACTTCAAGGAGATGTACTATCCCTAATTAGAGATTTTTCTTTTAATCCCTGGATTTCTATTTTCTAATGTTCTAATAATTCTTTATTCATTTGGATAGGACTTGCCTTGGTAGAAATTAACCTATCATTAAAATCATTTTCATAAGGTAAATCAACATGTTTTTTCTATTCCAAAAAGCAATTGTTAATTCACTACAAAAATTTTGCTTTATTTTGTTCTATATTTGGAGGATTTTATGATTTACATTTTGATTTTCTAATTGTGTTTGAATGTTTTTATTTTTAAATTATTTTGAATAAAATTTAATTGTTTTCCTTTAACAATTAAATTATCTTTTAATTCATTTATTTCTTTTGTCTGAGGGTTCATATTAAATTTAAAAATAATAGGTTTACCATTAAGAGTGGTAAAAATACCTATGGAATCAATTCTGATAATGAGTTGGATCATGCTGATAAAATGTGTGCCTAAAATCAACATTTGACTAAGACCTTTTACTAAAACTAAATTTGTTTTAATACAAATTCCATCATTACAAATATTCACATTTGAAAGTTTATAATTTAAATTTATTTTAGCACCATTTCTTGTTAATTTTTGAAAAAGTTTTATTTTATCAAAATATTTTGACGGAACAATACTTTCTTTAATACAATTTAAATCTGCTCCACTATTTATAAGAGCAATATCTTTAAAACATATTTCTTCATTGATAACAAGGGTGATATATACATACCATTTTTGATACATAATTCAATCCATTACATTAAGATAATCACTAGATTAATCTTTTTCAATTTTTATTTCTTTTCCTTTAGATGATTTAACTTCTTCATCTTCGTCATAGGAATAAGTCTCCAAAACCTCTATTCTGGTTTTTAAAAGTTTGATTTTTGATTTTAATTCATTAATTTCTTGTTTCAAATAATTAATAGTTATTTCCTTTTTTGGTGTTTCAAACCTATTAATAATGTCCTGAAAATTATATGTTAATTTATTTTTGTTAATAATATCAGTTTCTGGCTGTTTTTCATAATCACTTAAAAATTGTAAAAGAGTTCTTCTTTTCTCTTCTGGATCTGTAATTTTCTCAATAATATCCAAAATCATGTTTTGAGATTTTGATAAAACATTGATACTCAAACCATTTAAATCAAGGATTAATTTGTAATAATTGATTTTATTTGTACATGTACATTTGTTATGATCATTCTCAGATATATCACTTTCTGAGCTTGTAATTATATCATCTTCTTGAATATTATTATCTGAATTACTATCATAATCAGAATTAACTAATATAGACATAATCCAGGTCTTTAATTCATCACTTATGTCTAATTCTTGAATCTTCTTTTTAACCTAACAATTATTAGCATAATGACCTATTTTGCCACATTATGACAAGTAATATCTTTTTGGAATCTATCATTTTTCTTAAAAGATTTGCGCTTAAAAGGTTGTTTAAATTTTTTTTCATTTTGATGAAATTTTCTAAATTTCTTTTGAGGTTTAATAAATTTTTTTATTTTATTCTCTTTAGGTTTCTTAATTTTTGAGGTTGGCATATTATAGGCGAATTGATTACAGAATTCTCCTAATTCTTTTCAACCAATAAGCCCCTATTTTTTCAATTGAGCTTTCAATTTTAGATCATTGCACAAAGCTAATCTTTCAACTGTGCATTCAGAGATTAGTTTTCTATAAGTTTAAGAATCATAAGGAATATTATTTCTTTCATGGTTGTTCCTAATCCAGGTTTTTACTTTATCAGAAAATAATGGTGGTAAACAAGTAATAAATTTTTCTTTCTAAAAAGAGGAATTAGCATCATTTCGAAAAGTTACCTTTGTAAGAAAAACATCTTTATACCACCTGAAATGAGTTAAGGTTTGACATCTTAAATTCATTAATAATTTTCTACTTTTATCCATTAATTGAGTAGGTTGACCAATAAAATATTTTATTATGGATTGATTTAAAGTGTAAACCGCCCCTTCTTGATAAGGTTTTTGAATTATTTTAGTTGAATTTAAAATTTTATTTTGTTGATTTGAAGTTAATATTTGTCCCACCAGCCTTTTAATTGACCAATAAACCCAGTAACAATTATTTGACTTATTTGGGAATCAAAATTTCCATTAATTCTACAAACAGATGCAAACATCATCTACATAGCTTATTAATCGATATTCTGACATACTATCAATGTTCCATTCATATATAGCCTTTGGGTTATAGTAGGATTGTCCTACCAGACTTTCTTCTTCCAAAACCAAATGTACAAGAGTTGGTCTCGAATAATAATATCGACCGCTAGCTTGAGGAATTTGAGACTTTTGTGTACCAAAATTACCTCCAATTTTATTAGTATTTAAATCTTGAGTTGTAAATTGTTCTTCAATTTCTTGAATATCTTCACTCTCAATTTCACTATAATTTTCTTCTCTGATAACATTTATATGTTTATCTTTTAAATTTAAATCTTTTAATTTTTTAGTTAAAGAACTAATAAAATCAAATTCTATTTTTGAAGAAAATTTAAAATCATTAGGTGTCTGCATGCTTTATAATGGGATCTTGGATACATGTAATTTTATTATTATTTTGACTATGATTAATGTCTTTGATTAATTCTACATTTTCCAATTTATCCTCAACTCAAGTTAATTGAGAACCAGCTGTCTATAATATTAAATTGGTATAATTATTTTGTCCTACAATTTTATTAGTTTCATGATTTTGGCTAATTAATTTATTAAAAGCGTTGCTTTTAAATTACCATTATTAATTTTTCTAGAAGAGGATGAATTGAAGTTATTACTCCTTTGGATGTATTGCAAGTTTTCTTATATTTTTTCAATATTTGAATCTTTACATCATAATTTTGTAGATCCCAATCTATAAAAGGTATTACAAAATTATTATCTTTTATAAAATTATAATAGTCTGTTTTAAGATCTTGTCATTTTTTTTTGGAATGATTTTTAAAATACCAATTTCTAAAGTTTTTATTTTCTTCTTTCATAAAATCATTATTAATATCTTTTCTATTATAAGAAAATTCTTTTTCCATAACTAATACTGAAAAATTCATATCTGAAGTTGTTGGTGACATTGGTCTTTTAGTTTTTATTATAAATACCATGAGTAATTTGTTGATCAGATTCTTTACTTCAAATTTTAAATCATTATTATCTATTTTTTCAAAACTGGTTGAAGTTTTAAAATCTTTTTCAAATTCAAAAATTCTAAAACTAAATCTTCTGCCTGATCTAGCAAAATTAATATTAACATCGCCCTCGCTAGCTTAAATAATTGATTCAACATGATTATTTTTAATAGGTATTAAAGGAGAGGTAAAAGAAAGCAACCAATCAGTTGGAAGATCTACATCATTCCAAGAAATAGTTTTAGGAACCATCATATTAGATTTTTCCTCATCAATTTGTAATAAAGTTGTCCCTTTATTACTCTTAATTCTAGATCTTGGAGTTAGAGTACTCATAACCTTATAATAAGCACGATAAGTAATAGCCATGTGTTCACTTGATTTTTTCATATCATAACCTTTTGTTTTAATATTCAAAGTTAATACATCCAGAATATTTTTATCTGTTAAAGAAACATTAAAATTTGGAAAGCAATTAAAGAATATTAGACCATTACATAAACTAGTTTCAATTAGTCCTAATAATGAAGCATCAAATTTATTATGTCTGCAATCTGTTAAAACAATCATTAAACATGCATTTAAACATTCTCTCTTTAAAGGTTTAATACTAATTCGAACTAATCCGATATGTAAAAAATTATAATTATCTTTATGTTTTAATATGTTTGGATCAAACATATGAATTGTTTCTAATTGATTCAATATAGGAACAATTCTTTCAACTGTTTTCATAATCTTTTTTGATTTAAAATCAAAAGTATTAATAATATAAATTTCATTTGGAGAAACTGTGGGCATCTCCCAAGCCTTATATTTTTCAATAATTTCTTTATATTCTATTTCAAGAGAGTTCTTTAATAATTCTTTGTCTAATATTAATTTTATTGATTTTCTGCCAAGGGTTTTATTTAACATTATTTCTACTTATTATTATCGTCTTAAAATAATTCTTTTTTCTTATACCGTTCCTCGGTCAACGACTTATTGGTCTGCTACCCTATTCACAGGATTTATTGCTAACGCGACTAGAGAAATCATTATAAGAATATGAATTCTATTAACACAACAATAATAAAATGACTCCGATACCAATTGGCGATCAAAATTCTTAAAGGTGATCAAAATTCTTTGCGTAACTTTTTTATTCAAGAATTTTTGCAGGAAATTATGTAAGGCCTTCTTTTAAACGAAGAGGCCAATTATCTCGAGGTTCTCCTTGTGGTAGAAACCCCAGAGGTAGGGGTACAAAAAGTATTATGGACTCAAAAGATATCCCAATTGAAGGAGAAGATTATGGCCATGCTCCTCTCACATATGAGCAAAATTATCCCACAACTCCTAATTATAAAACAATGAAGGATGAGGCCATTGAAGAACACGATGATGAAAAAGAGAAAACTAAGGATTTACTTTAGAAATCATACAGTGATTATCTAATGATTATTGATGATAATGATTACAAATGGGCTAATGAGCTTTGGAAAATAGCAAATAAATATTTTGAGCAAGACATCTATATTCCTAATTCAGCTAAAAAAACTAGAATTCAATATGAAATAATTATGAGTAAAACATCTTTAGTTTATTTCCAGCATAAGAGAAATTATTATAATTCTATTGACTTTTCAAAAGCCAAAATTATGGAAATTATTTCCTGGAATGAATGGGGTTCCAACCCAAGTCAATTAAGAAGGTATGTTGATCCAACTAATCCTACAAAATTATTTTAATATAATTACTAGAATTATATGAAAGCACGACAATATGCTTTCTTGTATCAAAATCAACATAGAAAACACTCATGGTTTTTTATGTTCAATAATGATTTCCAATGTGAAGAAATTCCTAATTGGTTCTTAAATTATTGGGAAAGGATTGGTCCATCCTGAGAATTCCTCCTCTCTGAATTATCATCATTATTTGTGGCATATTCTCAGGTTCATTCAATTTTGAGAAATGCAAAATTATCAGCCTTAATGAAAGGTAAAAACGCTTTATTATTATTTGTTGTTCAATTTAAAATCCCATGGATTTGACATTGAAATTATACTGCAATTATTGATGATGATGAAAATTTCCCTTATCTAGGGATAAATTATGTCTTTAAATGTTGGCCTAAATTCCAAATTGGGTCTCTTTCAAAAGAAATTCGTTGTATTTGTACTGAATTCCAAAATGAAGAAATTATGGAATATCCTAGGCTAAAGGAAAAAAGCTTGGATCAATTATCTCCTTTGGACATTTTAAAATGTATAAAAGAATCAACTCATAATACGAGTTCTTCCTAATCTTTGGAAGAAGTGAAAGCTTCCTTTCAAAAATCTTATATGATGATTATGGAAGGATTTTCTTCAGAAGCAGGTACTTCATCAAAATCTAGGGATCCAATGTCTACTCGCTAAAGAGAAGAAAAGTTACATGACGCTCAGGATCCTTTCGAGGACTTCAATCAAGAAGAAGTAAGCACTTACTTTTATGGAGTTTGAATTATAGAAAAAACAGATTCGTTTTCTTTTGTACTCTTATGGTTCAATTATCTCATAATTATCTTTGGTTTTGAAATCTGAATTTCACATCCGTCTTTAGTTTTTGTGTATATATAAATAGCTCTAGTTTCTCTTTTAGGCAGAGTCAGAGAGCTTATTTTCCACAATTCTTAGCAAGCTCACTTGTATATTTTCAATTTGTAAATCTTATATTATCAATAAGAGAAGAAGTCTCCCTTCAAACTTCAAGCTACTTTAATTATTCAATTATTATAGAAAGCCAATGTAAGTCTTCTTTCTAATTTTATTTTACTTCAATTATTTAGTATTATGTATTTGGTCAACATACTACAGATGAATCCGGAAACTTGATTTTATACTTATCTTGTTATTTTGGTTTAATTTTGATTATTAGTATTACATGGGGTTATATATATATATCACGTTAAGAATACTTTTTCAAAATTGATGGAAATCTTAGAACCACAACAAACAATTATGCATTATTAATAAAAATTAACTAGCACAATTAGGCAGATATATTTATATTGAGAATGTGACGCAGATATCCGAATAAGAAACAAAACAGAATTGGAAAAACAAGTATCCCAATCAATAAGAAAACTGTAAAATAGAAAGGAAAAGAACTTATCGAAACAGAGGAACAGCTGAATCGTCAATCCCTAGAAAAAGAACGATTGTTATTGAATAAGTATTCGTCCCACTTACATTGCGATGGGTTACTGCACGCCTCGTTCCAGGATAAAACAACACAACAATATTAAGGCGCAATCCAATACCAGTGCAACAATAACTACCAAGGTTCACTGAAAATCTAAAACAGTATATAACAAATTATGTGAGGGAGAATTCTATATATTGCAACATACGAGAACAAAAGCTTTTTATAATGTCTACTTAGCAAAAGCTTTTTGTAACATCTCCCTAAAAAGCTTTTTTTTAACGTCTAAATAAAATAATACGTATTTATAGGTCATTGCTTGAGATATACCTAATTAGAATCGAATTAAAAGACTTAATTATTATCTAATAATAATATATAATACAAATTCGAATCAATTTGGACTTTCCAAATAAACTTCTATCGATGATCAAATATCATTCGATAGGCAAATTATCCATAAATGAATAATGAATAATTTCATCCGTAGATGATTACATCAGTGGGTGATTCCTTCGGTGGATGAACATTGGCGAATAATTCCATTAGTGGATAATTTCACTGAAACGTATCAAATACGTCTAGTCTCAAGGTTGGGACAGAGTCCACGTACCCATTTATTGGAAGCTATCTCTCACCCATTTATCTATAGATTTCACTAAGAAAATGACTTAAATTCAAGAACAATAATTAAGATCCTCATAACAAAAATTAATTACCAAGTGTTCGTTTCCGGAAATATCATTAGGAAACCACTTTAATTAGGCCTTAAATTTTCCATTTTCTAACCGAAATTGTGTCAATTGAAGCAACGACTAACACATTGTATAACATGGATGCAACGACTAACACAATCAGGCTGGATTGATCGATATGCCTTGCGGTTTTGAAAATTCTCTCACTGATTCTGCTGTCATGTGTCCAACTAAGAGCAATGAACAACAATCTGTGAAGACGTCAAATTTTATAAATCGTTAGTCACATGATAATATATACAGCTTATTACAGACTAATTTTTCATAATGCATTGCACAACATATATTGATAGTGTGAAATTACATAGCATTCATATGCGTTTCATTTCTATCGTTACCTCTGTTGGATCATCCATTCTGACCATGTCAGTTGTAAGATGGTATTAATCATTGTCAAAAAAATAGGAAAAAGATCAGTTATGATTCTATTTAACAACCTTTTATTAAACATATATGTCTAATCCTTCCTATATAAACTTGGAAGGATTTAACTATTATACGTATTGCATATAGAAATCAGGGAGATGTAATTAACTCAACTGACCAATTAGTGCAATGTCTGGCAGCCACTTTCCCTGCAAAAATTGCTAGCCACAATCAAGAAATAAGTCTAACTACAGTGTCTTCACAGGGAATGCGAGTACAGCAGCTGAGACAACAGGTATTTCCTGCCAAATGTTCACAAAATATGCGTATATGGTTATTTACTAATGCTCTGCAGAGCTCATAAAACTTGAGTCCATATATTTTAACTATGTTAATGCCATTACTAATTAAACTTTGATCCTATCAGAATATGAAGGCCATGACAGTACTGTGTTGCCTATGAAATTCAGGTTAGTATATAGCTCCTGTTTCCAAAAATATGAATTAAATTATGTAGTTATCATGTGATGACATATTGATCTAATTATATTTTGAAATGGGACATGTGTGTCCATTAAGTCCAAGGAGGAACCATGCTCATGATCATTACTCTCCTTCAGAGCTACACTAGCAAATTATGAAGAAGCAAATCAAAACTTGAAAACTAATAATATCTATTAACTCACCAATGCAAAATTCGAAGTGCTGCAAATGATACCAATTGATACATCACAGAAACCCTCGCTTCATAATAAAAGATATACAAATTTGTACACAAGAAGAACTGTAAGATCACATAACAAGCTATAACAACACAATAAAACACACCTATATGAACCATAAAATAATCAGCAATAAACCATTAAGAAAGAAAAAAGGCTTTCAAAACGTTGACTCCATGAACCAAATGATATACCTCTGAGGGGCAAACTTCCAAGGGGGAAAATTAACTCAACACAATCAAAAAGAACACCTCGATAACCCGATCTTAAAAATCCCTTAAAAGCAACCAAAATGGAATAGATCAGACCCAAAATAAATAAGCAACACATCAAAATCATTAGAGAGAAAACGTCCAAAACTGGAAGCTCGGTGACAGATGCATCCAACATCATAGAGAGCTTCAAGCGACCAAATAGCGATATTCGACGGTAGTATTCGAAAGAAGATTGAAAATCTTTACTAAGAATTATCGATACGAAAAAAGTATAAAGCCTTAAATCAACAAATATAAACTTATGAACATCAAAGCAAAAAACATCGGCTAAGAAATGACTGGGAGAAGGAAGTGAAAACAAGAGAGAAAACCCTAATAACGAAAGCTACCTACGCTTCGATTCAGTCCAAAAACACCCACTTGTCCGGAAAAAAACAAGCCCCGAGAAAAGAATCCAACATACTCATAAACGAATATTTTTTAAAGATATTCTTATATTACCTATTTAATTCTTACTTATTCCTTTACCATTTTCATCTTTTGTCAAGCAAAATAAATTAAATAAATATATTTTTTATGGTCATAATAGTAATTTGACAGTTGCTGTTTTAATTTTTTTTTATTATAGTATTAAGAAATTTTTATCATTTATTACAAGGGAAAGATACAAGATTTGAATCTCGATCTTTTGTGGAGAAATACATGAATTTTACTATAACTGGTAATACTGCAACAGACTATTTTAATTTTTGTCATCTAACATTTTCAAATTACTAATGAAAATAATTAAAACCCTAAAATAAATATTTTATTCAAATTTGTCGTCTTTAATCTAAGATCATCAAATTTATCATTTAACAACAGAAGTTTGTTTCAAACTGCAATTTCTATCTAAAATCCTAAACAATAGTGTTTACAAATATATGAGTTGGTGTATACAGATATTTGAGTTAGTCTACATTTGAGTACCCCCAAGAAAAGAATAAATTTACTATCATTTTTAATGTACCTATATCATAGTGCCTACTGCCTTAAGACGGAAGTAATAATATAACAAAAAAAAAACCTATTACAACGTAAAGCTAATTTATTTACTAAACAATAAATACATGAGTAATCAATAAACGAACAACTAATTTTACCAAATAATAGACAAATACCAGCATACAAAATTACACATTAATTATAACATTAGCGGATATAATATATTTTTTTTAACAAAATAGTAACAAACTACATGTTAAAAAAATCTACACATATCACAAATGTAAAAACAACTCTATATATTTTAACAAAAATACAAAATCACGCCCGTGTTTTAGAACCCGCTTGTTTCACAGAATTTGAAACACGATATATATTTTTTGTAATAATAATATTCCGAAAGATCTGTTGAAAGCTTCCGCGGTCTTATATAATACTAGCCGTTTGATTAAGTGAGCAAGGACAGGTGTACGTTCGAGACAATCAACGCCCGTGATCCGAATACCAAAGACAGCTACTTGTTTCGTTTATAAATACCGAACGAGGCCCTGTCTTCCGAACAAGCTCGCATAGAGAGAGGAGAGTATATTCCAATGGCGAAAGCTCGAAAGCAGCAAAAGAATGAAGAACAGCAGAAAACAACAGCAACGGAAGATTCAGGCGGCGGCGGCGGCGGAGGAGGAGGAGCAAGTGGAGGAGGGGGAGGAGAACCAGTGATTAAGCATCAAAAGCTTTGCCTCTCAATCGACATGGACAAGCGTCGTATTTACGGGTATCATTTCTGTCTTTCTCTTTGAACAGGCTTTTCCATTTCAAGTGTCATATGTTTTGATTTCGCTAAAACCTAAGAAATTCGTCATAGTTCAATTATTGGGGATTCACTGGAATGAGTGATATATTGACCATGATAGATTTTGGTAGCGTAATTATCACTCCTGAGTTTAATTTCAAATTGTCCCAAGTTAATTTCCAATATTTTATTGATTAATGTAATTCTTGGAATGAATTTGATCTGTTATTGGTTAGTTGATGATTAGTGCAAAGGCATATTATAAACAATTGTTTTCTTTGTAGATACTGTTCCCGTCTTGTATGAAATCTAGATATAATGAAACAAGAGTTTTTCTAGATATTCTACCATCTTTTATGTTAGCCCTCCAAACTTTTGAATTATGTATTGTGTACTCCCTCATGGTTATTAGAGTTTCAGACGTGAGATTTGAAACCTAACAAATTCCTGCAATGCTAGTCTATAATGAATTATTCTTGCAATCTAGTCTATACAGCATACATTAAATAATTCAAGAACAACAGGCGTAGCAGTCGCTTTCCGGGAATTGAAAAGGGAGGCTATGTGCAGCACATTGCAAACCTCAGAAACATATAGACAGCACTAATGACTCCATAATATTCACTAGAGTGTGTGGCACAATATTAATGTATCTGAATATCGGTCAAAGCAGATATTTCATGTAAGCAACTCAACTGGCTGGATTGCAGTCATAAAAAATGTTCAGCTCGATAACTTAGACCTATCACTGGTTCAAGTTACAACCATATTCTTATTCAAAATTCAAAAAATAAATTTACTACATTTCTGACCACAGTTGCTCTACTCTCTTATTCTCTTACTTTCTACCCAGAACCTATTAGAATGAAGGAACTAGGAAGTAATGCCGTGATAGCTGAGCAATTATAAACCAGAACTAATAAAATCGCTTAATTATGGAATTATGAGAGTAAATTTGAATGTGCAACATTATCAACAAAAAAAGGAAAAAAAAAAGAAAAAGAAAATAAATAAAACAACTCTAGAATATGAGAATCACAAGGGCAAAGCAAGAGGGTAAGGAAAATAATGTTTCATATCCAGTACGTAGTAAGATCAATGATTTTCTTTATGCCATGCATAGGAACATATTTATATACCGTATCGTAGTCATACATTGCGGTACCATCATCACTGGACTGAACTGAGATATATGCTAGAGTCAGTGTATATGCATCCTGGACTGAACTGAATCACAATAAGTGGCAGGAGCCACTACATCCGCTGGAGCACCAAAGCAAAAGCCATGGACTAATTATGCCGTCACACTCACACCATCTTTGCCTTAATGACATGCTTGTGAGGTATTGCAAGTGGCTAAGTCAGTGTTAAGTAATTTTTCCAAATTGTGAAATAAGTTCTAGTGCACATGGGATTTTTAGGGGTGACAGGCACAAGTTTCATGCCATCTATGCCTCACTGACATGCATGTGAGGTACCATATGTGGTTATTTTGGTATTGAGTAATTTTTCCGAACTGCAAATGGGTTCCAGTGCACTTGTGATATTTTGGAAAAAATTAATTCCAACATTAATTTTAATTAAATTAAATATTACAATTTACAACGCAGAATACCCCACTTTCCTGAGTTCCAAACAAACAACAAGATGCAAAACAAAAGAAAGCATCATCGGTTCCTTGCCAAAATATAGATATGGCCACTAAACTCGAACAAAGTATTAGGATCTTTAAATGAAATCGGCAGCCAGCATTTAGACAATTTTGAATCAAGTAACAGGTTTAGAAATAGAGTGAATATCATGAATTTAGCCACAAACAAAACTTGGCTGCGGCTCCGAGACTCAAGAATTGTTTAAAATGTCCAAAAAAGTGTGCAGCACTGCAGCCTCCCAAAATATTCCAATTTTGGATTCCCGGTGTTTCTTACAAACAGAATGTATAGGAAAAGTAAATGAAAAACAAAACAATTGCTTCAAATCAATTTGATTGTCAGTCACCCGTATAAATCAGATTTTAAGTTCATATTGATAGATGATAAAGTAAGAGTATGCGCAAGAAATCGACTAATTTCCATACATATAAATAACGCGACATAACTATGCTGTGTAGCAAAATACTCCCAACTCTTGATCAAAACCCAAACATCAATTGTTCACATTGCCTGAACCAAGCCAGGAGAAAGGAGGAGGTTGCATCAGATTTTGTGAACAGGTGGAAAGAGACAGCTACTTTTTATGAGATGTTTGGGTTAAAGGGTTGATGTTGAGAAAATTGAAATTCCTATACTAATAAATCTTTCTGATTGAAATAAGTAAGCCGAATATATAATTTGTCTCCTCTCTCCCCACCTCCTCTGTAAATGCCCTTTTGTTGGCTTATTTTACCGTACTGGTTGCTAGTTTCTTCTACTGGGATGCTTTGTTGTTGCACCCATGTTTGATAAGAGGTGAAAGAAGATATGGAGAGGAAATGACATATGGGAGAATAGGAAAGCTTCCGAGAAGCCTTAAAAGTGGGCCCCAGCAGAGAACACGTAATATAGATATGCTGCTTTATTAGTCGAACTGCTCTTTGCCTCGTTCCACATTTTCATGGTCATGTTATTCTCTCGTTATAGACATGCATTTACATAGGAATGCTTATGTAAGTGCTGGGTGTTGACGTAGGATACTACCTAACAAATGTTTACTGCTAGGAAGCATGATTTGGCCACAGCCCGTACGAACTGGCGAAGCGATTCTTAAGTGATTTGAATTCGTGTATGGGATTTGGAGGAGACCGAATCCCCGAATTGTTGATAGTATTTGGACTTGCGATTTGGTTCAAGTTGGAGGGACTCACAAACTGGTTTGTTTTTGTGATTCGGGTTTGGGGCAGAGATGTGATTTGAGGGGTGAAAAGGCCAAAAAGACCTAGTATAAGTAGAAGACTGTTAGATGACTTGCTTGGGAGAGGCGACTTCACCATTGTCATTGCGGAGAAATTCGAAGTCGACCGTTAACTTCATCGGGTCTGTGTGTTTCCTTCTTCTCTATCTGCCTCTCTCATCGATCTCCTCTGTCTGCTCCTTTGTTTCCCTCTATTTCACAAGCTCGTTGTAATGCCCTCTTTGCTTACAAAGCTATTATATAAATTGTATATGTAAAGTTATTACTTATTAAATATTAATTTATTATTAACAAGTACCACCATCAGTGTACATGTTTTAGTTGAATGTGAAATCACTATTGGATTATTATGATTAATTATTGTTTACACATGTTTTTGCATTTTATACATATAAATGTTATTTTTTTAATTTAATTATACATATGTGCTGAATCACCGAATCACCATTTCATGCAAAATTTCGAATCAACAAATCCTCGTATGGTGAACTGGAATCCTTGCATCCGACTCCATGCTTCTTAGGTTTATTGTTAAATGTTTTAAGTTGCAAAGGAGATATTTGTCTTGCAAATGTTTGATATGATCGAAATGATTTTAGATTCATATAACATTACACCTGGCGACAACCCAATGTGAAACTAATAGAGACAATTTTCTTAGCAATCTTTTTCAGGTGTTAAGAAGAGTAATTTTAATATTTCATCCAGATATTCAGATCAAGTACAAAGTATCTATTTTGCCCCTTCACTATCAGTGGATATATTGGAGGGAGAAAAAATTTATTCAGCATTCTGGATATAGAAAATGATTTCTGGTTTCTACAAGGATAGTGCAAATGAAGAGAAAATGTAGTTATGCAGACAACTTAGTTCAGTACTTCAAGTCGATTTTATCTCATAATTTTTGGTGTTGTAACGACTGAAGTGCTAATTGAATTAATTTCCTTGTTTAGTTACACTGAGCTCGAGGTGATTGTTCCCGACAATGGGATTGTTGGATTACATGCCGACAATTTGGCAATTGAACGCGTTACAGTTGATGGTGTACCGGCAGAATTTGAAGTTTTTCCTCATTATTTACATTTAGATAGTGAGAATAGATGGTGCTCGGTATCGTCAGCTAATTCGGCTGCTGATGCTGCTGGGTCAGTCTATTTGTCATCGATTGAAAGAGAATTAGTTCCAAACTTGTTGATTATGTGTGCTTCTAAGTATGTACAGTCTGTAAGTGAACAGCATGGACAAGAAAATTCAGGGAATGGTGTTTCTACATCAGGCGAATTTAAGCAGGTTACAACTGTCACTATTGGTTATTGGTGGTTTTATGATTGCACTATAGTTGTCTTACTTTGTTCTTTACTATGTTAGTTGTCCTGGTCGTGTTTAGTTTCATTCCTTTTTAATATTCTTTTCAAATATTACTCTCTCCCTTCCACAAAAAGAGTTACCTTGTTCCACGAAAGGAATTACATTTGCGTAATTTTGTCATTATGGTGTTATATTTTCTAAAAATTGGTAATTTTGAAAATCCAAATGTAACTTTTTTTGGTGGGACGGAAGGAGTATTGCACAAGCATAAATGTTGAGCTGATTATATTCACTTTCTCTGAATGTCTACATTAAAGACGCATCTGTGGTTCAACTGCTTTTGATCATGCCACCTGAGGGTTTACTCATTGTTCATTATGAAGTTCTGACTGAAAATATACAAACATCAACGGTATTCACAATTAGTTTGTTTTTTTTGCACCAGTAAGAGTAACATACCCTTCGGTCATCACTCCTTTTGTTCAACCTTTTAGCTTGTCAGTTCACAAGAGGGTTGAAGATTTCTAGGAAAAAAAAACTGTTGTTTTTTGATCTCTAGTATTTCTTCTGTTGTCGTAGGGATCCAAGTTAAGTAGATCTGCAATAATATTACTCCTTATTTGCTTTTTTTAATCATGTTCTGAGTTCTGACCATACTGAAACAAAAATATCAATGTTATTCAAAACTAGTTAGTTATGTTCAACAGAACGAGTAATATATGCATTCCTCCCCTATTGTTAAAACCTTTGACTTGTTAGTTCACAAGAGTAGCATTTTTATTTCCTAATAACAATAGCAGCAAAAGACTAGCTCTTTACTATCGTTCAGGAGCTCTGTTTGTGTTTTAGATGTCATTGTCTCCTCTATTTCCTGAATGATGGCATAAAAGCAGTTCCTTCTTTGAAGGATGATATAACCACATCTTGTTTGTTCGTAGAAAGACGGTTTTTTGATATGGTACTTCCTGATTTGACTTTTTTTAACCTGTACTAAAATTTTACGCATGTGATCCTTTTGAAGCCAGATGCAGTAGTTCTTATCGCTATTCTTTTCTTGATTATCCTACTTTTATGTGAGGAGGTTTACTGTTCTGCGGGTTCTGATGTAGGTTATATTAAGTGCAGAATTCGAAACTGATACGAATTGACTATTGGGTAGAAAAGGCAGAAACTGGAATTCATTTTGACGATGATGTTCTACATACCGATAACCAGATCAGGCGTGCACGCTGCTGGTTTCCTTGTATGGATGATGATTCACAGTGTTGCTGGTATATATACTAAATATTAGACTTCTCATTCATATTGGTATTTTGAGATGATTCAATTCTGGATAACTATATTACATGCAGCTATGATCTGGAGTTCACTGTGGCCAATAATCTTGTGGCGGTTAGTACTGGAAGCTTACTTCATCAGGTCAGTAGAAAGAACTGATAGTATCTTGTGTTCTTGTTTGCAAGGTCTTATAAGTTAAATTATATTGCTAAATGTTAAAGAGGCTCATGACTGAAACAACTACTGGAGCATTCAAATGAAGTTTTTTGCTTGAAGATTCATATAAATGGAGATTCCATGATTTTATCGTTGTTGTCTCTCTGTTTTTTTTTGTCCATCTTTTCACTTATGATTCGGGTTCAGTAATTCGGGGATTCGGGAAAATATATATTAATTAATTGAAAGTAATATTTACATTTATTCAAAAATGTGTACATATATTACTTACATGTGCATAAGTAATCTAATATATTGCTATTAGAGCAAACACATTAAGTTGTTATTTATGCTGGAAAAATATGAATAAATTGCTATTATGCTATGGATGGAGAGTCGCAAGGATCCCAAATAATCCCAAAGAATTGCGAATCCCCAAGAATCCTTTGGGAGTTCGATTGGTAGCAGAAGAATCCCTGCTTCCTAGCTTTTCACTTTCTATTGAAGTAATATTGGTTTCTGGATCTTCTTTGGATGTTGTCACCAATCCACATGAGTTGCTCATGTCAATGTGCTTTGTTTTAGCTTTTCAAAATTGAAATATATAAGAATAGTTGGACGGGCTGTGCAATGGAGTGGGTGCCAGCACTTTGCCTGCTAGGGAATGGTGTCATCTTTTTTCCTGCTTCTTCTATCGTATAATTTGTACACACATGTAAAGATTATGGAGTGGAGAACAATCTTAAGAGGCACCACAAATTTCACAGGGTATCAAACATTCGATTTGATTGATACATGACTAATGTTGCCTAGATGAGTTGAGGAGCTAGTTAGATTGAGATGCTAGAGTACTGCCTTGTGCCCATTTGGTACTTAAATGGTAGTTGACTCTGTGAAACATGGAGGATGAGTAATGTTTGGAGGAACTTTTGAGATGCTTGTCCTATTTCTCGCAGATACTGTCCATTTCTTACCTCGTGGATCTGAATTCTATTCTCCATGCTGTATTTCTCTGATTTTCGCGTAAACCTCAAATGCTTCTATCTCTTTCGCATCTGTAATCTCTGAGACCTTAGTAGCAGTTGTCTCACTTAGATCCTGACAAGTTGTTAGCAGAGCTTCAGTGGTCAACCAGGCTTTCATCTCTGCTAACTCACTTAACTTGATTTTGTTTTTGTTTGTGCTCTGTATATCATCTCTAATACATCTGCATTCTTGTTTTGTACTATTCATCCTCTCTTTAAACTAGCTCTATGATCATTACTGAAACTCAGTTTCGTCAAAAGGTAACCTAACTGAAGGATCACACTCAACAAAAGACATCAGAAGCATTTACCAGAAGGCCAAGGCTTCTGTCCTTTTTATGTGATTTTCGCAACTGGGAAAGTTCAAGTCTTGAAGAACTAGAAATAGGCATAAACCAATTCTATTGTCTTCGTTTATAGATTACTTTAAGTCTCACTTAGCTCATATAATCGAGATAAGTCATAGATGTGTTAGAAATTCTAGTTTCTTGTATTACTGAGAAGAAAAATTCTGAAAAATTCTTCAATAAGTACTTTTTTGGTTAGAATTATAGATAGTGTTTTTGATTTGTTTTGGTATCTTTCCTTGTCTAGTTATTGTAATTCCCAAAATAGGTTCTACTAATTTTCCATTTTTTTGAAAATATAATCCTACTAATCTATTTAATATAAGTACTGAACTACGATCAGAAGTTGTTTGATCTGTGTATACGTTGATTTTCATTACCAAATTAGTTACTCTTAAAATTGAGATTGTTTATGCCTATGCTAGCTCATTCCAACTGGAATTTGTATGATTTTATAGTCACAATTGTACCTGTGTGTCTGATTGCATGGACTCTTCATTTTACATAGGAGCACACTTTGTCACACCTGATATGCGGGCAAGGGTGTGAATGTGGGGCTTCTCATTTTAGTGTGAATATTGACAAATTTGATGTGTACTTTTGTCAGTACCTGACTTGCCACTCCCCCAAGTCCATGTAAATTCGCATATGTGATCTCATACATGATTCACCACCGGCTCCTTTCAACTAGCTTTAATAAAAGCCTTTTCTTAGGTAGATTGAGTTCTTAGATTATATATTTGTCTAATAGAGCAAACTATTGATGGTAAGTTCTTTGAAGTTATCATTTAATTATCATGACTTGCAGGTGTTGAATGAGGATGAACCTCCAAGTAAAACTTATGTCTATAGAATTGATATGCCAATAGCTGCTCGGTGGATATCTCTTGTAGTTGCACAATTTGAAATTCTTCCGGATAATCATCGTAATCTGTTATCACACATGTGTTTACCAAATAATTTGTCAAAGCTACAAAATACAGTTGGATTCTTTCATAGTATGTTCAGGTCTGTCTTCATTCTTGTACGACACTTTCATCTTTTTCCTCGCTGCAGTTACTTAATATTGTAAGTTGCTAACATTCTTGTCTCTTTAACTTTTGTGACAGTTATTATGAGGATTATCTATCCATGTCATTTCCATTTGGGTCATACACACAAGTTTTCATTGCTCCTGAAATGGCAATATCTTCATGCACTCTGGGAGCCTCCATGAGTATCTTCAGCTCCCAAATTCTATTTGATGAGAAGGTTATTGATCCGGTATGCTCACAACATGATGGAAGCATCATATATGTATATGTATTTATGCCAAATATATGGTATCTGCTCGCACAAGTATCAATTGTACTCTCCCATGTACCTTACTCTTCATCGTATGGATTTTCATTTCAGTGGAAGACAACTTATTAAGTTGTACCCCAGTTTAGGTAGAACAAGCTCACTCATCTGAGCTTTGCAAGTATATGAAACTTAAAATCATTAACGATGATGTAATGCTCTTTCCATTTCAAAATATAAGATCACTTTATATAGTTCTTTTAATTAGTTAAGTAAAAAATCACCATAACCATCTAATGATTAGATATGTATGTCAGTGATTTTTGATATCTTGGGGTAAATCTGTGTTTATCGTTTTATTTTAGCAATACATGACAAACAGACAAACAAGTTGAGTACTTAAGAAAATAGTTAAATTAAGGTATTCATTTCTTTATGTTTTAAATGTAAGATAGTATTCCAATGTGTAGATGTTCTCTGTAGATAAAATTTCTAGTGGTACCAAGTTTATCACACTTCTTTACTTCTAAGATGGGATGATCCTTAGTTAAATGGTTTGTAAACTGTTGATAGTCCTTTTAGGCTAACATCAGCATATAGCACATTCTATAGCAGATCATAGACGAGATTCCTATTCCTGAACCTTGGAGGGGCAAAAAGTTATTAC
The DNA here is from genome assembly GCA_014636745.2 of Centella asiatica. NCBI lineage: Eukaryota > Viridiplantae > Streptophyta > Magnoliopsida > Apiales > Apiaceae > Centella > Centella asiatica. Next base: position 1,009,943 of record CM025780.1, read on the forward strand.
AATTAAGTACTTTTGAGATGAGGATCAAGTTTCTATACCCTAGGTAGTTGAGGGTCTTAAGGTGTATGACACATTTTTTTTGCCGTCAATGTTCTATTCCATAGAAACAACTCCATTCTAACAACTCCATTCTAACTAGTGTCCCACCTTGAGAACATTACAAGGAATTGTCCAAAAACTTAATTCTCAGTGATAATTGCAGTGTTTATCAGTCCCTCCCCACCCCCTCCCCCCCTTTCCCCCTCCCCCCCTCCCAGAGAATGAAATACACTGGTTGCATATCATCGGTAAGTGCATTAACATACATAGACGCGGCAGGAAGAAGTGGCAATACGAAGACGCAGACTATAAAAACAAGTCAAAGCGGGTTATCCGACACACTCCACATCAATTTGGCTTTTGTTTCCTGTCATCTGGTTTCTCATCCCTTTCTTTATTATGTGGGTTATATCATGCAAACTTTACAAACACATGATGCATTATGTGGAAATATCAATTCTCTTTACATACATGCATATGCACATACATAAATACATACATACATATGTTTCATGCACACGCACACACAAAATTTTATATGTATGTATATGTGGAGCTTGCACTTCCTATAGTCGATTTAGTTTCACTTTCTTTAGCTATCCTAATTGACATTTCTTAGTGGTGGATTAAATTTTCTTGGGTCTCACTTTCACAAAAAACTACCCATAAATGGTATAAGTTTGTAAAATGCAATGATATTATTATTTGTAATTCTTGAGATCTCCAAATGATCATGGAAAACAATCTCTGAAGATTATTATATTGACTGTAGTTTTGCATCAGATCATAGATTCTATTTAAGGATTTCAGGTGTTTGCTTGGTTTATTCTGCTACAACTTGAATCAATCTTGTGATTTCAGCAAAGCCTTCTCATCTTATGATAATTAGGGTAAAGAGAAGATAATACAATGATACATGTCGGGAAAGTAAAGAAAGTGAATAATATATAAAAACAATTAGAATTGAAATTTAGATATCATAATATGCATGAAATATGGGTGTGGTTTCTCTATCGGCTTCTGAAATTACAAATGAACTTCCTAATCAGAGGAATAGGTCCAATAGAAGAAATTTTATCGTAATTTAAGAAAAAGTTTATAACAATTAATAAATGGTCTTTGTATGAACTGTGACGGCTATGACATGGAGATGTCTGGGTTTTGTTTGTGTTTACTGAATAATAACAGTTTTACGGTTTCCAGAATTTCTTATGCTTTTATAAGATGTGTAATCATTTCATGTTCAACATATATGTATTTATCTGTCTTAGTGCAATCTGACTTCCATTTAGATCTAAAGGTGATAGAAATTTAACTGACATTCTTCTTGTTTCGTCTACCCTTTTTTGTTGATGAACCCATATATTATGGAGAAGGCAATTGAGACTAGGATTAAGCTTGCATATGCTCTTGCAAGGCAGTGGTTTGGAGTGTATATTACTGCTGCATCACCAAATGATGGTAAGCTGTTAGTAATAGGATTTGTAATGTTGAAAAATAAGTTTTCTGGTTTATTTATTTATCTGTTTCAATTTATGTTCAGAGTGGTTGTTGGATGGACTGGCTGGGTTCCTGACTGACTCATTTATTAAGCAGTTTCTGGGGAATAATGAAGCACGTTATAGAAGATATAAGGTTTGGTTTTCTTTCATTGCCCCATTTCACATATACTTTCCAGTTGGATTCATAGCTTTGTTATCAAGTAAATTTCAATAATATGATTTCAACATGATTGTTTGTAACATATAGAGGAGCAGGGGTTCAAATATTTAGTGTTTTATAGGTATGCCATCTCTGATGTTCATAGAGATTGGAGGCAAGTGCTCAATTAGTTATTCTGTATTTCTTTCGAGAACCCCTTGTCTGTCTTATGTACTGTCTTTGACTTCTAGTATTATCCATAATATAACTGTATTGGCTAGGAGGGACCAAGATAACCAGAATAATTTCCACTTTTGCATTCTCTGATTTGCTAAACATTATTATCCTAAAAAGCAAGAACTCATGTGTGGCAGTGCATGTGATCGATACAGGAAATATCGGACTTCGTGAAATTCTAAAAATTGGGGATTTGGCGGGCATATGGTCAGATTTTTTATTATCAATATGCAAAATACAAAATTGGACACAATAAGCATTCAATATTGTAGTAGATATTAGAAGTACAAAAGTTAGAAATTACCATCATGTACCTCTAGATCTCTGGCTATAGCACTTCTTCAAGGTTCCTAAATTTCACACTTCTATAGGTAATTGTTCGTACACACCCACACATATAGGGAAAACTGAAAATAGGCTGCAGTCCATTTTTAAAAAATGGGCTGTAGTTTCTTTCTTTAAATTTAATTTTGCTATTTTATTTAAAATCCAACCTTATGGATTTATAGAGCATTAAAAAGTACGAGAGTCCGCAAAATTTCATATTTTTTCAGTGATGTGTGGAATAGTTCTTACAGCCACATAAATTTATGAAAATTTTGTTCTTGAAAACGTGTTCAGTTTATATGGTTATAATAACTATGGTGCGCACATCATATAAACTTGTGAAATTCTGCGTACTCCTTTATTATAAATGTTTTTTTTAATGGAAAAACATGTTGAAAATATCCTATAAAGTTTACATATATGTTTGTGGGTATGAACTAACTCTTCGCTCTTCTTGCAAATTTATAATTTATTCATTTCTTTATAGATTAATCCAATAGTATATTACTTTCTCTTGGTAGTTGGATTTTCAATTACAATAAACTGGTAACTAAATTCTTGTGGCAAGCACAGGATGTGATATATATGCTATCCATGATGTGATTTTAATAAAATAATTAGAGTAAATTCTAACTCAGAATAGGAATCTATAATCAATAAGGAAAAAATTTCAACTCATATTTTGAATTATTTTTATTGGAATTGAAGGTTCATACTAATTTTAAATTATTTGTTTTGAAACTGTACTTTAATTTGAAAAAGGAAAGAAACATGTAGTATATTTATATAATTTAACCTTGGAATTTGAACTTACGAATTGAAGTTGATAATTTTGGAATTGTATTTCAATGTGAAAAAGGTATCTAATTTTGTCTGAGTTAACTTATTAAATAAAGAAAGTACTTTGATGTCAGCCAACAACAAAACTTTAAATATAGCACTAAACAATTAAATCGTGAGTTAGGATACAATTTTCTTTACATAATATAATCTTAATAATTAATTCTAACTTGAATTAAAGTATGGATTATTAAAAATAAGCAGTCAATGAAAAGATTAAATAAACTACGAATTGATTTTAAATCTAGGGGCAAGCATGAGCTATATGTGATAATATAAATGTTAATTAGAGGTTCTAAATTGAATTAAACTAGTTAATATCTATAAACAAAGAGTTAATTAAGAAAATAAAATTCCATTTTTAATTATTTTTATCAGAATTGAAGTTCCGAATGGAATTTTAATTAATTAATTTATTTTGGATTTAATCTTTGATCGACCCTCATTCCACTCGTCCAGCCCTTTTCACTAACTTGTACAATCGATGCCACAGAGATAGCCAACTCTATTATCAATGAAATAACTGAAATTTGGGTTGTTCGCTCAAGGGAAATTCGATGGAATTTTAAATTTGGAAAAAGGGAACTGACTCTTTCAAAATTAAAAATTGAAATTGGATTCTAATTTATTTGTGTTGAGTTCGTACTGGATGGGCAAAACAATATTCTATTTGTTAATAAATTGTATATATAAAATAAAGAAAGTTCAACGACTGCGGAAAAATGCATTGGTACTTCAATACATTGTGTAGATAGATGTGTATATGTTTAATATATTTGTATATATACTAGTGTGTTTGTATATACGACGTGTGTGTGTGTATAACCCCCGTGCGTGCGTGTGTATGCAAATTTTCTCACTGTTGACGTTTGCGCTGTCTCCTCTTCAACTTATACTTTAACAAATAGACCAGTTTCTTTAAAGATTGAATAAGATTAGAGTGATGATATTTCCACAAGACTCTTCACACATGGATATCTTATGGGATCCTTGTTGAAATATCAAATTCCCTTGTGGAAATATCCACCCAGGATTATAAGTTATGATGGTTGATACTTGATTATAGACATAGTTAGAATTGTACGATACACGATGTGATACAATTCGAGATGATACAGGAACAATTCGATACGTGTCATAGGACATATCAAATTATTATGGTATCACAAGTGTCAGTCTTGATACAATTTACAATTATTTTGGAAGTAACATGAACCTATTTATGGTATTTTAAATACTATTTACCTATTTGTAAATCATTATTAGGTCAAAGAATTAAATTGTAATGCACTTTTACATTATAACAAGCTAATATGCTAGATTATCCAGTAAGTTTGTTATTATATGCTTAAAGATAGATTAGTAGTGTAAGTTTTACATTATAATCAAGCTAAAATGCTTGTTTGCCGAACAAGTTCTGTTATAAATATGTCTAAATGTATATTATCACATTTTGCATTTAATTTTTGTATCGTACAATATGTGAAACACGATATGGGGGTTTTCGATACTTGATATTTTTACAATTTTATAACTATGATTATATATTACCTTACATTATGTTCTGATACTGCAGGCAAATTGTGCTATCTGCAAATCTGATGACAGTCCTGCAACTGCTTTAAGCAGTTCTGCTTCATGCAAGGATTTGTATGGAACCCAGGGCATTGGTTTCTTTGGCAAAATAAGATCATGGAAGTCTGTAAGTTGTGTGCTTGGTTTTTCCATGCATGTTTCTCCTTCAATGGCATCATTTTCCTAACCATTTTATGCATCATCTATTAGGTGGCAGTCCTACAAATGTTGGAAAAGCAGATGGGGCCAGAGTCCTTTCGTAAAGTAAGAACATAGGAATCCAAAAAAACATTTTTTCCTTTTTATGTTCTCTATTTTGTACTGAGGAAGTTAATTTTTGCATATGCTTTTGTTACAATTGGAGGTATAAAATGATGAAACATTTGTTACGCTACTTTCATAGGTAAGTAAAAATAACATGAAAGGTATGCAAGTAACAAAATACCAATACACAGTTTGTTAGGTTTATAAAATATCCGTCAACTCTGAACAGGCATGTAGTATGTTCTTCATCTCTTTTAGATTGTTGAGATGCTTATTGATGCTTATTGATACTTATTTGAAAGTGTTTTTGTTTGGATCAGAATTAGATTTAACCTTGAGGCATAAGCAATCCCCATTATCTCCTCAAGTACTAATTAGGCACATGGGCATTGTTTCATTGAAGCTTTTTCTTTATCTGTACAATTGTTCCCCATAATTATTAGATCTTAAAAGTATCGAGTATTGAAAACTCTTCTATCCTGTTTTATGTATCGTATCGTGAATTATATCATACGATACGCAAAATAAATGCAAAATGCTGTTATATACATTTAGACATATTTATTACAAAACTTGCTTGGCAAACAAGCATATTAGCTTTGATTATAGTGTAATACTTAGACTACTAATCTATCTTTCAGCATATAAATAACAAAATTTTATTGGACAATCTAGCATATTCACTTGTCAGAATCTAAAAGTGCATTACAAATTGTGTCTTTGACCTAAAAATGATTTATTATAGCAAATAGTATTTGAAATATTCTAAATAGCTTGATATTGCTTCCAGAATAATCATAAAATGTATTGTTGGCGAATAAATTGTATCATAGTGATACAGTGATGGTTATCCTATGATATCTATCAAATTGATTGTATCGTATTGAATTGTGCTATACATATCGCGTATCGTACTATTCTGGTAGCTATGGTGTTCCCCTTTTGTTCGCAGTTCACTAATTATACAAGTAAGAAGCTCATCATGATTGCTTGTTTGAATTAACTAATGAAAATCATCTTTGTTTTTATATATGCAGATTCTACAGAGAATTGTTTCTCGGGCTAGAGATGCAACTCATACTATGCGAACTCTTAGTTCAAAGGAAGTGAGTGTTTCAGTCTTAACTGTTATCACTCCTTTTACCTTGTCAGTTGGTGTATTTCTAGAAACTTTTCTATGTTTTGTTGCAATCTGTTATTCAATCCCCTTTTGAAAAAAACTGGAAGCAAGGATTCGGGTTCAAGAATTAAGGATTGTATACAGAGATTCGACAGTTTTTGAATCTTACAAATTTGGGATTTGGGGATTTGACATAATATCATTCAGTTAACTTGTATAGCATAAAGGATTAGTTATGTTTACGTGACTTCATCATTCATAGGAAAAGAATAAACCATTGAAGAATCTCCGAGCAGAACCATAGCAAATATAAAAGAATTCAAGAATCTAAGAATTTGGATTCTGAGATTTGCTAGACTGATAAAGTTGCTATAACTAATTTTAATTTGTTTATTATGTTTGAGCAATCACAAGATTTTTGAACTTTAATCTGTTAGTGTTGTTGACATGAAAAGTTCTACATGTATATGCGGATTTGTGCGTATATATTCTATATGGCTGCACATCTGTAGCAGCAAATGAACCCCTCTTCTCAGTCTCACATCTAAAGCTACACTGCCTAAGTTGATGCCTGGGAACCGCCTAGCCAACTGCTTGAAATCTTGTTACTAGAGCACCACTTGCATTCTTGTTACACTACCTAAGCCAATGCGTATTTATGATTCTCCATATAAAATTAGCCAGTTTTGTCTGTGTAACACAATTTTTTTTACGTTTTTTGGTTCGATGAATAGAGTTGCAGGTAACTTTCATCTCAAACTCTTTGTTTCGTCCTTGTATATGTATTGTTCAAAGTTGTTCTGGTTTTTGAGGCACTTGTTTTGCACCTCCTTTTATACTATTGGTCCCTTTTGATTGATAATTGATAAGAAAAGGGAGGGATGGCTGGATCCATGTTGTTAGTTTTTCTTATCCCCCTTCTTTGGTGGGCGTCTGAGCATAGGTGTGGGCTTTGAGTCCCTTGGATGTATTATCTAATTTCACAATTGATATGATTCTGCAATTATTTTTGTGTGATGCAGTTTCGTCAATTTGCTAATAAAGTTGGGAATCTTGAACGTCCATTCCTCAAGGAATTTTTCCCTCGTTGGGTTGAATCTTGCGGCTGCCCTGTGCTAAAGTACGTTGTTTATGAGCTTGAGTAACTACCCCCTCCCTTCCAAATTTGAGAAAGATTTGGCTTTCATATCTAGTTCAATTGTGATCCCATGATTCAAATTTGTTATAAAGTTATTTAGTTATTACCAACCAAGAAAGTCAACGTTATCAACTAGTAAAGAGGTACAAACTTGATAAACTTAATGTTTTGAGGGATCTATATCGCAATTTTAATCATAGGATTTCACAAAGGTACTATGATCAAACCAAATGTATCTATAATAATGGAATGGAGGGAGTATGTTTAGCTCTTTTTGGTTGAGATTATGCACGTACCTAATATGATCTTTTAACTTTCATGTTTCACTTTGGCCCTCTAAGGATGGGATTCTCCTACAATAAAAGGAAAAATATGGTTGAGTTAGCAGTAATGCGTGGATTTACGGCTACACCTGATTCAAGTGCTGGGGTTCAAAATGGTAATCTTGATTCTGAAAACCGAGAAGGTGGATGGCCTGGAATGATGAGTATTCGAGTTCATGAACTTGATGGCATGTATGACCATCCAATATTACCAATGGCCGGAGAAACATGGCAGCTGCTTGAAATACAATGCCATTCAAAACTTGCTGCGAAACGTTTCCAAAAGCCTAAAAAGGGTTCAAAGCCAGACGGCTCTGATGATAATATCGATGTTCTACCTGGTGTAGATATGCGTTCAAAGTACGCTATTTGTTGCTATTCTTGATATTCCTCTCAATCAACAGCTGATGTCCTTAATTTTTTGACATGCATATTTTGAATTTTCAACGAGAATTAGTGATACTACTTTACTAATGCATTACTTGATTGACATAATTCAGCAGTGATTCACCGCTATTATGGATCAGGGCTGACCCAGAGATGGAGTATCTAGCTGAAATACATTTTAATCAACCTGTGCAGATGTGGGTAAGCATGAGCCTCAGGGTTTTTATAGCACAAACAGTATAGTACTCTCATGGCCCACGAGGTGTGAAATGAGAATATGAGCAAGGGTAATCCGTAATTGTTTTTAAATTTCATCCTTTTTGCGTCATATCTATTTTTCCCAAACACTTGAATCCTGATGAACAATCAAAACATAAAAACACACCCATGTGAGCTTGTCTACCACATTTGAACATTTGATATCCCAAATTTCTTGTTGCTACATCTATTACTGGTACCGGAGATCCTAAAAGGCAGCTCACATCCCAATTCATCCTTATTAAACTCAAAACAAAGCCTTAAGGTGAAGTTGTCCAGCCTCTGAGCCACAGGTTATTTCTATCATCGTATCACTGGACAGGACAAAAGACCAGCCAAACAGCTGTTCCTTGTCTTTTGGAGGAAGTATTTGATTTCCAAATTACTTTGATAGTCTTCCTTATGACACACCTATCATCTAGGGTTGTCCTCATGGAATCTGGATGTGAGACTCTTGATTACTAATTGAGGGACATTGTTATTGTTGCCTGTCTAAATAATTATGAAACTTGTGTACGAGTTGTTTTAGAGGAAGGCAGAATGTGCCTTCACAATAATTAAGATGTTAAAATTTTAATTCTTTTTTTAATATCCTAATATTGGTGTAGTTAATTTTACAGTATTATTGTGTTATTATATTTGGCCGGAATACTCTAGAAATTGAATAGGTTTTTCTTATCTAATCGCATTTGTTGATAATCATTAGATCTGGTTAACTTTTATTTACGATTTATCTTGGTGAGTAAGTGGCACCACAATGATTCTCTATGAGGCGTTAACCTTTAACTTATTTTTGGATTATTAATTAAGTATCGTGTTTACTGATCAGGTACTTTTTTTACAATTTTGTTTTGTTTTGTTTAGTTTAGTTTTTGTGGGAGAGGCTTTAGGACCTAGTCCTCTGTCTGTTCACCCTATTCATTTTTTCGTCCTACATCAATAGTGCTTATCTTTCATGGTACTCAAAGAATGCATTGTTGATGATATCATATCCTGTTTATCCTCTGTATTCTACTTAAATTCTGTACCTGTTATTTATATTGTAAGTATGTCTACACAAGGAATTTGATCATTTGTTAATGATTTAATTAGATAAATCAATTGGAGAAGGATAAAGATGTTGTCGCTCAGGCACAAGCTATATCAACACTAGAGATGCTGCCACAACTTTCTTTTTCTGTTGTGAATGCTCTGAACAGCACCCTTAGTGACTCGAAGGTGCGTGCTATTTGTTGTGTGTAACTTGAATTTTAGGGAAAAGAATGTGTCTGTGCATGTGTGTGTGTGAATGATGTTTACCTGTTCCTTTGTAGCCATGGTACGTGCTATGGTTTTCCCGTGACCTGTATTTGAGGAAAAAGATTGCATCTGTTGTTATGTGCTGCGCTCCTATGTGTTTATCATATTATTTTGATTCAATTACCTGCTATGAGTTTATCCTTTAATTTTCCACATTTTTTTGGGTATCTTAAAGGCCTTTTGGAGAATCAGGATCGAGGTGGCATTCGCATTGGCTAATACTGCATCTGAGGTACTCTACATTTTCAACTCTAATTCTCTTTGACCATCTACATATTTCCCCCCGTGAAAAACACGCATTTTTGTTCTTGGGTACTAACATTATTGTTGAACTTTTATAATTTTTTGAATGAGGTTTTATGAAATTAGTTAATTGTCTTTTGTTTTTGCATATAATTTTATATGTCATAAGCACTAATTCTATAAAAGCATTAAAATATTGAATATGTTCTATTTATTTAATGAAATAAATTTCTCGTTATCCGATGTAGCTTCTGTTATGCAATAGTAAGATCGTTGGCTTATATGGTTTCGCTAAGTATTCATTGGCTTGTGATGTTTTATAAGGATTGTTGGATTATGTGATTATAGTCCAAAAATAGTTAAGCTTTTGTTTTGTTATAGATCTAATTTAAGGACATTATTTTTATTATTTGTATATTCTTTTGGGCAAGAAACACTCTTTGACCACTATAATTATGTACTTTTTATGTATTGGTCATTGAACTCTTGAATTGTTCAAAAAGAGAGTGAACTATTATTAAAGATGCATTTAAACAATTTATCTGAAGAAAGACAAATTTCAAATTCCAGAATATGCTTTCTAGTAATTGTGAAAATAAATTTCACTAGCCCAAGTTTTATATGAAAAACTTGAAGAATAAACAAATAATTCAAAAATGAAGCAAGTAATTTTATTATTGTGGAGAACTTTTACAAGCTTACAATAGAACCAAAAGCTTACAAAAGAGAAAAGAGAGCTAGGCTTGCAATGTTAGTTGGTGTTTTGCAAAGTTGGTTGGGTTGCATGGAGGATTTGGGTCTATTTATAGGTGAGATGAGAAGGTTCTAGATGGTACAAATGAAAGGATTTACAGGGAGGTTCAATGTTATGGGAATATGCAAGGATGCATTAAGATAAGGTGGAAGACTAAAAGTTTCATGGGAAAATACAACGGTGAGAATTTAGGAGGGGTTCTACCAAGTACAAAGCTCTCAAGTCTTCTAGAATTTTCTATTATATTCTACAAATATAAACGAAAAGTGAAACACTAATAATTTTCACACTTTATCCACAAGCATTGTCCAATATCACCTTATTAGTGATGTGACACAAAAGAAAGGGTGACAGAACAGTGACATGTCAATTGCTGGATTGTTGAAACATGGCAGAATCCTTTCATGTGATTAAAGGACACCCGTTCCAGTCAAATATTTAATAAACAAAGTCAAATTAGAGAAAAATTTTAGTCAAGTATGATAGATGGTTCTTTCTTTTTTCCCCCTAGTTGTCTTTTCTTTAGGAATATTATGTTGTCCATGATTTTTCGACAGGATGGATTACTTGCAGTTAAGTTCAGTTCAGTTGGTTGTTGAACTATATATGAGTTTACTGACCAAATGTATTATAGTGTATTTTGCATCTTAAAGAAACACATTATAATACGGGTACATAGTTTGTTTAGTATTGAATATGTAACTCAGAGGGGGTGTGCCTAGTTGGTATGTTAATTTGGTTCGCAATACTTTATTTAATTATTTTGTTTCTAATAGATATATACAATTGTTCTAGAAACTATTTAGCCCAAATCACAGTAGAATATTGATATTTATGCAGTTGGAGGGTAAAAAACTAAAATATTTATGTACGATAATTTTAGACAATTGGTACGTAACTGTTCCACTATTGGGTACGCAAGGAGGGTTTGCTAGTCTAGTTGAGGTATCTAGTAAAACTTTGAATGTGTTTCCTGTTTGAAACAGCTCAGAACTCATGAGACAAGTATGTCTTACCTGATTATGTCCAAGTTTGCTCATGTTTCTTGTTGTACCTGATTCACTTATTGTAGTATTTCTCTGCTGTGACATTTTCAAGGTGTTGTATCCACCTATACTCATGGTACCAAATAAAATTGTCACAGCATCCTCCTCTATGCACAATTAGTTAAAACTAAATAAACATGCCTTTTGTCTGAAATTTGATCTCATGTTGACCTTCGATTTTACACTGATCTTGTTATTATCATTTTTGTTTCTAATATCTGGGTTATTAAAACAATCTTAGCAATGAATGACCCAGTTCTATTGTTTTGACTTCCAAGGGACCACTCTTTGGTGTAGGATAATCAATTCAATGTTGAAGGTTGATAATTTTGGTATATTTTGAAAACAAAGATTTTAAAAGATAAGGAAGAGGAATAACTAGGCGGCACACCCCATAATAAGCACAGGAAAAAGGTACATCGACACAAGGTGACGATCGAGGAGTGCAACACATTGAATTGAAGCACATAAACCTAATGTGTTGTCTTTGTGTAGTGTGTACTTATTGTAGTATAGGAGTGGTCACATCTGTAACAATGAATTGTGATGTGATATGAATTGACATTGTATGGCATGACATACAAAAACAATATAAATGAAAGTTGCAAATAATAAAATAAACGGAAAGGATCAAGAAGGAAGAAGGAAATTGTATAAAAGGGGAGAGAATATACAGAGGAGGGGGAAAGGTAAAAGCAAACAGAGAAACAATGAAAAAGGATAAGATTGCTGAATTTAATGAAAAATACAATAAAAGAGACAAAAAAAGAAAGAAGTAAAGAAGATGAGAAATGGGAGGATCTTTGTTTAATAATATATTTATGCATTTATGCATTTATGCATTTGGTTAGAAATGATTATCTTTTGTTAGGTTGAAACCTTGTTTATATGGAGCATCGTCATTAAATACATTTATGCATTTGCTTTTTGTTTGGAACTCTCCTCTTTCATTTTTGTTGTTGCTGTAAATCTTATTATTATAACATTATTTTTCTATAAAATACGATAGGCAATTAGATAAGTTGGTGACATATCATATTGTTATAGGAATGATTTCCTGATAGTGTAGGTGCTGAAACTGTTATTTATTCATGACATTTTTATGGATAACCCTTTTTTCTTGGTCAGGAAACTGATTGGGCTGGTCTGCTGCATCTGGTTAAATTTTATAAAAGTCGGCGGTATGATGCTAATATTGGCCTCCCAAAGTGAGTTTGTTTAATGTGATTCCTCTAAGTTGCATCGATGAGATACCTAGTCGCATTATAAGTTTCATGTTTCAACACTTCTTTTACAGGCCTAATGACTTCCATGATTTCCCAGAATACTTTGTACTGAAGGTAGTGAGGTCAAATATTTATCATGTTACAGATGCTGTATTGCTGAATTACTTTACCTTGTGTTAACATAATGCGGGGGTTTTAAAAACTAAAAATGCCTTTTTAGCGGAAAAGGTGTTTGACTTTCATGGAAGTTTCCAGGCAACGAGAATTTAATGTTCTGTTTTCTATTTGTCATTTTTCTTTTTTCTAGTAAATGACACGAGGAACATATATATTGTTCCTGCATCTCAACAATTGTAGCTTCTTGTCTTGGTAGTTTAAATTCACATTGGATGTCTCGTGATCACTGTGATGTAGTATATTAGATGCTGGACGAGATTAAGTGTTACATGCTGTGGTGATTGATCATATCTGTGAACTTTAAAGCCAAAAAGCATGTTTTCTGGTGTGGGGCTCTGGATGAATGATAGGGGATTCGCCAAATTCCGAGAGAATGAGGATTCGGTTTCACTAGGAATATGTTGCTTATTTACCAGTTATAAATTTATATATATGTATATATGTGTGTACGTACGTATGTGTGTGTATATATGTGTGTGGAATAGGGAATTTTGGGCTGTTGTTCAAAATGGTGTCGTTACGCCAAACACATAACTCTTGCCAAAATTCCTTCTTGAAGGATTCTTCCCCTTTCCTCCTTGACGCTGGATCAAGGTCACCCTCTTCATTTGTGCCGGTGAGATAATCAAAACTAAAATCACCTATCAACTTAGGTATGTGCACGACGCTCTTTGCAAATACTTGAAAAATTCCCTACCAAAGTAGAGGTTAAAAGATATTGAATTGGACAGAAATCTCAAACAATAGAAAAGACACATTAATCAAGAGAAGAAAACGATCCTAAAACCCTACAGTAACAAAACCTCTATGACCCTAACACCCTACAAGATGTGGATTAACCAAAAAAATCTGAAGATGCTGATAACGATCCTGTCGCTGACCAAGGAGAAGAAGATTGGTCACCTTTTGTTGTGGGACACGTCACTAGCATCAATTGGTGGTTAGTTTGTGTCCATTTCAGTACCAATCATAGGTCAAAAGCAAGATCGTTTCTTTCGACTTGGACGACTTTGGTTGTTAGCGTCCATGTGGGGAACTTGCTTGTTATAAAAGAATGATGGAAATGTTTTTTGTGTTAACTGATTGCTTGTTATTTTTAATGCTTTCTTTTGATTGAATAATGCTTTATTTTCTTTTTCCTAGGCTATTCCACATGCCATAGCTACGGTTCAAGCATCGGACAGTAAAAGCCCACGGGAAGCCGTTGAATTTATTTTGCATCTTCTAAAGGTGATTGTTGGAGCTTAATTCTTAGATATGTATGTAGTTGTATTTTATTTCATTGGTTGGCATTGGTCTGAGGTATATGTCTTACCTCTCAAGCCAACGAGGAGTCCAAGTTTGGTAAAACGAATTATGATCTATTGAAGAAATAACAAAGGAATCAAAATATTGGCTATAATTTGTGCAAACAAACAGTACTTAGTTTCTATTATTTGGATTTGATTTGATAGGCTCCTCCCACATCTGAGCTTCTTTCATAATAGAGTAATCAGTATTTCAGTTCTATTTTCTCGATTGAGTATATGCTCCCTCATGTTAGCTTCTGTTATGAATCCAATATTATTTTTTTTATTTTTAAGGGGATGGTGTGCTTGGGGAATAACAAACAATTATCAGAAAGGGAAATTAGCTAGTCGTTCAATTCAATGTATTCTATGTGTGACATCTACTAATGTCTGACATAGAAACTCTAAAAACTACAATAGTGGAACCCTATTGTGATTGTTGGTATGAAGTGTTCAGCTGGGCCTTGTTGGAAATTTTATCTTTTTAAGCTTAACCACGTTCTAGTTGAAACAGCTTAATCAAGTATAACAATAGATATTGTGCTGTGCTTGGGAGAAGCTTGGAACATTCTTTAAGAAGGTACAGATTTGGTGATTAATCAGTGTAAAACCAGCAGAGATCTAAAGGTTAGGAATGAATAGGTATCAACTCTAAATTTTTGCCTAGACAAGATATGCCTTATTCACAAGATCTGTTAATATTTAGCAGAGGAACTTAAGTTTTATAGGAGAAACTTGGGGAAGAAAATAGATAGGGGTGAACAGTGAAAATACTTATCACATCAGGATTCACCTCTTATTTGAGATAAGCTGAAAGAGGAGATATATATACCTACATACCATGAAGAACTGACAGGGGTACGTGACACAAATACGTAACGATAAGTGCCACGCAGCACATTATTATTCCAAAAAGTTGGATACTGTTATTTGTTTATCATGTAAGAAGTTCTCTTTTCCCCCATTTCCTGGGTGCTTAGAATTCAGTTTATAGCTCAATAGAGTTAAGGCAAGATGACATGAGATGCTTCTGGCTTTATGAAATTTGTTCTCTTTAGAATTGGAAGTTCAAAGTTTAAACGTCAAGCTTGACAAGTACAGACAACTTTGAACTGCAGTAATCAAGTCCTGTCAGCATTGTTGAACAAGGACTTGTTTTGATTTACAGTAGGTCATGTTGGAAGTATTGGAACCTGAAGAATAAAAGATTTAGAGAAGTCATTGCCATGAGTAGTTGAGCTTTCTTCTAAGAAGCATGGACTCAGCTTCGCCATACGGGAATTCATTGATTCGAAAAATCTTAAAATATGGTGATTGGGGGATTCAGCACATTTATATAAATACATATGTATACATTAGATATATATGTTACAATTTTTTTGTGAATTAATATTTACATAAAGACATAAAATAATTTAATAGAATAAGATAACTCAGAAAGCAACAGTCATAATTTTTTATTAAAAGAAATAATTATAAATATTGCCATATTGGTATTTTAATAAACCATCACAATAGTTTATATTATCCTAAGCCATAAGCAGATGGATACAATATGTTTATTCTCTATTAGGAGCCCAAACTTGGAGAGGGCCCAAATATGTATTAGGTTAAGCTAAATAAAAGCCCAAACAGGGATGAGAAAAGAGACACGAGTCCACACTCACATTCAAATGTGTCAGAAACATAGATCTCCAAGCGGTGACAGGGAGTTGACGATGAGAGGCAGTTAGTGAAGAAAGAGATGAGACTGATGAAGAAAATAGAAGAGATCGACGAGGACAAGGGAGATCAACTCCTCAATGAGGTTCCTCAATAGCTGCTGCTCATTCTCATGATGTTCTTACCCCTTCTTTCTTTCTTATGAACTGATGGGGAACGAATCGTTAATTTAGTTATTTCCCATGTTTCTTACTCTTGTCCTACGTCATGAACTTTTTAACATCTAATGCCCTTAACGAATCTCACAGCCACATCCCTTCGCGAACTAGCAACAGCCGAATCGAACTCATTGCCCTAATTTGGTCAACGATTCAAGAGTCATTCATTATCTGAATCACATAGGCGAATCACGCCGAATCCCTGTGAACTCGAATCTGTGCCGCACTACTTCGGCAGTACACTAGGGTTCTGGAAAATCCCGGCTTCCTAGGCTTTTTTGTTGTTATCTTATTGAGTCTTTTCTTAATATGCATATACAGGGAGATAGAATGGCAAGTGAATTCATTACAATCTGGTATTCATCCTTTTAAAGTTGATGCTGATGTTGTGTTATTTTGGATTAGGTAGAATATGGAGGTAGAGATTTGTTTGTTGGTATATAAGGCTACAATGCTTTATCAAGGGAACCCACTGTCTAGACTTGTCTAGACTTTTTGGGGTGCCTGCAGTGGCCAGCGGGTGTAGATGACCCCAGTTGGCAGTCAGTGCACTTTACCAGTTGTTCATTCTGATTCTACCCTCGTCATTTGGTTTGCATTGTTATTTCCTTGATTGCCTTGTGGTTCTGATTTTGAATAATTTCTTTTGCGAGGCATTTTTCCTACACAGCCTTTAGCAATATTTATTTAACAATCTTACGTACTAATATTTAAAGAATGTGGCTAGTTATATTATAATCACATACAAAATTTCAGTGTTGGAAACAAATAAATAGAAGTGACTGCAAATCTAGTCTACGTCTTCCAATGATCTACCCACACTTGAAGGTCAACCTTAAAAAGCAAACTACATAATCATAATAATCTATGGCTTTGAGAACAATTTTAACAACCCTATTCGAATCTATGGCTTGAGGATGCCAAGTAGGCTCGTCGACACGCATCACACGACACATTAAAGTTCCAGGAATGTATGTACCCTTCTTCTAGCCTTATAAAGCAATTAACAAATTGCCACCTCCTCAATGTGGGACACCGGATGTTTCAGGAGTACTCTTGTCACCAGGACATGGGTGCTAGTATGGGATCCAAATCAGGCACTTTGACTAATACATGGGCATCACTGAATATTCTACGGAACATCTACCATCTCGATGCTCATTGCCATGGGCGAAGGTGAAGAAGTAGAACCAGGGGGGGGAAAGAGATAGATAGATCGATAGATCTGTGATTGATTTCCACTTCTAATCTACTACTTCTGTACATCCAGATCTGGTACCGTGTGTGCTCATGCGTGTCCCTACATGTCCAGCCTTAAAAAAATAATAATAATAAAGAGAGGCCTCACCTGACATGTGTCCAGAGCGTGTCATTGAGTGTTGTTGCGTGTCAGTGTCTGACATGTGTCCGACATCGACTAGCCTGCCTCTAAGAGGTGTTCATGCTTCCTAGTATTGACCTGCAACCTTTCAGGATCTGCTTCATAAACATGAAAGGGTAAGGATGGAAACACAATTTCTGCTTGCATGAGTTGTCAAACTTAAAAGACGTGTGCAACATAGAATTCACATACAACCGGAACAAGAAGGGTCTTCTGGTGTTAATTATATCCATCTAGGCCGATAAATCATTTTCCTCCCTACTTCCAGTTGTATGGTTATTTTAAAATTACATAAAGCAGCACCAAGGGATCAATGCAACATCCTGTCCCTCATCAAGGACATGGATTAGTGTGCAAGTTTATGAGGGTTCAAGCTATACCACTTCTTGGAGTGTCCATGGTGCGTGTAAATAGTGCACTTAGAACAGTAGATTTGAGCGAGATGTTACAGTAGACTGCTCAGTTAGGGTTTTGATTGAACTTGATGATGACGTCAAGTCCTAAGGGGGATTGATTGTAACATCTGCCCTATATCAAGGTCATAAGAGTTGGCATGTGAGTTAGTAGCTTGAACCCTTATACACTGGCATGCTAATTCCTATGTCTTGATGTGGAAAGGGGTGTTATAATAAGGCTGTGTAATGTACAGCAAAGAAGATCTATTGCAAATGGACTTTTACTAGGAGATATTTGTTCCTGGAGATGTCAGATTAAAGTGCTTCTGACTGATATAATGGGGACCACTTCTTTTTCTTGACATCCTTTCCTTCATCATAATGTCCATCCATAACTCCAGCTTGTCACCCCAGTCTCCATGACCTCAGTTAAGTTATCAGCCAATATTGAGCAAAGCATGATTTACCAATTATGCAACAATTCTAATTGTGAGCTACTGATCTCAGATATGTGTTGCTTGTTATGTTTGGTTCTATTGTTCTATTTATACATCATTTCCTTTCCTCGTCGGTTATATTTGCACAATTATAACCCATCATCTGATATTTTTTGGGTTGCTGCATTAGTCCAGTTAACTGTATCATTAGGCAACAGTGTTGAGTTGTCCTCTGCTCCTCTCAGATCATTGTTAGTATTAATTTGATTTTCTTTCTCTTTATTTCTTTGGTCTTACTTCCCCTTTTGTTATCTTTGTCAATTTGTCATTCAGTATAATGATAATAGTGGGAACCCATTCTCTGATGTCTTCTGGCTTGCTGCATTAGTCCAGTCCGTTGGGGAACTTGAGTTTGGGCAACAGGTTAGTAGTATGTCTTTTAATTGATCTCCTTGTGTCTTCATGCTAATAGTTTGAAGATTGCATACTTCTAATTTTGATTGGTTTCTAATCTATATTTTATAGACTTTTGCCCTCCCTTTTTTGGGGGTGAAATAAAGTAATTTTTTAGATATAATTATTTGTGTATTTTTAATATATTATTAGTCTCTTACTCTTGCTTAGTGATGCATATGCCATGGCTTTCTGACTATAACATTGTGCAAATAAGAGAAGCCTTCGCTTTGACTTCATGTACATGAGAAAACAATAAATGGATAATTATGATGGTCTTTCATTTCAACTCTCACTGCATATACAATATCTGCTCAAGTTCTGGTGATGGGAGTACAAATGAATATTAAGAACTTTATTAGATTCGCCCTCTTCAATAACATCATATAAATTTTGAGTTTTCGAAGTCAGTTTTATGCTCTATACAAAGACGTGCATACACAAGTTATATGTATACATGTATGTAGGAGTATGGACAATGGGTAACTCCCCCACCCCTGCAACCCCAGAGGGCCTGTAAAAAACTATGTATCGGTACTGAAATACAATTAACTAAACACAATGGATCCTGGAAACAATATTGGGGAATTTTTTTTATTTTTGTTTTTATGGAAAATGTAATGTGCTTATCTATTATTGGTTTATCTACTATTCATCATATTATTCTGTGAAGTTTCTTAAAAGACATTTTTTAAACGAGAAACACAAAAGCTCAATTTAAAATATTTGAATCATAATGCCAATAGACGAAACAGAACAAATATCTCAAATTATTAAAATTATAAATTAAAAAATAGAGTATTTAAGTTTGTCAACCTACAATTTAGTTAACTAAGCTAATTAAACAAAACAAAATTTTCACCTAAGTCAATTAAAATTAATAACTAATTTAGCTTGCTAAACGAAATAAACATTTTCAGTCAAATAACCATATTAAAATAGTCTAACTGTAATACGAATGAGGATAATTTAGCAAAAAAGATAAAAGGATGAAGCACCTAAACTACTGCCTGAGATTTCTGAATTGAAGAGGTCTGAAGTTCGATTCTCACATCCTCTCCTGAAAAAAGAATAAATATTTGGCAGCACAAAGTGGTGGGACAATTTGCCCAAAATAAATGTTACTGGTTAATGAACCGGTGGCAGTCTCTGGTTGTTTCTTTGAAACCATATTTGGATACTGAAATTTGCACATCAGATGTTACACACTGTTCATTAACAACTCTGTGCCATGTTCTTTTGTTCGATAAGATGATGTCAGCCGCCAGCAGAAGTGCTCTTAAAATGTCAAAAAGTATCAAACATTACCCATCTAACCAAAAAAATGAACTGTAAGAGATAGAGAAGAAGAAAAATGAAGAGCAAAAGCAAGAAGATAGAAAGTGAGGGAGGGAGGGGAGAAGTGGGAGACTGTGTGTGTGTGTGTGTGTGAATGTTTGGCAATGGAAATATATTCAAGTTTAAACATCGAAGAACAATACTGCATGCTCTATTCTAAATTATCTGATGTTGGAATTCTTTTTGCAGAATATTCTGTTTCTATCTACTCTTCTCAAGCGCATCGATAGGCTTTTACAATTTGACAGGTGCACCTAGCTAGCTGATAATTAGACACATATACCAGCTTATTCTTGTATCTCATACTGTTGGTATTGATACTTGCTAGACTGATGCCAAGCTACAATGGTGTTTTGACAATAAGCTGCATCCAGACATTGGCGCAAATTGCAATAAAACTCTCAGGGTTCATACCTTTTGTGAGTTTAGTCTTTTGCTTAATCACCACCATCCAAATTTCATTGGAACTCTCAGGGTTCATAACTTGCATGTATACAGCCTTGCACCCCATTTTGCCTTATATATATTGTTTATACTTTTCTTTCTTGGATGCAGGACCGTGTGTTCAAGCTAATTAGACCATTTCGTTCTCCTAAGACTATATGGCAAGTCCGAATTGCTGCAACCAGAGCACTGCTAGATCTTGAGTTCCATTGCAATGGCATAGATGCTGCTTTGATGCTGTTCATTGCATGCTTGGAGGATGAACCATCATTAAGAGGTTGCGGGTTACTTAATTAGTTCAATATTGCATTTCTGAATTTCTTTGTGATTTACATTCATATTCCTTTTCCCAGACAAAGGGAGTCTACACTTATATTTCTTAACTATTTTCAAAAACCTCTGTATGAATGTCTTTATTAATCTTTTGTTGCGGGTATATATAAATAATTCTTTCTATTTGTTGCTTATAGGGCAGGTGAAGTTGGGTGTGCACACTATGCGGTTATGTCAACTTAGAGGTGGATATGTTGCTGACAATACCGTTAAGAGTGAAACTCTTGTAGCTTTGCTTCGTTTGCTTGAGAGTCCCGTGGCTTTCAACAACATTTATCTTCGGCATTATCTGTTCTGCATTTTGCAAGTCCTTGCAGGAAGGTAATCATATTCTTGTTTTCTGTGAAAATAATATACTATATGGCATTCATATGATTGCATCTAAAATTATTGCAGGCTCAAGTTATGTGTTATTAACCTTTTTCTATTAACCGACATATCTATTACTATATGTTAATTGTCAAACTATGTTTCAAGGACAGATTCGAATATGTTGATTTAGTTATTGACTCGGTCAATTTGATTATTCTTTTATTTCCTATTGTTGCTTAAAGTAATTTTAATCGACTCAAATATAAATTTCTATTTAGTTTGACTTTGAATGGGTTTTTGATTTCATGTTTAAAACAGATAACCATTTAATTTTGACTTCGAACAGGTTAGTAGTTAAAAAAAATATTACCTTATATACATATAATTACATATATAAAAATATTTAAAAAATTATAATTTACTTACTATTACCTAAAATTACAAAAATCCATGTGCTAGCACGGGCATAAGAACTAGTTTTATTAATTTCACAGGATACATTGAAATCATATTTCGTGAAACGATTAAGAATAATTTCATATCTGGTTGACGGCTGGCCTTTGAGAACTGGCAGAAGTGGTTGAATTGTTATTGGAGTTTTGTGTCATTATGATGAGCGAGTTTGTGGACAACTTAGGGAACATTTTTAACTTCTGTGTTTCTTCGCATTTTTTTGTTTTTGCATTTGTTCTTTTGTGTCCCATTTTTTGTGTTGAGGGGAGAGGGTGGGGGCTGGTGACAAAGGATTTGGGTTCATCATACAAAAATTCGGTAGCTCCGCAGAACTTAATGATTGGGGATTCATAGATTCGGCACCATATATAGGATTATACACATGTAAATATAGAATCCTTCAATAAAAGCAATATTCACTTCAGTGTTAACTATTTTCCTCATATGATATTACATCAACTAGTTTAGAATATTGTTTCGGTGCTATCTACCTTCTTTAGTTTAAAAGATAAGATTAAATCACGAAAGAATCTCCCAAGAGAATCATGTTAAAGTTAGATGAAAACAAAATTCAGTTCTGTAGTGATATATTGGAATAGATTAGTACTCTTTGCGTTCATTAATTCACAAAATAAGATTAAATAACAAAAGAATCTCCCAAAACACCAAAAGAGTTATGTTGAACTTGAAGAATCCAAGAATCTAAGATTGAATTCATGGATATGCTAACTTGCAGACTTAGGATATTCCAAATTCGGTATATAGTTATATAGATTTAATATGTATTATTATTCTTGTAATCTAGTATTCTACTTATTTCTAATTATGTCTTTGGTTGTGAAGCTCCAGTATGCAGCTTCCATACATGGTAATTTCCCGTGTGTTCTGTACTTATGATGATTTAATCTCTAAAAGCCTGCCGCCTCATTACTTTACAGGTCACCAACACTTTCCGGTGTTCGCAGAGATGAAACACTGCGAATGGGCCATGCAGAAACTTGCACTGAACTTAAAAATATTTTTGCTGCTCTTGTTAAGCAATCTAAGCCTCCTGTACCTCCACCAGACACCAACTTTTCATGTGCTTCACTCATTCCAGAAGCGTCCAGAGAGGCCAATGCCATATTGAATATTGATGAGCAAAACAAGTCTCCTTTGCCTGTATTGAATGATTTCAACCTTCCATACTGTGTTTCAGTTATTCCAGAATCTTCTAGAGAGGCAGATAGTATTATTGACACATGTGAACTAAAAAAACCAGTTTTTGACCTTCCTCGTGATGGTTTGGTTGTTCCGGATACTCTGGCAGAAGTAGATATTTCCGGATGTCATGAACAAGACCAGCCAGTACTTCCACAAGATAGTTCGGTATTGCCAGAAGCTGTTAGAGAGGTTGTTACTGTGTCCAACAATCCTGATCAAAAGAAGCCTGTCATGAAGATCAGAGTAAAACATTCTGCTGCGTCCAGTAGGGCAGAGGATACTGATAATGGAACAGTTGAAAAATCTCATGGTGAGCGTCATGAACGAGGAGCCAGCAGTTCTACTTCTGTGGATGCACCGGAACGAAATCTTTTAGAGACTGTAAGTGTAAATAACCAAAACATTGAGGATGTAAATTCTTGTCATGATGTTGGTTCCCGAGTGACTGCCAGCATAGGCAGTGCCAAACTAGACAGTGATGACCTTCTGAAGGAACTCCAGTGCACTGCCGATTCAAGCAAAGTTTCTGTACTGTCCCTGTCCAAAGAATTATTACCTGGTGGCATGAGAATCGATGATACAGAGACAGAAAGTCAGAAGTATGCCAGTTCACAAATATATTCTGGGGCACTAAATGGTACTGATGGTGGTTTACCCAGGGACCCTCAAAGCCATGGCAAAGAGAAAGAAAAGAAGAAACACAAGGATAAGAAACGAAAGAGACACGACCACAAAGGCAGCCAGGATGATCCCAAGTACCTTGAACGGAAGAGGTTGAAGAAGGAAAAGAAGAAGGCAAAGGAAATGCTAAAACTTCAGAGTGGGGAGGCAGCTCTATCTTTAGTGGAGCATCGAAACGAGGGAGAGAAAGCCATATTTGAAATGGCTAGCCAGGTGAAGACAAACATAGCTGAGGCATACTGTAGGAATGAAAACTCTGAGGCTATGGTGGCAATTGTGAGAGGAGAGCAAAGACCGTCGCCCTTGGATCATAGTAGGAAAGATCTTGCGATGGAGACAACAGATTTGCAATTAAAATCTGGTGAACCCAGTCGATCAAGTGATGTAATCAAGACAACCGATACCAGTAACAAGGGGCTGGAAGGCACATCTCGTAAGATTAAAATAAAGTTGAAAAGTCGAACAGGGAATAAACCATAATGGTCAGTTCAATGCTAAGGTTTTCTTTCTATAGAGCTTCTTTATAGAATGTTCTTCGGCCAAGCTTTGTAGAATGTGTAATGAAAAAAATTAGAACTTTTTTGTTATGTTAATTTTTCCCATCATTTTTGGGTACAAATAGTAATGGTCACCGTTAAATATAATAATAACGGTTACTATCTTCATCTTTTAGCACTTTGTCGAGAAACTGTAGTTGGTTACGGAATGGAAGAATGTTCTATAAAATACTCCATTCAAAATTGGTGATTTATATCCACTTTGATGTTAATTAGTATATGGTATTAGATTTTAAATTGATAAAATCTACATCAATCTTATTATGGAAAATAGGGAAATAGGTTACAGTTAAGTTGTTTTTCGTATTTTATGGACTGCAAATTTCTTTTTGTTTTTACAATTCTTTTTCTTCTAAAAATCCAGTTATCGTCCGCAATTATTTATAGGGTAATATTTAGTGAGAAACATTTTTTTGTACGGAGCATTAATTTGTTGTGTAACATGCATGTTATTATCATTTGGAATATCGATGTTGTGTCAAAAGTTTATATTTGTTAGATCTCGTATTGGAGAGAATTTTCTAAACAAAATATAACTCCAATACTATCAATATTAGGCACCTGTACTTAGCTGTGAACTTGTATTAGTGAGGTTAATTTTACAATTATGACCTCGTCAGTTTCATCAATTTTTCTGTTAACATCAATTTTCAGTAAGATTTACCAACAGATTAGTTTAATATATTGGTTTAAACTAACATACTTATTCATTATTTATTCCTTACAAGAGAACATGTTCAATATGACTTATTTTATTTATCAATATTAATCCATCTAATTATACAAATTGTGTTTATCATGTATATACTAATTTATCTATTTATTCTTTAATCACAAATCAAACCGATTGATAGACCCATTTGCGGACTATCTACATTTAGCTATCAATTAATCAATCTATCTATTTACAAATTAGATTAATTAAAATGAACTCATTTACAAACTAAATTACAATCAAATTAATCATAACATAATAAAATTTATTATTAATAAAATTTATGTGATTAAAATAACTATAATCAAATTGATAATCACAAATAATAATGTGATTTATCATAATCAATCAATGTAAACTAAATTAATTATAATACAAATTATTAATTAAATTAATTTATTCAAATAAAATAATTATAATCAAATCAATAATAATAAGTTACCCATACTGTTCACGGGCTTTAAAACTAGTCGTAATGAATACGGCTCTAAAATTAATTATCGCAGTCCCCTTTAGTTAACATCAATTTTCAGTATCTCAAAATTGTTCAGACTCACATTTCTTGATTAAGAAAACCCTCCCTCCAGTATTTTACAGACAAACACTATCGTATGTGTAAGAATAATTACATATGGAAGAAGGTTAACAGGCAAAATAGTAAGTCACTATAACAGTTTATAAGCCCTAACTACTAGCATAACAAACATATGCTCCTGCTTCCTCTTGGAGTATCTCGGTCTTCATAACCCCGTATGAACGATCTGCTGGCAAGGTGTTCCGAGGCATAAGTCATGAAAGATGCCAAAACCAGACCTCCAACTACCATCAACCCTAATCTGTTACCGGAGCAGAAAACGTAAGATTTGGGAATACAGAAACTATCAAATTGAGTTTTACTTTACAATCCTGAATAGCAAGAGGAACTCAAAAGGACCGCACTTAAATAAAAATAGTAACTGAAAAAAAATGCAAGGAAAATAGAAGAATGTAATACCCAGAATGTAACACGTGAGATATGTCGCTAACATTTTAAAAAACAGGTCAACATACAGTTAACTTTGATCCTTTCAGAAAGTTCACACAACTCACTATGACTACGAGTTTCATGAGAACCTAGCTTCAATCTCAGTCACAATACGTATGTCAAATAGATTCATCTTTAGATGCAAAAAATGTATAGATCATCTTGGTTTTAGTTATACAATCATTAATTTGAATTATTCATAGAATGATACTGTACTTCTAAGTGTAAGTTTACTATCTTGACATTCTATGCAAATCTCATGAAATTTCATAGAACAGGTGTCTGAGAATGAGCAGGTGTCATAGAACAGGTTTTGTAGAGCTTTGCCGCACAGTTCCTGAGGCACAGAGAGCTAGTGATTGGTTGAACTAGCATCTGTTGGGTAAAGAAGAACCTAGATAAGGCCAAGAGGGTTGGTTTAGATTCAAAAGTTCAGAGGGGGCCCTTTGGATTTGACGTCATCCCACCTTCCTTCCGTATATCACTGGCAATCCTTCGTGAGTGCGTCACGCACCTTTTGGTTTGTTTCGGAGCCGTTTTGGCGGTACTAGAACCTTGAACCATGGAACAACGTATAAAGGTCTTGGATGCACGATCAATCATCAACTCCTTTTAATGACCCCTATGTTAGCTCAAACAACGTAGAAACTAAGGGAGCCTATGATCACCGCTTGCCAAGTGAGTCTGATTTGACTGATTTCACTTGATAGGAACCGTTTTTACAGTTTAGAAACTCAATTGAGAGAAAAAGATGCGATTTTTTAGTTTAGAAACTCAATTGAGAGAAGAACGGATTTAGTAGCCAAATTGAAAACAATACCCAGTATCCCAGTTTTCCCCTTTCAATGCAAAATGAATAGTTATTGGTCCAAATATTCAGAAAAAACAAAGTTCAGGCAGCAAGCAATTAGATTAAACTTGGTTAAAAAGAAAATCATATTCCAATATCAGAATATTTTACTCGAACTATTCCATTTATATATTATTGCATCATGATATGTTTATATTGGATCGATTAACAGTTCATGTAAGATTGGTTGTATTTGTACATCCCTAAGACTATCAAATCATGAACAAATCTTTCAGAAATAAAAGGTAGAGCAAAGGAAAACCAGATTCTGAAAGAGTATAAAATGGAACAAAAGAAAATAAAAATGTTCAAAATACGAAATAGTGAACTGGAAACCTTAACAGTTACCTTTCGATTAATAACATATATACTAAAACATAATTGCATTAATTATGTCCCACTAGGACCACACCTAATATTTTAACCACTTCAAAGTTGTAGGGATTCTTTTTAGAGCTTTCTTTTATACTTAATAACCCAAACACTAGTTAGGAGTATTTTCCCAGATTCATCCGATTGCAGTCTGTGAACACAAATGAACTAGAGGCATCAAAGACCCTACTTCACATATCAGAAATTAGTTTGACCAATATGAATTTGTTCCTTCTACAGGCTAAGAATATATAAATGTGCTGAAGGCTCCAGTTTCCCCTCTCAACAAAAAGGTACCAGATAATCCTCAAATGGAATTACTGATGTATTACTACGGGAATTTTTATGGAAGAATGTAGATCACAAGGGGATAAAAAGATCTTTATACCTCACAAAAAGAGCAGTAATACCAAAAACACAAGGCAGTGAAGGAGCAGCTACAGCAAGAACAGCCATCCCTAGCCCATAATACCATGCAGCAACATCAGAAGACACCTGCCGCTGATGACCTAAAATGCCAATGAAAACATCACAGGTCAGCCCTTCTAGGATCAGCATATGAATAAATTAAGTCGTATACTTAAACTGGATGAACCTTTCATGGAGTCATCATAATCAGCAGATCCAGGATGAGGAGAAACAGATTCTGCTTTAGTAGCCACCATCTTTCCCCATCGATAAATTAAATTCAGATAACCTCCGAACAATAGGAAGAAAATAATAAATGTCCACTCATACATGAGGAGCAACCCAGTCCATGGCATAACTTGACGAGGCACAACGGAAAGACCAAGTGCTAGAGAAAAGACAGCAGCCGTAAAACAGATGAGTATAGATACTCCACCAAGATAATTAGGGACCCTCGAATGTGCAGCATTTGGGAGCTATATTGTCGCATCAAAACAAATTATTAATATCTCAACATTATATACTTGCTCTTCATCCCTATTACAGATACATCACGAATTTCCAAATATAGAATAGCAATAGAATCTTTACAGCCATGCTATGTCATGGATGGGACATGGTATTATTTAAAATTTGCTATACAATGTAACCCAAAATTCCAAACAGTTAAAAGCAAGAAACAATGACAATCATTTAGATTAAATCTCCTAGAATATGAAGTGAATATGACCTGTTGATTTGAATTAATGGTAGCTGAAGAAACTGCAGAATAAGCAAGAACACCTCCAGATCTGAATTTGTAATAAAGGTGTCTAACATGATCGGACAATGGACGTATCTGCGCAAAAAGAAGATGCTTATATTCTTTTTGAAAGATAATATGAAAAGGGAGGTCAAGGGATCCCCAACTATTAATACTATGCAGTTATTCAGTTTTTGCACAGATATTTATGCAATTGCTGACCTGAATAATAGACCGATAGTATAGGAAAAGCAAAATAAATAACGGGAGCAGAAATAGGAACTTGATTAGAAGATCTTCATTGGGATTTCTGCCCCCTCCAGTCCCAGGTAGAGATTCCTCAAGACGTTCCCTCACATTCTGCAGCACCAACAAACATATACACAACAGGTTATATCTGTTGGTGGAGTTTGCTGTTTGAAAGCTCGACTTCAACAGCAAATTTTATTGACTTATTTCCAAACCATCATAGCAGGATGATGAGGACAAGGAAGAGAAAAAACACATACAGACAATAGACTGGCCAACTGAACCTTTAGCACATTTAAGTACTGTAAAGATGAAAAGAAGTACCTGCCATACATCAACAGGTTTCAGAAGCCAAGAAGTCCACCAATCCCATGGTTTGAGAGGGCCCAGTGTATAATGAATAACACGTAGTTCTTTCTCATCTACCATCCACTGCATATCAGCAAATAGTAAGTCCCAAAAGCCAAAACTAAAAAAAGGCAAGTGAACAAAATGGACACTCAGGTATCATCCTGAAATAGAGCTCCTGAAGGATATACCATTAACACTATTATAGCACCATAGGGTCCCTTTCAAACACAGCATTTAACGGTGCATATCTTTACAACTGAGATATTCAAGTAGGAACTAAAATAGGAGCAGAGTAAGATCGTCAAGCTTAAACGTTTGTAATTGTTATTACCCAAAATTAATAACAAAAAAAGAATATACATAACAGAATACCTTTATCTAAAAGGAAAAACAGAGCGAGAGAGAGAGAGAGAATCAACTTGTAGAAAATCCTTTCATAACATCTACGTCAGGTTTTTGTCTGAATATATTAAAAATGACTCGCTTTCTAGATGATCCCTCTAAAAATATCATAAAGCACACATGAGGCAAAATAAATGAGAAGTTAAATGCTATTGTCTTACATCAAACCCCTAATTTGAGTCGAAGAAAAGCAAAATAGCAGGCCAGTTCATTTTATTAATATCAGTCGGATGAAATCAAGGACATTCTAGGTTTTACAAGTGCTATAGAAAAGATCGACTATCTTTTAATAAGTGTGACAGAAGGATGGTTCAATAATCAGGAGTCCCATTATTTTTTAAATGTTTTTTACTAACTAGTAGAAAATTCCATGCGAAGCACAAGCACAAATTTCTACAGTTTTTCATGATTTAAACACTTTGACATAATTACCATCAGTTTGTGTTTAAATCGTTTAGTATGAAATTGAATCTACTTACTTTCTTCCTTTTATTTTTCTTTTCCTTTTTGGGGGTGCGTGTATAATAGAGTAGTAATATCATGTATGTAGATTAGTAGAATTCTAACTAAATAAAATTCTCAGAATGAGACATGATGGAATCTGAACTTAATAAGGAAGCAACACAATGTTGGTGAATGGTGAGTTTGTAGATTGAATGCTGACACTTAGAACTTGGTATATTATCATCTACCTCATTATAACTAATCATCTAGCATAAGCTCAATAAATTAATGTTATTTTAAATTGAAGTTCTTTAGACTTGGCATATTCACATCTTTAATTATTGTTTCTTCTCCCTCTCCCTGGTAATTGTCAATGAATTTGATACAAGAACAACTTTGTCAGATTAAAGATAAAAATACAAAACACAATGTTTATCCTAACATTGAAAAAGAAAGGGAGAAAGTCTTATTCCCATCAAATCCATCTTACAGTACTTCAATAATTATATATAGAAAAATATTAGCTGGAAATCCATGCTTCTTAGGTTTTACATGAGTCCAATGAGGTTTGATCCGTACACCGCTCCATTAGGAGAAAAGATAGGAACTACTAGAGCTAAAGATTATCATTATTACAAGTGTTTTGTTCTCGCTCGTTAAACTAAAAGGTATGTTGCAACGAATTTTCTTATGGTAAACAAATATGCAGGTGTCATAAATTATTAGGGCACTACGAGTCAGGGAAGAACAATAAAAATAAAATTCAATCACCAAACCAAGTGAATAGATTTCCACACAAATTATATTGCAAAGTTTCTGCACCTGAATAAATGTTAAGCATATGCCAAAGAAATAATAAACCGCCATAATTTTACACCCACGAAAAATATACAACACACCAACTTAGCATAGAAGTACCTTGTTTGCAAGCATGTAGAGACCAACATCTGCATTATATAATGTAGAAAGTCTCTCCATTTTAGGAACTGGTCTGGAATTTATCAAATCCTGAGATAATGATGGGTCAAAAACATGTGCGCTGGCAAAGCCAACAAAATAGGAATTAAGGAACCCTTGATCACCTGTTAGCAAAAAAAATGCAACATAAATTTAACAATGCCAAGGAGAGCTATTGTCCAAATGCAAAATGGTGCAGAATAGATTTAGATTTCCGAAACTTTGTAAATCTACATGTATAACTAAGTGTGTAAATGTTGCACGCTCATTTTCGATTTTTAAAGGGTAATGTTTCCTTATTTTCATTTCATCTATATCAATTGTTAGATAAAAAGGCTTTTTCTTTATGGTAGTTTGACCGCAAAAAATATTTAAAACAATTATAGAAGGCATTGTAATTCTCATATATTTTACATGTTTTCAATATTCAAAAGGTAATATTTCATAACTTCATTTCATTTACCTCAATTGTTAGATAAAATCATAAAAGATAGTTCTTTTTTGGTAGTGTTGCACTGCAGAGAAGATTAGAATAATTATAGATGGTGTGGCAATTCTCGTGTCTTTTACATGTGAATACATGAGCAAACATTATACATTCACCCGCATGCACGCACACACACACAGATATTATTAAGAAACAAGGTGGTCATTTAACACTATGGATATTACCAAATTGGGAAATGTTGCAATCAAAGTGGGGAGATCTATGGGGCTGATGTTTTTTCTTAACATCAGCTACGATGTTCACATCTTCACCCTTAGATCAATAAATCATGGCCCCCATGTATCGTGTCATCCATCCATCTCTTCATTTGTGGTCCTTAGATCATTAACATCAAGTCCTGATGTCAGAATTTGATATCAGCCCCCTGCCCCCCAAAGTGGGACATCCAAAAAGGGAAACTGTTGCAAAGAATATGGGATGGAGGGAGATCTTATACATATAGATAGATGTTGGTGGGGGTTTTTTTTTGGGGGGGTGGGGGGGGTGGGTGTTGCGCGATGTGAGGATAGGATCCATAATAAGTATAAGATAGATGTCCTAATTCCAACCAACACCACTTTGGAGAAAAGATTGCACGGCTGCAATTGAATAGGAATTAGTACCTTCCGCCCATTAAAGTCCTAGAACAACTACTCTCGCTAAATAAGAGGCCCCAAAAAGATTTAAATCTAGCAAAAATGAAAGGAAAGTGGAATATAATCCCTTTGAGATTTAAAAATTATTAGAAAATTTTGGATTCTATACATAGTAATTCTGGGAGCTTTACTTCACTTTTCAGGTATGTTATCATATTTCGGGTATGATCTCCCTATCATATTTTAGAAAAGGTACATATTAGACTCAAGTTGAGAGCTCATTTAGTAATTGCAATTTATCAGACATTAGTTTGATATCTGTGTATGTTTCCAGATTTGATGTCAATAAAATCAACTTGTCAATTTTACTGTAACAACATACTTATATTAGATAGAACTGCATAGTGTAGTCTCCTTGGGTCATTCCACCATCAATTAACAAGATATTTTTGGCAAATAAATGTAGAATGGAGCATCCACAATTAATGACAACAGGATTAAACACAAACATATAATGTATGGGTCCAATAAGTTACGAAAATACCTCCGGTGTAGGATTCTGTAGTAGTTATTTTGCTCAACATATCATTAAATACTGCTTCAGAAGGTTCAACTACCATGACACCCGAATTAAGCCTTTCAGAATGCTTTAAGTTGGCACAAAATGTTCCACATTTAAATAGATCGTCAATACTCTGAATTACAATTGTATCAGCATCAAGATACACCACTGCAAGAATAACCATAAGATCATAAAACTATACAGAATATAATCACAAAAGTTCATTAAGTAATTGGGAACCATAGGCTGCACCAAACCTCAAATTTGTTGGTTTTGTTTGGCAGCTCAAGGCTCAAGTATTATAAAATTGTGGGTCCATATACTCACACAAAAATAGCAAACTTATCAGCTAGGAACTTTTTTTATCTTATTGAAAAAAACAAAGATATTCTATCAAGGAAAATAGGATAACAGTAAATATGGACAAGAGTCCACCAGACATAATTGAGAAAAGATCTGCAGAAAAGGAAACTAAAGACAACAGCCCTCCAATCTCTAGATAAATAAAATGCACAGATGCCTTTTAAAGCCCTCATAACACGACAAAAGGGAAGCAAGAAAACAATCCAACGTCTTCAAAGTTGGACAGATAAGCATCACCCATAAACAACCTCGCTTTATGCTTCCAAATACTCCGAAGATTAGCAACTCATCTTGAAATTAACAAGAACTACATTCCGGGACCGGGTTCATAGTTTCGGTACATGGAAAAAAGATGCTGAACGGGTATAACAACTAATCGTTCATCTAGAAATATGTGTCTTACAAATTATCTTGTTGACTTTGGTTTGCAAATATCAAAATTATATTTTTCACCAATTAGATATAATATTTTTGGATTTATTTCAATTAATGAACACTAAAGAGAAAATGTTCTCTTCAAAATTAATGAGAACTGTGTTTGAATCCTTTTAAATCCAAAACTCGATTCTTCTGATTTGCAGGAGCCTCTATATCACTTGGTAAATATTGATGTTAGTGTAAATATATTCTCCAAACATGATCCGTCATTGAGAAGTGATAGGCTTAAGGGACATCCAAAAAATGGAATGTCAACTAAAAGCTTCAAAATACACCATAGATTCCATATTTCCCTTTCAGAAATGTAAACAATAAAATACAGGGAAAAAAAAAGATTACAATCAACCTTAGCCCTCAGATATTGTTTCTACGAGCACGTACGTCAAAAATCATAACATATTTAATAATTAAAAATATTAATTGAATAAAACGATCAAAATAAATATTATAAGCATCATCTATTAGCACATGCTACACATTACATAACTTTATCATTCCTAAAAAGATCAAACACAAATATCACAGAAAAACACACAAGAATTACAAAGTAAAAACAACAAAACCCTCAAGAAGCCATCCCCCAGCCCCCACCCAACGTCTCCCCACTTCTCTATTATTGACGTATAGAATAACTAAATAATAATTTATGCATTACAATTCATCATAGAGCCCACCCAGGAGACACCCATGAAGCACTACCCCCCACCCCCAACCAAAAACACCCCATGACAGATCCTGAGGATTTGTTAAATGCCGCACCATATATGCACCGCATACGCTCCCCTGTCACACCAAATTCGCCAAATGCCCATCTAAGAAACAATGATGCAGGTGCAGAGGTGCAGTTGCATAGATAAAATGATGTAGGACAAGTCCAGCGCGAGACAATTTGGGACAAATTTGCAATCATTTTAATAATACCAAAATTCCAAGTCCAACTCTAGGCCCATGAAAGAGAAGATTCTAGGTTTATCAACTTCTATGATTTGATTTGATTTAGGATACCAATCAGGAGGATTTGATTTAAAATATCAATTAGATATTCTATTTTAAGCAGGATAGTAGTTGTAGTATAAATATGAAGTGTAACTTTTTATTTCATTCAACAGGAAATATATACAAAATTGAGTTTTGTGATTTTCTTGTGAGTTCTGAGTTGCTAAGTTATGAGTGTTTACCCTTGTCCCAAGTCTCCCGCCCAACACCCATGTGCCACCATATGTAAATAAAGGATTTCGGAAATTCCGAAAACTGGGGATTTCGCTGCAACATGGATACGTCATATTTAAACAATTTATATGCTTTTATACACAAACGCACAAATATATTTTTATACCTTTCTTTGAACTTGTTAGGACTAATTTGGTTAAATTTTAATGGAACAAAAATACAGGATGTTTGATGATACTCACTAAAATTGGGGTCTGGGTGATAAATTGGGTATAAATGGATCTGTTCAAACCTCAGAGCAAAGTAGGTTCATTCAATTGTACAACACAACTGAGTCCGCAAGTATGATAACTTAGAAGCAGCTACCAATTTGAAGTGACTAATTTGAGGGACTTCAGCAGGTGCATTGAGGGTGCTTAATGGATTGCACTAAGGCTGACTATGATAAGTGACACTCCAAAAAGGAAAGTGAAAAGTGAAAACTACTTTTTGACTGACTAATCGTAATTGTATCCAAATGGTGAGGAATATGGTTTCTTAAAAAGGAATGTGGAAATAACTTGTGACATAAAGATCACTAAATGAGGCTAGCACTTCCTAGTCGTACGTATAAAATAAGTTTAGTTTATCATGTTAGTGCTAGATCAATAGGTATAATGCAATAGATGATAATAAATAGCAAAATCTAAATGACAAGGATCTAAAGCACCATTGACCATTTCCAGATAAATGATTCATTTCCATTTGCAAATTATAGTAACTCAACATTCGAGTACAATTTTCTGATTGAAGGGTCGTCTTTCTTCTTTTACTGAAGTGCCCATTGAATATAATGATAACTCATTCCATAATTTCAATTGAATTGTGAGACTTCAAAAGTTATCCGATAAACAGTAAACGTTAGTGTGAGTACTGCAAGTTAAGCTTTTAGATGAGAGTACATAACTCAAACCAGCACTTTACTAGCACATAATATAGTTGGCCACATGTAAGCAGTGTGTACGTGGTCATACACACAAACATAGACTCAATAACTCTGAACAAAATTTATGATAAGAAAGTTGGTTACCTTTCTTATATTTCGTCATGTTGAATATCTTCAGTTTTGTGTAGACACCCCAAAATCTTTTTGGTCGCACATGATTAGGGTTTGCCAATAAACTAATTCCTTCCACAATCCAGCCATCTGCCTGAAAGAATGGTACAGTACAAAATTTAAGATTCATTTAAAACTTCAGATAAACATAGACATTTTAAAAAATTCCCATGAAAAAATCTAAACATGCTGGTGGAAGTTGAAGCCACCATCCATAAAGTGATGGGATGCATTACATCTTCTATGACTTAAAAAGATGTTACATTATCTGCATAAATTCAAAATTAATATATGCCGGCCTCTCAAGAAGAATAATAGCACCTTTTTATATATCCCAAAATAGCACTCGTAGGCCACAGGCAATGGACAAGAAAGTTTATATGCATGCAGCCTAGGGCTGAGCAAAAAAACCGAAAAAACCAAACTGCACTTTTAGTTACTATATTCGGTTAATACTTAGAAAAACAGAACCGCACCTCAATTAATAATTCACTAAAAAAATTAATATTATATAAGTTAAAAAAAATTATATTTTGTAAAATATGTTCCCAATTTTCAAGTAAATATTATTTTTGAAACTTTTATATGCTATAATTTATTAAATACCTATATCTTTAGCATCTATGATATTTATTTATTATAATATCATAGAAAAGAACACTTTAAAATATGTAGTACACCATATTAATATGTTATTTGCTAACAATAATGAACTTATAAAATAATATAATAATTCAACAAGTAATTTAAATACAAATTGAAATTATTTCCAAAAAATGGTAGGAAAACCGGGAAAAAAATTGTAACCGCGTTAATAACCAAAACCAAACCGAATCAAACAGTTTGGTTTCGGTTACACCTAATAATGTCATGCACACACCTAATGCAGCGCCCCCCCCCCCCCCCCACCACCACCCAGTTCTGAGGGGCAGCAAAGGTTGATAAACTGTTATTAAATCATAGTCACTTGCCTTTCTTGGAACTAAGAAGTATAAAATATGACTTAATTGATATTCAAGTATCAGGTGGATCTTTAGTAACTCATGCATGCTCCGAAAAATGCTCAAATCATGACTACCAAAATTATATATACACCGAAAACAAACTAGCTAAAACAACACTAAGCAAAAAGAGCCAACTTACTATAGGCAGTGGAATGTAGGAGCAACTAATTTACAAACATTGTACACAGTAAGGTAGGTGTTTCTGCACTTAACCCAGACCACAAGACACAACGGGCTAAAAAGTCAACCCGGATGCAGGAAATTCGTCAACATATAAATTAAATAGTGGAAAAAGTAGAAATCACAAATTTTGACGCTCTAAGGATAGGAGAAAATGAGGCCTGTCAGGAGGCAGCAATAAGGACCTACAGTGGAAGAACCTCCAAATCCTGCTTAATAAAACATTCCCCATATATCAATTTCCTTCTGTCCAACTAAGTTAGAAGAAGTATCATAGCGCTATTGCATGAAATCTTGCATGCAGTTTTATCAACGCTTCCAAGGGGAATGCCGTAAGAATAATCATAATTGACCCAAACTTTCGATTAAATAATAGATTAACAAATCTATGTTTCTTTCTTTAGCGTTTATGTGATAGATGATTTTAGTATCTTATAATGGAGTCAATCAACTAAAAATGAGATAGACCAAATGCCCAGAATTCATCATGAACCCATAATCATATGAGCGTATATGGAGGAAAAAATATCCTGCAGACTAAATTTTAAAATATTTAATGTAGACATAGTGACATACTTAGATCAACATAGAAAACATTACACTGAATCAATACTATCAGGATGTTTATGAACACGATCATTCATACAACCCGACATCTTACTTTTTCTGATTTATATCTCAACTTCAGACCTGAATCTAATGTGGTTGAAAAAAGATTCAGCCCAGGAGCAACTAATGAAATTCATACAACTCATATATGTTTGTGGTACTAAATTTAGTATCTGATTAGTTTCCAGCAACAACCTCGAACAAAATTAGAATGATTTAAACAAGTAGCAACTATAGATGTTTATAATATTTAGCACAAACACATACAATAGAAAGGAAGCTACTAAGAACAAATATCATCATGATTTTGAATTCTCCGATCATGAAACAGCAAACCAGTAAGATCTTAATATTCTACATAATTTCCATTTAGTTCATGCAAGACCCCTTGTCTAAAAAAATAAAAGCCGATACTAAC
Source organism: Centella asiatica (assembly GCA_014636745.2). Classification (NCBI taxonomy): domain Eukaryota; kingdom Viridiplantae; phylum Streptophyta; class Magnoliopsida; order Apiales; family Apiaceae; genus Centella; species Centella asiatica. Next base: position 1,047,430 of record CM025780.1, read on the forward strand.
AATACCTTGAGGAGCTTCTTAGAGTACTGGGAGACGCCATCAGATACCAAAACTACCATGTCTTTCTTGGATTTGGTGTCCCGAATAGACTTACCCAGAACTCTAACACCAAGGAGGAACTCATCGCCATACAAAAGGGTCACATACGCTTCATCAGATGCACGAATTCTGCAATCAGAAAGAAGCAGAAGAAGAATGAAGAGAAACCCACATCTCGAAACACTCAAATTTATCATGATTTGATGGAATTCAAATGATTGAGATGTGAATGAACATGTAGTGTAGTTTTTAGTATGTGAAATGGGGTAACTGGATTGAGATGAATTCTGGAGAAAAGTTTTTGCGGAGAGTACTGGAGAGAGAGAGAGAGAGAGAAGGGTTTGAAATGGGGTTTTGAATCTGAATTCTCTCTACCACTACTCTCTAATTGTTTGGTCAAATCTGGATGTTCCTTATGCTCTGTGTTTTATGCTCTCTGGTCTTCGTTGTGGCAGCCCTCAGCTCTCTCCTCTTTCATTCATGATCATTGCTGGATGCTGCTGGATGCTCTAAATTAATGATTTATCTATTACTTCCATATTTCCATTTTTGAAATAAATAAGTAGGAGGTCACTTCTCAATTATACTGTGATAGATCATTTGGATTGATCTCTTATAATTTCTACGATTTCTATTTTAGAAAAAATTAAAAAAAAAAGTGCTCAAACTATTAGTTCCGTATTAGAATTTTGAAAAAATATATCATTTGGATTGATCTCTTACAATTTCTAAGATTTCTATTTTAGAAAAAATTTAAAAAAAAAAGTGCTCGAATTATTAGTTCCGTATTAGAATTTTGAAAAAATAAATAAGTAGGAGCTCACTTCTCAATTATATTGTTATATATCATTTGGATTGATCTCTTATAATTTCTAGGATTTCTATTTTAGGAAGAAAAAAAAAGTGCCTCAAATTAGTATTGCATCAATACAAAGTACATCGAAATAAAAAGTAGATGTTATTAACAAAAGATTTTTTAAGGTAGTAAATGTTTTTTTTATGGTGATCTTGTTTTGTATATTATTGTTATATAATGCTCCCTTCGTTTTAAAAAAATAACATTTAAAATTTAGATTAATCTAGAAGAGTTACATCTATATATAGTTTTTTATTATGATATTAGTTATTACGATCTTCTTACCTTACCTTATGATTAATTAAACATTCATAAAAAAATTCATAAAAAATAAATTATTATTTCAATATATAATTGTTAAATTAAATGTGCAATAATATTCATAGAAAATTCAAATGTAACTATTTTCGTGGAACTAAAATATCATCTAAACAAAGAAAAATATTCAGATTTTTCTTTACACTAAAATGGACATAACAGAAACAATAACTTCCTAAATTATCTCATAAAGACTAATATACTTCTTTAAATTACCTCACGGCTTCATTTTATGTTGTTTTAAGAAAAGTCTAATGAAAAACATACCAATGAAGATAATTCACAAGAAATATTTAGTCTTGTGTTATTTCTTTTTCTTGGAGAAAAGCTTCAAAGCTTTTCTTGTCTTGTTGACAATAAAAACTAGTAAATATCAACTTGGCTCTGTCGTCAACAAGTTTTCAGTTTCATGGCAAAATCAAATCATATTATGGAGTAACCGTCATCATAATTGATATATGGACTTGAGATTTATTTGCGTTACATTTGGTTTCCCTTTACTCTTTTATAAGACAATGATATGCTATAATAATATAGGGGCATGAGGCTACAAAAACTATAAAATTAAATTTAAATTTACGTATAAATTTAATGATTTTGTACATACAACGTCCCTCATTTATCTTTTTCTCGTCTGAAATAAATATATTATGAAAGAGTTATTGATGGATGATAGTCCACACGGTGTATAACAATATAGACGATTAAATCTATAAATAAAATGATCTTTTACCGTACTAAACATATCAGAAATAACTGTAGTTCTCCAATTATGTGTAACAAGAACCAAAATTGCTTCTGTGGTAGTTACCGTGTAAAGTTGCACAATTTTTGCTTCCAAGAGACAACATTAAAATAAAAATTATAATTTTACAATGTGTTCTCCGTCAAACTTAAAACAAATAACTCTTGCAACTCAACAAAATAAAATTGTCACAACTCCTATACTAAAATCACTGCCAAAAATTTGCACTCAAGATCAATGAAAGGAACTCGTCTGCTCACGACACATTTCAGTGCTCCCTTGTCCAGTTAGATATTGATCATCTGTAATAAGAAGCCATTATGTGAAGTAAGATCGCCGTTGAAGCAGTAACCAGCAGTTCCTGCGCAAGTATATGATAAACTGATCATCTTGGGGGTCAATCTAGCAAGAGTGCAACTGTACAAAAGGGACTGGTGCACACAAGAGGACCTGCTCAATTATCTCTTTTTCAATTAAGGTTGTAGCTCCATATAATAATAAAGATAAAGTATGTGAAGATGTGAGTGTAACCGAATCAGAGAAAACCACTGATAACTACAAAGCTTTAATCTCGAGACAACGCTCCTAGAAGTGTATCATAATTATAGAACAGATTCACTGCTGTTAAACTAACCATTGGCTAGTTTCAGAATATATTTGGGCCTAAACTATATTATATTTGGGCCTAAACTATATCATTAAAATTTTCAAATTGGAATGCTTTTGGACAACAGGGTAATGTATTCAATGATGAAAATAATGTAGATTACACCATTACCCACCGCGTGATCTGAAGAGTTAACCGAACACTTAAATTTCTAGAGTATGAACTTGATGAACTAATATAAATTCTTTTGTAGTATATTGCTAGACGAGACTCAATACACATTGGCAAAGTAAAGCTTACCCGCATAGAAGGGGTTAAGGTTTGGGATATTAACTATTATAAATTGATCGTCTCTTACTTGGGCTCTGTTGTTTTTCGATCTTTTCTTTTTTTCCCATATAGTTCCATGTAGAAATACTTAGTCATGCCAAATTTAAAGTCCAAGTCATCATCCACCAAGGGTGATTAGCTATTCCTTCAAACCATATATAAAAAATTAATAATAAAAACAAATAAATAAATAATAAAAAAAGTCTAAGATAATATGTAGGGTTAAACCCTATTTGCAAGCAGGGACGGATATGAAGATTGAGAACAGCAGCTACGTTAACAGATCATGGTGGCTCAAAAGCTTGCTTCCTCTTTTCCCTTTTTACTTTTTTCAGTAGTGAAAAGTGGTGTGCACTAACAGCAGTGAATAGTATACGAACACTGCAACAGACTAACAGAGTATTTCAGGAATTCAGGGAACAAAAGTATCTTAGCATGAGGGAGGAGTGACACAACTTTGTTGCAGTGGTTAGGTGTGGTGGTTAAAAATAATGGTCTACTGATGATGATGAAGCAGTGGGTGGAAGATCTGAAGTGGTAGTATCTGGGTCAGTGGTGAAGGGTATTCTGGCAGTGGTTTCTTACCAATGATCTTGCACGGTAGGATTGCTGCAGTGACTAGGATTGAATAGCTAGGTTTGAATTGGGCTAAAGGTGTTTGGCTGAGGTTTAGGATCTATTTGGTTGTAGACGAACAGTACAAGGATAGAAGAATGGTATCACCAGTTCTAGGATAGAAAGCTGATGTAGGGCAAAAACTAAAAACAAGGAACATGAAATTGAGAAACTAGTGTGCATAAACCATAGAAGAATCAATAAACTAGGTGGTTTTCCAACCGCAGAAGCAAGAAAAAGCACAGATTGCAACCAATGATAACAATGATTTGGATAATCAAATTCTGAAGAATCTGATTCCAGTTAAAACAATATAAATAGGAAAATAACATCCCAACTAACAAGTACCTAAATCAGTGTTCTAAAATGCGGGCTAGGTGGTGGCGTTAGCCTAGACGCATGGTTTTGAGCTAGGCAGTTAATTATGTGTTTAAGCGATCTGAGCAGTTATTATGTGGGTTCGGCGGTTGTTAGGTGGGCTTGGCAGTCAATTTATAACAAATCAATTTATTTTCTTTTAGAAAAGATTTACGGGATGATCACCAAATCTCTAATTTTGTTCAAATTCATAAAGCTAACTTAAAATTTAAATAGAAAAACATTAATTCTCTCAATAAACTATTGCTAATTCGAAATTTATACTCAGAATGATTCAATTTCATTTGTTTTACTATTTGTCGTGAAATGTTCTATTTGTACCTATTATAATTTTTATATATGAAAATATTATACCTATATATATATATATATATATATATATATTATACATGTGTGTGTGTGTATATATGTATATATATGTGTGTGTGGCCACGTAGGATGACCATATAATAACCGCCTAAACAACTGCATAGACGCACCTATAAGGTATAGGTGTCCAAGGTCAGTCAACCGCATAGCTGTGCCTAGCACATTTTAGAACATTGCCCTAAATTACCAATATATAATTGTCCTAAATGGCGAACAAGTCTGATAAATATCAAAACAAGCCTAATAACCCCATAATAAACACTAAACAATAATAACTGCCAGAATAGAATAAAATCATCAACGACAGACGACGTCTCATGAATGGAGACCCCATTGAAAGCATGTTAGATCGGTGGATCTGATAACAATACAAAGGAATCCAAATCTTGGATTTATGGGACAAATTGAGGATAACAAGCACTCGCAAAATAATCTCATAACTCAATTACTCAATCAAATCAAGGAGTCACACCTCATACTTGTATCCAACCTGAACAATTTCCCTGATCTACATTGGAGTTTGGACTCCATTACGACAATTTAAAGCTAATTTAAAACCCAATAAGTTATTAAATGTTAATAAATAATAAAATAATATCATTCTAGAAGTTCGCTTACTTGGACTTCTTTCTTGGGGCAAAAACAAAATATGTTTCAAGTCACTGCCAGTCACATTTTTTTGGTTCGGACCCAAATTTTCTTACTAAACTTGAACAAAATATTATAGTTGGCCATTCTGTCAAATTTCAACAGATTCCATCAGATAAAAGCTTGACGTGGCTTCGAATTCTTTAGAAGATTATTACGTGGATATTATAGAACATGTTGAGATGAATTAAAAGGTTGACAAAGATGAGACATCATCTATGACTAATAACAGAATTCCAATGTACATTTTTTTTTAAAGGTATTGGTCCTAGATTGTATAACTACAGAAAATACTGCAGTTGACTTTATAAATATACACCTCTTTCATCTCCCACCCCCAAGGCCACCCCAACAACACCGGATTCCTAGGATTCTATGGCCATCTAAGATCTGCCATGACTTGCAAGCAAAATCTTCAAATTTCCATTTCATAAGAGTGCGCAAACAAATTAATGCTTATACCCCCTATATACCCTAACAAAGCTAGACTTGTTGAAGCTGCATCTTGGTCAAATTAATCTTATACCATAACTTGCATAGTACATGCCAAGTCATCACTATCGACTATCTTTCCTCATTTCTAAATAGCAGGCTTCTTCTATTTAACCTTTAGCAATATCATATAGTCAGTGGAAGAGAAGAAATCATGGCAATTATGAACGAGTGTAGTATGAATTTCCAAATTATAGAAATAAATAACTTGAAATCATAAAACAGTAAATGTGAAATAGCTTCAAATACGTCTTCAAGACACAAGTGTATCAGCAATAAAGCACTTAAATTATGAACCATCTCATGGTACTAACCTGGTTATTGTACAAGAAAGAAGGTATAAAACCACCAACCAACTCAATCATATTAAGGAGACCAGTGTATCCCTGGGATGATACAACACCAAAAATAAAAATTTTATAAATAATTTAAAAAAAGAAATAGGAAGAGAATGAACAGATTGTTACCAAGTAAAGGGAGAAGGGAAGGAGGGGGCTCAAGGGGGTGGAGTGCATTGGTGATTGATGTCTAATCTAATGAACCCTATTATTAATATGCCAAATGAAGCTGCTATATTCAAAGGAAAGGATAAAAAATGCATTTTTATAAGGTTTGATAACAAAAAAATGATAATTCTTATCACATCTTAAGTAACAAAAATGGAATCTTGCCAATACTATTATATTGTGCTATAGGGGAAGGATTATATATCATACTGAATATATTATTTGACAGGTTAAAAGGGTATAAACTCTTACTTTTATGCTATATCTAATTAAATAAATATGCATTGTGCCTATACTATGTACATTATATGTGTTACTATATGAACAAAATTAAGATGACGCTCACACGCCAAGCACATGAGATCAATTGGTGAAGATAAATTTTAGACTGTTTCAGCAACTTAACAAGTAAGTGGATATCATTTTTGGACTGGAAATAAAGGACACATAAAGCTGAATAAGTGAAGTATGTTTGAGATACAATGCATAACGGTGTTATAAAACAGGGGAAAAACTCTTTGTGCTTTAGCAACCAAGGATAGGCCCAAAAAAATGATGAAAATATATCTGCTGCATCAGTAGCAATCAAACTGCCTCACATACCAAAGAAGAAATCGCCACACATCCAAAAGCCAGCCCAAGAGATCGAAGAAGCCTTTTCCCCATTCGCATCATTCGCCCTTCATCTTCACCATCTTCCTGCAGAAAGAATCAGCAACAAAAGAGTAAAGAATTTTAGCAAAATAGACAAATAAGGCGTGTGACAATATGTTGTGAGATATCTAAGAAAGTGAAGCTTCAACATACAAACTTACCGTGAATGCGGGTGATACTGGTGGTTCAAACGTTTTCAACTTCTCAAATATTCTATAAACAAATACAAATGATAGGAACTGCACAGGTATCCATTCTGCAGTTCTCTTAATGAGAATCCACACTGTCTGCAAAAAGAACAGAGAATAACTGCAAATCAATCTATTCATGAGAGAAAGGCAAGAGTGATCTGTGATATCCCACATTAAAGAGATATGAATTAGTGAATGTGTTTATAAGATTCAATATTATTATTAAGTGGCATGTACATGTTTAGACTTTTTAGGATGCCTGTGGTGGGCATCCTCACCTCTATTTATGAAGAAATTGTTAGGACTTTGATCAGTGACCAAGCAATCACAAAGTGAATATTTGATCAACGCACCAAGGACGACCTTCATATTTAATAAATGGACATGCATGAAATTAAAACTCATACTGTGACACTTACAAATGCAGCTGATATTGCCATATTTATTCGTATATCTTTAACATCGGACTTAGTGAACCTGAAACATTTGGAAGCATGAGATCAGCAAAAATGTGTACACTTTTGCATAAGTCAGTCTTGCCATCATAAAATAAAATTGCGAAGTAGAATATCTTATGTCAACGTGTCAAACAAAACATTATATGCATGCTACAGAAGGGAGAAAAAATGAATATATTTGATTATAAGTTAAATAAAGAATGCTTATGTCATAAAGCATTATATCTAATGTTGGTTTTTCTTCTCCTTTTGAAGGATGGACAGCTTATATTATGGCTTTATCAACATAATGCGTCAGACCAAATATTGAGAAGTCAAGGGGCACAACATGAAGTGGGAGAACAGATACAGAGGTCATTGTGCTACTCTCAAGAAAGGCACCCAAACAGTGACTCCTATTTGTTCTCATCAGAAACATAAATATATAAGCATATCACAAGAATCAGATAAATACATATAAGACATTTTTCCTTGTTGTGCCAATTGCTCTCGTTAGCATTTACATATACAATGGCATACCTTGGCCCCCATGGTACAATCGGCTGTTTATCAGCATATTTAATATCCTTAGAGACCTGAAAAAGATATAACTTAAAAAAATTATAAAAATAATTAAATGACTAATATTTGGATAAAGCTATCAACTGAAAATCTTCATGAGACCCACAGATCATCCTTGAGGTTCCTCTAATGCAAATACCACTGCATTGAAATAGGTCAGATTTGTCATTTGTGCACCCCTTCAATTTGGAGTCATAAGTTATGAGCATCCATTATTGGTCTATTAATTGTAGAAAGGAAATACAGTACCTTTATCAGAGAAATATAAGGAATTTGACTCAACTAAAATGAAAAAATGGATTGTTGAGACTACCTTAAATGACCCATATGTCACCCCTTTCTTCCGATTTGATAGTTGAGCCATCATGACTTTGTCATATGCCTTTTCCAACTGTAGATTGGCATCGTGAATTTGTCAAAGTGAGCACGAATACACGATTCCAGTATAATACTACACACACACACAGATATATATCTTATACAAATTTGTTCACTTAAATCATGAAGGAAAACAACATATAATAAAGAGGAACTTGTAACCTACTCGAGCAGCAGTCACGTCATCACCCCTCCTCTCAGCATCCTTCCGTTTTCTTGCATAAGCAGCCTTAACCATGTCAAATCCCTCAATGGGACTCACACCAAGAACCTGTGCTCATGAATGATTACCCAGAATCTGGTCATACGCAGATGGAAAAGAACAAGGGTCTTACACATGACTTCAACAACTCAAACAGCAAAATCTATGAAATCAGTGAGATGCTAGCAACATTACCTCATAAGGATTGAAGTCATTTTCTGAACTAGAACTTCCAGCAGCAGATGCAGCAGCACAAAATACTCTTTGTTTCAGAGGGTACTTTCTAGAATAGCTGGAAAAAATGTCATATACCATAGTGAATTATTAATGTAGTCCAAAGTCTCAGCAACTCAGAAAACATTCCAAACAAATTCCAGAACTTCTTATATACAGCCGCATATCAATCATAGAGGTTGAAAAAATGTCTTTCCCGCTTCTCAGGCGAAAGTGAAAGGGAGTAACAGAATATTCAAAAGAAACCTGAATTAACCACCAGTAAGTAGCTGAGTAGAGTTTTGTGTCGCATGTTAGATATTTCACACTGTTTTAGTCCTGAAATGAACACACTAGTATAACCAACTTCAATTGGTGATCAAAACTTATCCAGTATACCAATATCTCCTATACACTAGCATCAGAAAAGAAATAATAATGAAGAGTATCAATGAATAATCACCACAATATTATTTGGCAACTGGAGTGGAGAAACTTGCAGCTGAAACTTCGAGCAGGGCCAAATGTCAATAGTGGGAATAAAATTAATATCAAGTGGCGATCAAAACCCATAATTTGATCCATTTAACCATCACTGTACAGGGTTTGCAGGTTCTCTGTGTTAGAAGAATATTCTGGAATACATACTTGTAGGAGTAAAAATAGGAGTTTACTTTATGTGGTTTTCCTTTACAGAGTCTGATTGTAGCCTATATAATGGGCACCCCTTTTGTTTAACGTAATACATAGAATTTCTCACTTACCTTCTCTTTCATAGCTAGCATGGTATCAGAGCACTTCAATATACTCCCACAGATCCTTGACGGTATCAACATGTGTAACAAGATCAACAATGTGACTCTCTCATCAACTGATAAAGAATTCGAGCATCAACCAACTTCCATGGCTCATCAGTAGACTTGTAAGAGGTAAGATGATCATCTTGTTCTCTACTCGTAAGTGTCAACTTCACGATCTTACGCTATTGTTGATAATTATGGACCCCCTCCAATTTCTTCTCAGTAAGGCGACTAGAGGATGACAAAACCTCCGTAACATTGATAGATTGCTTTCCGTCCGACGATCCGGCTACTTCTGATGTAGTTGAGGCTGAAGTAGACATAATAACTAACCAAACAAACTGAAGAATAGGTAAGAAATCAAACTGCCGAAAGCAGGCCCATCAAGTGTTGAAACAGAACAGGAAGCCATAAACAATCAGAAACTTCAAAAAAAAGGTCACAGAAACTTGACAGTCCAGGCACGTGGGATTGATGCGCCACTGTGGGAGAGGCGCGTGAGGCACTTGTGGGGTTGCGGCTGTCAGGCGAGTGGTCGCCTATTCCAGGCAACTCTGATGGTGGTGGAGGTGTCTCGAAATCCTGTGTTGTGATCAACAAATCCAAGTTTCTGACAGTCGTGTGTTTAGAAACTGCCTAACTTTGCAATATGTCAATCGATGGAAAAAAAAGGAGGAACTACTGTAGTCGCGAGGAGAATCAATTCCAACTCTGGTACAATTGTTTGAAGTTTGAGATTTTTATTTTTTTTACAGAGAAAAAATCTTAAAAAACAGTAGATTTAGGGTTGGGGATTTGTTGGGGCTCTTGGTTCAAAATTTGATGACGTTCGTTCTCAAATATTTGGTAGCACTGTTGTACCTTCATTGACTGATACATTTGCTCTACTTTGGCCAAAATAATTCAATTGCATATATGAAGTACAATTTTTTTAGCGTTGATCGTTCGGGCCAACCTCTTACTCAGTTCTTTGCCGACTTTAAAAGAATGTACGAAGACAAGAACTCGTTGTTGCCCATTACTTCTGATGTTGCTAAAAAGCAAGAAGCGAAGTGTAACCTCGAGATCCAGTGGTGAGTCTGAGTCTGAGTACTGTGCCATGGCTAATGTTTTGTATGGATTGTTATGGCTAAAACACTTACTAGAAATTCAGTAATGTGATTCCTATACAACTGTGGTTTGACAGTGAAGCAACCATTCATATTGCCTCGAACCAAGTTTTTCACAAGTGAACCAAAAATATTGAAGTAGATTGTCATTTCATTCGTGAAAAGATGAAAGATGGCTTATAACAACAAATCATGTGCCAACTGGAGAGCAACTTCCAAATGTGTTCAGGAAAGGGTTGGAGCCTTCTAGGATTAATTACATATGTAACCAGTTGGGCATGATAGATATACATGCTCCAACTTGAGGGGGAGTGTTAGAAAAATATTCTGGAATACAAAATTGTAGGAGTAAAAATAGGAGTTTACTTTATGTGGTTTTCCTTTTCAAAGTCTGATTGTAGCCTATATAATGGGCACCCTTTTGTTTAACGTAATACATAGAATTTCTCTCTTGCCTTCTCTTTCATAGTTAACACTCTGTATATTGCCCTTTCTAGAGGCTACAATCCTGATGTTGATAAACATGCTGTTAGAGCGCGCATTCTGCAAGTCACATAAACATGCTGTTACAGCATTATTATTTTTCTCACATATCTATGTTTGGCTTCTGCCACTATCATCACCATATTCATTCTCCTTCTTCCATATATGCAACCAAAACATAGCATCTCATATTATTTCTTGCACACATATTTTTCTCATTGTCATGATCTCCATAGGTTCCTCTTTCTCAGTATATTTCATTATTTCTTTATCTATCTGTTCTTTGGCTGTACCAAAGTAAGTGAGCAAACGAATAATGACATTAATTTAACACAAGCATTTCACCCATTTTAGTGGGTGTTTGGTGGGGCTAGTTTTGCTTTTTGCATTATAATCTCATTTTGGATTAAAAATCAACTTATTGAAAAGCATGGGAACTTGCTTCTATATTTTGGATTATAAGCTGAAGGAGAATCTATGAGTGTTTGGTGCAAAAAGCTGTTCTTAGATTTTAAGCTCCTTAAAAGGAGCTGGTGAACAGCTCCCATTTAACCTTACTATACGTGAAGACTGGCAACTCAATCACATTCATTCAGTAACTTCTTACCTATCTTACAATTTTCTCAATGAAATCATATACCTTATATCATCACTCTACTACAGTGTGAAATTTTTTCAATATGCCAAAAATTATAAAGCCCCACAATTAAACAAAACAAATTTTGAAAAAGATGGTTTTATTTGGCACGAACTATTTCCCCATCCCCAAGAATTTTTAATATTTCAAGATAAGTATACAATCTTCATTTCATAAAGCACAACAAACTGAAGCTTATTCTATGGTTTCCACATGTGAAAATATCAAGAAACACTTGTAGAATTACATATATATGCTGTGTATCATATTATTACTAATTACTATAATGAAATCTGCACGGCAAGGGATTCAAACAAACAAACAAACGGCTATTGAGAAATACTGAAAGAGCAGAGAATTAAAAATAAAAAAATTACCAGAAAATTACTGAATGGCGAATGCGAGAAACTGGGATAGAGGCTTTGACAAAAGAATTGGATTTAATTTGAGGAAAGGAAGGACAGTGAAAGGCATTCGGTATCGCTGCTAAGGCCATGGAGCATAAACAAACCGTTTCTTGGTGGTTGGCAGTAGAGAATTATGAAGATGAATTTTAGGGTTTTGAATCGATTGATTGATGTGAATTTTCTTTGTGTATTTATTTATTTATGTGAAAGAAAGACAACTATCATCCACTATATTCAAGAACAAGAGAATGTCTCTGCTTGTAAGCGTCGACTGGAATTAAGGTGAGCAGAAAAAATCCAAAAATCAAATTAAATCGGAAAACTTTGAAGATAAAAAGAGAATCGCATTTTTTATTACTCGAACCGCACCGTAATTGGCTACTTGTTAATAAAATTAATATTAGGTTAGTTAAAACTTATATTTTATAAAATATTTTCCCACTTTTCAAGTAAATATTATTTTTAAGACTTTTATGTGCTATAATTTATTTAAAATACTTATATCTTTAATATTTACATTGTGAATTTATTTTTTATATTATAGAAATAAATGCTTCAAAATATGTGGTACACTTTATTAATATGTTACTCACTAACAATGACCAACTCATAGGATAATATAATAATTCAGCAATTAATTTAAATATAAAATTAAAATTATTTCTAAATAACTATAGAATATTCAGAAAAATATTATAACTTTAGTTAATAACCGAATGAAATGGTTTGGCTTTGGTTTCGCTTAATAACTGCACCATAACACGAATTACAATAGATAATTTCAAAGTGGTGCATTCAAAAGATCAAAGTTTTCAAAATGTCGTATTCATTTTTTATCATTCCCTAACAGTTTACTTTTTTTTTAAATAACCCATAATTTCTTCTTTTTTCATTATCTTTATTCTTGTTGCAATGACGTTCAATTTAAATAAATCTTTGAAATTTAAACTTGTTTTTTTCAGACCTTGCTTCTTTTAAATCTAAGCTTATATTAGATGTAGATCTAAACTTGCATTAGATGTGTTGAAGTTGATTCATACTTTTAACATTATTTTTTTTTCTAATTAGGAATAAATTTTCTATTTTCTATCTGGATGTATTTTATTTTTTATTTATAATCATAATAGGTTTCCATTTAGGTTTTGGATTGGTTTTATTTTCAATTTCTTTTGGATTTGTAACATTATGTTGAAGTCTATAAATACAATAGTTTATTGTGTTCATGAGATCATCAAATATTTAGTTTTTTGTGAGATTTTTTACAACGAGGTGATAATATTATGTAACCATTGAAAGTTTGCAAGGTATATTAGCGGCATGTGAAATATTCCTCAATAATTGTATCTTGTGAAAAACTTGAATCAATAATAATAAAATTCAGACAAGCTGGATGTAGCACATATTTGGGTGAACCAGGGTAATTTTTGTGTTTTTTGTTGTGATTAAATTATCTCTTTGCTTACGGTTTAGTATTTGTCAATGTTTTATTCCCAACATCTGGTATCAGTGCTTGGTCGGTGATTGAAGATTTACTCGTGGATTGAGATTGAGAAATTTAATGAAAAAATTTTTGAGTTGTGAAAACTCAAGTTAGAGGATATACTCGTGGATTGTGATTCATGGTCAGCGATCGAAGATCCGAAACCAGTACTTACTGCGAAGAAGGGGATGGTAGTTCTTCCTCTAATGTTGATACAACATCAAAGGATAGAATTGTCGAGTGGGAGAAACTGGATCATAAGGTTCGAGGACTGATTCGGTTTTGTTTTGTTGATACTATTTTGGTGAATGTTGCCCGTAAAAATATCTACAAAGGACATATTGGAGAATTCTACCAACGCAAATCTCTTGTCAACAAATTGTTTTTGAGGAAGAAATTATACAAGTTGTGGATAGAGGATGGTGGATCATTCTCGGCTCATCTTCAGTAAATCAATACCTTAGTAAGTCAAGTAGCTTCAATTATTTGTGATATACAGGATGATGACAAAGTCATTACCTTACTTTGTTCACTGTCTGATTTGTGGGACAATCTCATTGTTGCAATTGGTAGTGGGAATATAGATCTCTAGGTTGAGATTGTTGTTGTTCCTTGTTATCTGAGGATATACGACACTAGGGTGTGGAGAGTTCCACCAAGTAGCCCTTGATTGTGAGAGACAGAAACTAAGACAGAAGTAGGCAGTCAAATAGTAAATCTAAATCATGCGGGAGATCTAAAAGTACAAATCGGTCAAAGATGCGGTGCTAAATGTGTCAAGAACTTGGACACAATAAGAAGGTTGTCCAAACAACGCCGCCAAGGGAGATAAGGGTGATTCCAAGAAGAAGAAAGATGATGGCGACTTGTACTTGGTGGTAGCTTGCGTGGCTCAGCCATATTCAAATGTGCAGTGCATTGACACTAGAGCTTCTTATCATATGACTTCCTACAAGGAATGATTTTATGAGTATGAGAAATATGATGGGGGTAGTGTTTACTTGGGGAATAGTGAGATGCTAAGAATTGTTGGACGTGAGAAAATAAGACACAGAATGAGTGATGAGATGCTGAAGACCGTCTCTGAAGTTAGGCATATTTTAGGACTCAGCATAAATTTGAACAAGTGGGCATGATGACAGATGCATGCATCACTTTCGGTTAGGTATAAATGATGATAATGTTTAGAGTTTTGATTGTGCATCTGTACATACTCAGAGTGTTCTATAAACATAAGTATATACACATATTTTGCATCCACTGATGATCAACTTAGTCATCAGGGGGATGAAGTATTTCATACTGGACAAGTCATCAGTTGAAATTTCTAAAAGACATGATAGTGAAGAGGGATGTCTATTGTTACTCAAAAACATTTAAATATTTCGCACATCAGACATTCCAAACAAAATTAACAAAGCTTCAGTGATTAAAACCGTCAGAAGAACCTATCAGGGGATGACAAAGGCAGATCAACCCGTCAGGGTATGGCAGTGGCAAGCCAAACTCATCAGGGGAAACACATCAGGGCATAACCGTGACATGCCAACCTGTCAGGAGGAATGCTCAGTGGGTGATTTGAGTCTTAACGTCATGGGATTAAGAAGCACTTGGATAACTCAAGTGAAGATTGAAGCACTGATTGAGTCTTAGATAGGACTTGTCATTAAGGGATCCAGAAGCACTGATCAAGTCCACATTAGGGCTTGCCATTAGTGGACAGTTATAACTGCATACACTCTTCATCAGGTCTTATACGCAAATCAATGAAGCTTGTTACAGAAGCAAAGAGATATAAACTAGAAAGATATTTCTTGAAGTTTGGTGGTCCAATGACAACTCTCGATCATTAAATGCATGCAGATCAGGGGAAGAAAAAGAAGCAACAAAAGTAACAGCAGTCTGACACATCATTCCTAAAGGACATTGATGTGACATATATGCGGCTAAGTTGAAAAGAGCAGCACGTCCAAGCACGTGGGTTCAACTACTGATCTTCTATATATGCAAAAGAGTTTTCATTACACAAGGGGTGGATATCTAACGGATCAACAAACAAATAGAAGTACACAAACACTAGAGAGAAACTTTGTAATATATCTTGAAAGAAATATTCAAAAAAAGTTAGAAGCTAGTGAGTGTAAATTTGAAGCTGTAACTTGTTACAGATTTTGTAGTTCTTTAATCACATTTGTGGTTAAACAGATTTCCAGAAGAACATCAAGTTTTAATACAACTATTTTAACTTGAATGCTTGTGTGTTCATTTTAAAGTCATTATAGTTTTTCTGATATTGTAGTTATTTCCATCAGTGCTTAACAAGTTTTTAAAGATCGAAAGTTTTGAGTGTTTATATTCACCCCCCCCCCCCCCCCCCCCCCCCCCCCCCCCCCCCCCCCCCCCGCACCCCACCCTTCTACAAACACTTGAGTCTATTTTGTTTTAACACTTTCAATTACACTAAAGATTCATGCAAGATGGCTTGTGGTTCAGTGGTTATTACGAAGGGAACTAGATATAATATTTTGTACAAGCTGCTAAGAAACACTGTTGAGCCTCAATTTGGCAATACATTGATTTCTAAGATAGAGTCTAGTTGTGGCATTAGCGACTTGAACACATAAAAGAGAATTGCATTTCTACCATAGCCTCTAAGCAGCTAATGTAAAAGGATACCAGATTGTTCTATGAGATTTAGCTTTTGTGAATATTGTTTATATGGAATATTGTTTTAAGGGTAACGGTACGTGGGTGCTAAATTTAATATACAGTGATCTTTGTGAGTCTCTGGATGAATTACTTGGAGAATCAAGGTATTTCGTTTCATTTATATATGATTACTCAAGGTATGTTTTGATTTATTTCTTGAAGAGAAAATCAAATGTGCTTGAAAAGTTCAAGGAATTTAAGGCATTAGTAGAAAATCAGCTTGATAGAAGGATGTTCAAGTAAATGATGATGATGATAATTAGAGTTTGATTGTACATCTGTAAATACTCAAAGTGTTCTATAAACCTAAGTATATTTGCACAAGTTTTGCATCCACTGATGTTCAACTTAGTCATCAGGGGATGAACTGCTCTACACTAGACAAGTCATAAATGAAAGCTTCTAAAGGACTTGAATAGTGTAGATGGGATGTTTGATATTACTTAAGAACATTCGAGTATTCCGCACATCAGACGATCCAAACAAAGTTAACAAAGCATCAATGATTAAATCTATCAGTATTTGAAAAGGAATTTATCAGGGGAACCCGTCAGAGGAACCCATCAGGGGATGATAGTGTAAGATCAACCCGTCAGGGGAACCCATCAAGGGAAGCCTGAAATGCTGCATCAGGGGAACTCGTCAGGGGAACTCGTCAGGGGAACTTGTCAGGAGAACACATCAGGGGATGACAGTGAAAGACCAATCCGTCAAGGGAACTTGTCAGAGGATGACATTGAAGGATCAACCCATCAAGGGAAACCATCAGGGGGAATGCTAAACACTGCATCGGTGGAAGCCATCAGCAGATACAAGTAAGTCTTAACATCAGGGGATCAAGAAGCACTTGGCTAACTCTACAAAAATAGATTAACACAAGTGAAGCATGAAACACTGATTAAGTCTTCATCAGAACTTGTCATCAGGGGATCCAAAAGCACTGAACAAGTCAACATCAGGGGATAATTATGACTGTATTCACTCATCATCAGGTCTTACACGCGAATCATTGAAGCTTGTTCAAGAAGCAAGAGATATAACTGGAAAGATATTTCTTGAAGTTTGGTAATCCAATAACAACTCTCAATCATTAAATGCTCAAAGATCAGAGGATGAAAAAAAGCAACAAAAGCCAACAACAGTCTAACACATCACTCCTAAAAGACATCAATGTGACATATATGTGGCTAAGTTGAAAAAGTAGCATGTCCAACACGTGGGTTCACTACGAAATCTGCTATACAAAAGGAAAGAGTAGTTACATGGAAAGAGAGAGCGAAAAAATCAAGAAGCACACATAGACACTAGAGAGAAGTTTTGTAATATATCTTGAGAGAAACATTCAAAGAAAAGTAGTAACTAGTGAGTGTGAGAAAGGAAGTTGTAAGTCATTACAGAATTGTAGTTGATTAATCACATTTGTGATTAACCAGATTGCCAGAAAAACCTCAAGTTTTAATATAACTATTTTAACTTGAATGCTTGTGTATTCATTTCCTTTAAAATATAGTTTTTCTAAAACCGCAGCTATTCCAGTCTTTGTGATTTATTATTAGAAAAAAATTAAAAAGTTTGTAGTGTTTGTATTCAACCTCCCCACCCCCCCCCCACCCCCCCCACCCCACCGTACAAACACTTGAGCTTATTTAACTCTAACAAAGGATCAAAGTGTTGAGCTTCCAAGAATGTGAAAAGAGCTTCTAAAAGTTGAAGAAGATGCCATCTACAACACCAGTGTTGAGCTTACCGGATAACAAAAGAAATTTCATCATATAAAGTGATACTTCACTAAATGGACTAGGAGTCGTCCTGATGCAACATGACAAAGTCATCGCCTATGCATCTCGACAATTAAAAGACTGCAAGAAATGATATCCAACTCATGATATGGAGTTAGCTGCTATCGTCTTCGTTTTAAAGATTTGGAGACATTACTTGTACATGGAGAAATGTGAGATCTACACCGACCATAAGTGCCTGAAGTACATCTTCACATAGAAAAAGTTGAACATGAGACAAAGGAGATGGTTGGAATTGGTCAAGGACTATGACTACTCAATCACCTATCACCCTAGTAAGGCAAACATAGTAGCTGATACACTGAGCAAACGGGAGAGATCAGACATGATGACAATTCAGGAAGAGGTAAGGATGGACCTGGAAAGATTATAACTAACTGTTATCACAACAAGGCAGAGACGGGAAATTGAGGAGGAAGTCAGAGCGAGACTGTAATTATTGGACATAATCAGGGTAGCTCAAAAGGACTTCACAGAAGAAAGAGAGAAGCTGATCAAAGGAGGAGATGGAAAATGTAGAATCCACGATGATGGTTTAATGAGATTTGAGGACAGAGTCTGGATTCCTGCAAATGTGGAGTTGAAAAGAGAATCATTGCAAGAGGCTCACAATTCCAGATTCTCTATACATCTAGGAGGGACAAAAATATACCAAGACTTGAAGTAGAATTTTTGGTGGCCAAATATGAAGAGAAAGATAGCCGAATGAGTCAATACGTGTCTCACCTGTCAAAGGGTCAAAGCTGAACATCAAAAGCAGAGTGGACTGTTACAATCCTTGGATATCCTAAAATGGAAATGGGAATACATTACTATGGACTTTGTAGTGGGACTACCGACAACACTAAAGGGATCAAATGCAATATGGGTGATAGTGGATAGGTTAACCAAATTTGCTCACTTTTTGCCCATCAAAGATAACTACAAGATGGATCAATTAGCCAAGCTGTATAGGAAGGAGATTCTTAGCTGACATGGAGTGTCGATCTCGATTGTGTTAGATCGCGATCCGTGCTTCACATCCAGATTTTGGTGCAACTTTCAAGACTATTTCGGCACACGATTGGACATGAGTATTGCATTCCACTCGCAGATTGATGGACAATCTGAACGGACAATTCAAACTTTGGAAGATATGTTGAGGACGTGTTCATTAAACTTTAGTGGCAACTAGGATGAACATCTACCGCTCATTGAATTCGCCTACAACAATAGTTTCCATGCAAGCATCGGTATAGCCTCGTTCGAAGCACTATACGGTAGGAAGTGCAGAACACCATTATATTGTAATGAAGTCGAAAAAAGAAGACTTGAGGGACCCGATATGGTTCAGCAGACTAAAGATGCAATCAGAGTCATCCGACAGAGAATGAAGCAACACAGGATTGACAGAAGCAGTACGCAGACCAACATCGGAAGGATCAAACATTAGAAGTCGGAGGTCATGCATTACTGAAAATTTTGCCATGGAAGGATGTCATGTGTTTCAGACAAAAAGGGAAACTGAGTCCTCGCTACATCGAAACTTTTGAGATACTCTGACGCATTGGTGAGGTAGCTTACCAATTGGCATTACCCCCAGCCTTGGGACATGTACACGATGTAAAATCACACTGTCATTATCGAATACCAACTGATTGAGCTTCATCCAGATTTGCGATATGAAGAGATTCCAGTGCAAATCCTGGATCGGTAAGTAAAAATTCTAAGGAATAAGGAAATTCCCTCTGTGAAAGTACTATGGAGGAATCACAATGTTGAAAAAGTAACATGAGAATTAAAAGAGATGATGATGCAAAAGTACCCCCATCTTTTTCACTAGCAAAGTTTCGAGGGCGAAACTTATTTTTAAGGGGGGAGGATGTGAGAACCCGAAAATTCAAATAAAATATATTTCAATTAAATTCGTTTTATTATGAAATTTTCATTTCGTTCAACGAATGATAGATTTTATACTTAAGTATATGTGCACTTTACGCAAATCGACGCGCGCATCTATACTAACGACATATTGTAACGAACTGACATTATTAAAGTTATGAAACATTAATCCTGATAAGAATTTCATAATCACATTTTTATCTCACAAGTGCAGGTAAACTTTTTGGTTTATGCATTAAATCAATTCATAACCATTAAAATTCAATTAGTGGCTAAACAAATCAAGTTAAACTAATTAAATTTAAATTTTCAGCATATCCCTAAATGGCAAAAACAAGGGAATTTTTTTTAAAACTAATCCAATGGTCAAAAATCAATGGAAGTTATATAAATGTACTATTATAACCAAACCCTAGCCTCCATTTCAGTTCATTTTCTCTAGCAAATAATTCACAAAAATTTAAAATTTCATTTAAGAATAATTATTGAACATTTGGCATTTTGTTCAGTAAAGCTTTAAAGAGGTAACCCACTACTCTCTTATTTTTTTCATTTATTATCATTTATATTTTTACCATTGTGTTGGGTATAAATGATAATGATGCTTAGAGTTTTGTTTGTGCATCTGTACATACTCAAGGTGTTCTATAAACCTAAGTATATGCACACATTTTTCATCCACTAATGATCAACTTAGTCATCAGGAAATTAAGTATTACACATTAGGCAAGTCATCAGTTGAAACTTCTAAAGGACTTGATAGTGAAGAGGAATGTCTGTTGTTACTCAAACACATTTAAAGTATTCTGCTTATCAGACATTCCAAACAATATCAACAAAGCTTCAATGATTAAAACAGTCAGGGAACCCATCAGGGAATGACAAAGGCAGACCAACCCGTCAGGGAAACGCGTCAGTGTATGGCAGTGACAAGCCAAACTCATCAGGGGGAACACGTTAGGGCATGACCGTGACGTGCCAACTCATTAAGGGAATTTGTCAGGGTATGACAGTGGCAAGCTAACCCGTCAGGGAGAATGCTCAGCACTGCATCAGTGGAAGCCATCAGTGGATGCTTTGGGTCTTAACATCAGGTGATCAAGAAGCACTTGGATAACTCAAGTGAAGGTTGAAACACTGATCGAGTCTTAAACAGGACTTGTCATCAGGGGATCTGGAAGCATTGATCAAGTCCACATCAGGGTTTGCTATCAGTGGATAGTTATGACTGCATACACTCGTCATTAGATCTTACACGCAAATCAATGAAGCTTGTTACAGAAGCAAGAGATATAAATTGGAAAGATATTTCTTGAAGTTTGGTGGTCCAATGACAACTCTCGATCATTAAATGCACGCAGATCAGGGGATGAAAAAGAAGCAACAAAAGTAACAGCAGTCTGACATATCATTCCTAAAGGACATCGATGTGACATATATGCAACTAAGTTGAAAGAGCAGCACGTCTAAGCACGTGGGTTCAACTACTGATTTTTTATATATGCAAAAGAGTTCTCATCACAGAGAGGATGAACTACAATAAAAACTAAAAGAAAATCCAAAAGGACAACCAAACAAGAAGCACACAAACACTAGAGAGAAACTTTGTAATATATCTTGAGAGAAATATTCAAAGAAAGTTAGAAGCTAGTGAATGTGAATTTGTAACTGTAATTCATTACAAATTGTAGTTGATTAATCACATTTGTGATTAAACAGATTTCCAAAAAAAATCAAATTTTAATACAACAATTTTAACTTGAATGCTTGTGTTCTCATCTTAATACTCATTATAGTTTTTCTGTTCTTGTAGCTATATCCATCAGTGGTTAACAAAATTTTTAAGAGCAAAATGTTTTGAGTGTTTGTATTCAACCCCCCCTTCTACAAACACTTGAGCCTAGTTTGTTTTAACAATTGGTATCAGAGCCTACTAGTAGATTACACTTGCTAGACGATCATCATCAATGGCCAACAAAGCAGGAAATAGTAAAGTTCCCATGTTGGAAAAGGGAAAATACTTCTTCTGGAGGCAACACATGATAGTTTATCTAAGAGAAATCGATGATGAATACCTACAGATTCTAGAAGAAGGCCCTCACGTACCAAAGAAGCTCACTCCTCAAGAGGTTGTCAATGGAGCTAGTGTTTCAGAAAAATTAGTTCCAAAGGCTACTGAAAAAACGACTCTAGAGGAAAGAGAAAAAGTAAAGAAGGATCAGAAAGTTATAGGCATCTTATATAATGGTTTAGACGATGATGTGCTAAACAATATCATGAATCTTTCAACGTCTAAATCTATATGGGATACCATTCAGATCTTGTGTGATGGTATGGAGGATGTGAGGGAAAACAAATTGCAATTGTTAACACTACAGTATGAGTGGTTTGCAATGAAAAATGGTGAAACATTCACTAAAAGGGATGTCATAAAGAAATGGAATGAGTCAAGCAAGAAACTAGATGATCAATTAAATTGTTAAAAATCTAATCACAAGTCTGGTTTAGGCTATGAAGAGACTCTAGTGAAGCAATCTTCTATTGAGGTTGAAAATGCAGCTAGCTTTGGAAAAAGGCCAATACAACCTATCAAATTTGTAAAGGCTGTAACAAAGTTAGAAAAAGAGAATGTTTTCCCAATGAGTGAAGCTTCCACAAGTGGTGGGAGAGTCAAGAAATCTGTTCTTGCCAAAGCACTCAAATCTCCAGTTAAGAATGAACTAGACTGTGCATTAGTGGATACACAGTCATCAAAGGAAAAGAGTGCATCAGGCCATCGTAGCCCTTCAAAGGATAAAGGCCTGTCAAGGGATAATAAAAAAAATAGAAATGGAAAGTTAGGTGTAAACAAAGCTAGTAATTTCACCTCTATGCATGAAGCCCCTAGAAAAATGTGCTGGAATTGTGGTAACAATAATCATTTATCTTTTCAATGTAAAGAAAACCACAAATTTTAATTGACATTATTTTATATGCTGATGATTTACCTTTCAATCTTGCATGCACTCTTAAGGGTAAAGAAAAGAAAAATGCTGGTAAATTTAAAGTTGTTAACGTAGCTCTTAAAAGGGAGAAAGTCTCTAATTTGCCAAAACCAAAAGTCCCACATGATGAAAAAGTTGTTTTACCATTAACTGTGACTAAACCTAAAGGACCCAAAGTCACTTGGGTACCAAAAATAAATTAAATGTTTCTTGTGTGCAGGGTAAGGTCAAAGGCAGTCAAATCTAGTTGCTAGACAGTGGCTGCTCAAGACACATGACAGGAAACAAAGCCCTGCTCGCAGAATTTCAAGAAAAGGTTGGTCTAGTGATTTCTTTTGGTGATAACAGCAAAGGATTGACTCTTGCTTATGATAAAGCAGCAAATGGGGATGTCTCATTTGAAAATGTAGCACTACTTGATAGAGTTAAGCACTACTTATTAAGCATAAGTCAACTATGTGACAAGAGATACATCATCTCTTTCAAAGGGGATCAATGCTTGATCTCAAATGAAGATGATGAGAAGCTAGTCTTATCAGGAATAAGAAAATGAGATCTCTACATTGCTGATTTCAATTCAGTAAGTGGAGAATCATGCTTCTACAACAAGGCAACCCCTGATGAGAGTAGACCGTGGCACCAGAAGCTCTCTCACCTAAACTACAAAGCTATTAATGATTTGGTGAAGAGAGTTGGTAATTGGACTACCTCAAGTGGAATTTATTCAAGAAAGATTATGTTCAGCCTGCTAACAAGGGAAGCAAAGAAAATCATCATTTGTTAGCAAGGAAGCCACAATGATTAAGAATCTAATTCAATTGCTTCATATGGATCTCTTTGGCCCTGTCAACATAATGTCAGTGTCAAAGAAAAGATTTGCAATGGTCATTGTGGATGACTACACCAGATATACTTGGGTCAAGTTCCAAAATACTAAATCTGAAGTACCTCAATAAATCATTGACCATGTAAAGAAAATGGAGAATGAGTCAGGGTTAGTGGTTAGGACATTGAGCACAGATAATGGAACTAAATTCAAGAATACTGTTGTTGATGGATTTTGTGTGGAGAAAGACATCAATCATATATTCTCTGCTCCAAGGACTCCTCAACAGAATGGTGTAGTGGAAAGGAAAAATGGAACCCTGATAGAAGCTGCTAGAACAATGCTAGCAGAGGCAAGGATTACTACTTATTTTTGGGTTGAGGCAATTTCCACTACTTGCTTCAATCAAAATAGGTCTTTGATCAACTAGGCTCACAACAAGACACCATACAAGCTAATGATAGAAAGGAAACCAAACATCAAGTTCCTATATGTTTTTTGATGAAAATGCTTTGTATTAAGGAACTTTGGTGAAAACTTAGGAAAATTTGATCCAAAGGTTGATGAAGCAATTTTTCTATGTTACTCCTTGACATATAAGGTCTTTAGGGTTTACAACCAGAGACTCTAGGTAGTTATGGAGTCTATAAATGTAGTTTTTGATGATCAAAAATTTTCTGGACTTAAAGACCCTGGTTTTCATGAGAAACTCAAATTTGAAAATGAAGATGATTCTGATTATCAAGAGTATGAAGCTGATGAGTGTGACAGCCCCAAAACCCTTACCAAATTAGGGTTCTGTCAAAGGGAAATAAAACTACATCTCATTCATTCATGGAATTTAATAATATTTAAGGAGAGATAACAGTAAGTTATTACAATCCAAAATATTACACCATCAGTAGAAGCTAAACTATTCTCAGCTTTTAGTCTATATACAGTTTAGCTTTTATCATCTTCCTTCCTCTTTTCCTTCCTTTCCTTAGTGGCCACCCAAAGGGTCAACATGACCTAGTAGCCATACATCCTTCCTTTCCCCTTATCATAGGGTTCATCCTTTGTACCACGTCCTGCAAAATATTAAGTTCAACAAGAATGAGCGGTTTTACGCTCAGCAAGTATATAAATAGATCGAGGAATAAAACTAGAATATTAATGGGAGTTCGATTCTGTTTATGAGGCTCAGTGGAGCAATGCTAATGCCTCGAAAATTCCTAAAGAATCTTGAGGATTACTGATGATAAACAATTGTGTAATCCTTCTTAAAGCAATGTATAACTTCCTTGAAGTAAAAATATCCATCGGGGGCTAAACCCGTTGGATCTGCTAACCATGCGGTATACAGCTGGCCTAACTGTGCCCATATGATCCCTCATTGTGTGAACATACGTAGTCACATATCATTCCTCTAGGTCAGGTAAAAGAACAATTTAGTACCTTCCTTTTCCTCTAGCCAACCATGTGGCTTAGCCCCTTTTACGGGACACCTCATTTCATTTACTTACACGGATATAATCATTTAAAAACAATTGACATATCAAAGTTTAGTTATATCCATGTACTTTCAGTCATATCATGCTAGCGGAATTTAAAACATAGCATTCTCAATCAATAAAGCGATTGAAATATATGAATTGCAGTCTTGCTTGCATATCGAATCAAATGATCATGCATTAACTTAAATAAACATCAGATTGAATATAGATATACTTGCCTCAGTCCTTAGCAAAATAAACTCAACTTCAGTTTACTCGTGAATGAGTTATTCTGTACAAGTTAATATGAGAAATTAATACCTTGATAAAGATAAGGAGGAAAATGCACATATGATGTCCTTAAACCGTGGAAGTTTTAAGTCTGACGTCATCAGGGAATAATTTAACCCATCGGAGACTAGGGGTGACATCATTCGAGACTAAATAACTCATCAGAGACTGATGACATCATCTTAACTCATCGGAGACTAAGGCTAACGTTATCTGAGACTAAATAACTCATAAGAGACTAACAACACCTCATCAAAGACTAATATTATCTCATTAGAGACTAACAACATCTCATTAGAGACTAATATTATCTCATCAGAGAGTAATATTGAACTTATTTTTGCTACGATGGAAAACCTAACATAACAAGAATGATGCGTAAAAATGAACAAACTCAATCCTAAGATACATAATCATCGTCCTTTATGCTGTGTGTAAAACTTCTTTTTTTATAACATAAAGAGTATAATCTTTCAAAACTTTCTTTTTCTTTCTTAAAGACTTAGTACACATAGCTAATACTCTCGGATGCTATGCAAGGAAAGAAGAACAGAAGAGAGTGTAATATTCTTACCTCTTGGTCTTAAAGGAAGAGATTTACAACTTGTTTGTTTCAAGAAAACAATTGCTCGAGAGAAAGAACTAGAAATTTATGGATACGGTAGGTTTAAAAAGAAATTCTAAGAGAGAAATTTTGGTAAAGAAATTAGAATTTCATTTCAGATGAGGTATTTATAGAGTTCAAAAGCAGTAGGCTAAGACTAAGCTTTGAGATAAGATGATTGGTTAATTTGGGTGGTAAAATGGTTGTCCATCATAACATCTTGACAGCAAACAACTGATGTCCTACATGCACAAAGACTTTGCCACCTAAATAGCTATTAATCAAACACGTAGTTATAAAACTACGTAATCTTCTCATCTTCTTCCAAGTTGATCAATATAATCTTATATAGGATTTGTTAATCCCCTTTTTAATACCTTTTAAGGAGCTTAACCTCATAATCATGGATATCACATCAACATAAAATTTTCATTGAAGATATGAATTCATCATTCATATCTAAAGAGATTAACCTCCATACAAAAATAAAATTTAACACAAAATGAATTATTTTTTATCATAAAATACATTTACAATTTTCGGGTTCTCACAATGAGTACAGACAAATAGAGAATTTAACCATCCCTAATGTCAATCCAAACACTATAGAAGCCCCTTCAACATATAGAGTTAATCTCCTGGACAACAGGTCAGGGAATACTCCATCAGGGCATGCACCATTAGGGGATAACATTAACCTTGATTTAATCATTAATTCAGGGGGAGTTTTCTCAAAAGCTCGGAGCATAGACTTAGGGGGAGGAGATGATAATCAACCAAGCTCATCAAGATACATCTCTAATCCTAAATGGTCTAGGAGTCACACAACAAATTTAATTATTGGTGATCCAAACAAGAGAGTACAAACCAGAAAAGCAACATCTAATGAATGTCTATATGCTTGTTTTCTTTCACAATTAGAGCCAAAGAAATTTGAAGAAGCCATTCAAGATGTAGATGGATCATGGCTATGCAAGAAGAGCTGAATCAATTTGAAAGAAATCAAGTATGGAAGCTGGTGCCTAAACCCAAAGACATAATTATAATAGGTACCAAATGGGTATTTAGAAACAAGATGGATGTAGCTGACATTGTTATAAGGAACAAAGCAAGACTGGTTGCAAAGGGATATCTTCAAGAGGAAGGGATTGACTTTGATGAAACTTTTGCACTAGTAGTCAGACTTGAGGCAATAAGAATTTTCATAGCCTATGCAGCACATTCAAACTTTAAAGTTTATCAAATGGATGTGAAAAGTGCTTTTCTCAATGAGAAATTGGAATAAGAGGTGTATGTCCAACAACCTCTAGGGATTGAAAGTTCAAAATTCCCAAAATCATGTCTACAAACTAGAGAAAACACTTTATGGACTGAAGCAAGCTCCTAGAGCTTGATATGACATACTGTCTAAGTATCTGGTGGAAAACAAGTTCACAAGAGGTATCATTGACACGACGTTATTCTTTAGACAACATCAAGGTCATTTGATCCTGGTTCAAATAAATGTTGATGTTATTATCTTTGGATCCACTAACACTAGATTATGTGAAAAGTTCTCCAAACTCATGCAAAGCAAGTATGAAATGAGTTTGATGGGTGAGTTATCTTATTTCTCGGGACTACAGATCAAAAGGTCACTGATGGGATTTATAATAAATTTTAAAATTTTATTAAATGATTAAATAAATTATTTAAGCTAAGATTAATTGAATAATAATTCTTGATTAATTATATTAAGGAATCAATACCACTTATTATTTAATTCAAAAAAATAAATAATAATTAATGAATAAATTCTACATGATTATTAAATGATCAATAAATCATTTAATTCAAAAGTAATTAAGAAATAAATTACTTAATTGATAAATAATTATTATTTAATTAAAGAAATTAAATAATAATTTAAGAACAAATGTTTAATAAATTATAAAAGATCTATAAATCTTTTATGATTTAGATTTAATTAAGAAATGATTATTTTTTTAATTTAAACAATTAAATAATAATTAAGGAACAATTTTTAATAAATGTTAAATGATTAATGAAATCATTTAAGCTAAAATTGATTAATTTGGGATAAATGTACTAGAGATTACTATTATTTCTCTTATTTATTGAAATGCATGCTTGGATGATATTACTTTTTTTTTGTCAATTTTGACAGTGCCTGAAGTTCGGTATGGGATTTTTGAGGCTGTCATGGGCTTGGAGCCTGAGTTTTGGGCCAAAGTAATTGCTACAACATGTTGCTTGAAGAATTGAACTCCTACTTCAACGGTAAAAGATCAAACACCATATAAGGTTATATTTGGGAAGAAGTTAAGTATGGGTCATATTTGTGTGTTTGGTTGTGATGCTTATATGTACGTGCCTAAGGAGAAAACAAGAAAGCTTGACTGCAAATCTGAGAAGTGCAAATTTGTTGGATACAATGATGGAGTCTAGGGGTACAAATTGTGAAACTCAGAGACCCAGACTATTGTGTACAATAGAGATGTGACGTTTAGAGAAACAATGAAGTTTGATGTTGTCGCTAAAGTTTCACCTGAGGAGACTAGTCATGTTAAGTTTGATGTTAACTCAGCAAGGGACGTGGAAGATAAAGATCCACTTTGTTGATAATGATTCAAATGAAAAACAATCGGTTCAGCAAGATGGTTGTGATAGTGTTAATTCAGATCGTGGAGTGGAGGCATAAGAAGAACCTCAAGTAGAGCCTACATTAAGAAGATTCACACGGGTTAGGAGGGCACCTACTAGGTATTAACTCAGTGCATTTTATATTTTGACGGTTACTAGTGATGAATTTGATTCAGTTAAAGAGGAGAGAGCCTTGAATGATGTTATTTTGTGGGAGGAAGCAATGAAGAAGGAGATGCAGTCACTTGATCAGAATCGCATGTGGAAGCTTGTTAAATTGCCTAATGGTAGAAAGATAATTGGATGCAAGTGGGTATTCAAAAACAACCAGAATGTAGATGGTAAAGTGGAGAAGTACAAAATTAGGTTGGTTGCGAAGGGGTATTCTCAGATAGAAGAAGTGAACTATACAAAGATCCTCTCACTAGTGGCAAAGCTAACTTCTAATAGAGTTGTTTTTTCTGCGACAACTGCTTATAATCTTGAAGTTGAGCAAATGTACGTGAAAACAACCTTTCATCATGGGGATTTGTTGGAAGAGATTTACATGAAGCAGTCGGAGGAGTTTGTATGGCATGAAACAGTTACATCCTATGTGGTATCAAAAGTTTGATAGTTATGCTCAAAGGATTGGATTCACTCAAAGTCAAGTTGATCATTGTGTATATGTGAAGAGGTGAAATGAAGATTTTGTTATTCTGATTTTGTACGTTGATGATATGCTCTTATATGTATATGTCTTTCTTTTTTCTTTTCTTTTTTTGGTTACAAGTATATGTGTTTCTTATATGTATTATACAATGAATATATATAAATATTATATGTAGATCAAACATCTTATAGGTATAAATATTAGGGAAAATATTTTTATTGATTATGTCTTTTATCTACTTTAACAATTCAAATGTCAAAATGGTATAAGTCACTATCATACATACTTAGGACAAACAAAATAATTTTACAGGGCAAAAATATTTTTAATATTCTCTCAAATTATTTTCACTATTATGGGGAATATTATATACATATATACATACATATATATATATATATATATATATATACATGTATGTATGTATTATACTTATAGCTTTCAAAATTCTCTAAATACATATATAATTAATTTCATCTAGGTATTTTTCAAAAACTTATCTTATTCTCTCGGTCC
Source organism: Centella asiatica (assembly GCA_014636745.2). Taxonomy (NCBI): domain Eukaryota; kingdom Viridiplantae; phylum Streptophyta; class Magnoliopsida; order Apiales; family Apiaceae; genus Centella; species Centella asiatica. The sequence continues at coordinate 1,077,286 of CM025780.1, forward strand.
ATTGTCAAAATATAAGGAGAAAAACTTGCCAAATTTTAAGTCTTAAATATATACATATTCATTTTATTGTTTATAGTGTGTACAATTAATTAAGTAAATATGTAACAATTTTTCTTAACCACCTACATACATATAACTACTTTTCCTAGCCGTCTACAACATATGTAATTGAAAAATACACTATAATTCCCCACCATCTACAACACATGCAACTAGTATTTCTAGGCACATAACGTTGATAGTTAATATAGTCACCTATAAGACGGGTAGCTAATATTTCTAATCACATATGAGACGATGCTAATATTTCTAATCACTTATCATTCATCTCTCAAAACTAGTCAATTCACCTACTAAAACTCGCAGCTAGGTTAGTTTTTCTGGCTACAACCACCATCACATTTTTTCTATAAATAGTCATCCATTACATTCTAAAAATTGTGTGGAATTGCGTGAAAAAGAAGAAGAGAGAAAACTCTAGCCAATTTAACATACCTCTACACATATATTAATATATTCACCCATGAGAGATATACAACTTCTTGTGAGCCTTATACACCATTTGATATACATATTTAAGGCTTCAAATCGTCAAAAGCATATTTTTCTTAAAAACTGACATCACCATAGCTGAGCTCATTGCTAGCTTATTTGTGCAAAAATTCACACGAGTCTTCAATTCATATTTGCATTCTTTCAAAGCTTTCACAATACTTACTCTCAAAAAATGTCGTTACACCAAATATTTGTAAGTAGATTTGTGCAAGCCTTCATTGTAATCATCCTCTCACAAATTCATCCGATGTACACAAAAAAAATTATAATCATCCGCTCACAAATTCATTTATGCTTCTAACTTGTATATTTAAATTTTATATTTATCTTGTTGGTTATATTCTCTACTGCTACAACTTCTTTAAGCAACTTGATAGTTATTAAAAGAGTTATATATATTTTTGTTATCTTATTCAAGTTTAAAGTTACTCTTATTTTATAACAAATATATAAATAGACATATATATTTAAGTTACAATTCTTCTGACGTTTACTTATCCAAAGAATTAATCAAAAACTTTTGTGTATATAAATATATAGTCTGAACTCTTTTCGGAAGTGAAACTGAGTTATTTGTGATTGAGGTTAATTCAATGATAAAAAATATAAAGTTGAACAACTCGTAAATTTTCGTAGTAAAAAATCTACTGATATTTATGTGAATTAAATAATATAGTTTTCAATGATTGAATTTGGAGTTCATAGCGAAAGATCTACCGATTTCCAACTGCCAAGGTTCGGTGATATAGTATAAATTAAAAAATCTAGTCCACAATGATATATATTTGTTACTTAAAATGGCTTAAAGAAATTGAATTTTATTTTCTTTATTTAAATATTTGTTAAAGTTTTTATATTTTATACTGTCATATTTATTTGTCCATCATTTTATCTGCTTAATTCAACAAACATATAGTTTCATCTAAAACAACTTTAATTAAAAAAGGAATAGTACATTGTGAGTTAGTGTGTTGTATAAATTTTGTGAGTTAGTGAGAGTTTATTATAACTTGAGACCTTAGTCTTAAAGATATTAAAAAATTTGGGTATTTAGTGAACAAGTGAGAATTAGATAATTTTATAAGTACAAAAACCAGAGAAATGTATTGTTGGTTGAATCACTAAATCATTTGGTCTATTTGACATATCTTCTAAAAAATGGTGAGATGTGATTTGGAGTAACGGTGAATTTAACTTATGATTTGAGTTAAACTAAAATAGAAGTAACTCTTTAGATTTCTTTTCGACCTATAAAATGATAGATTTGGATTCAAGTGTATAATATTGCTAAATATAATTTTATTAAGTCAACACACAAGAGATATAATCAATACACATGAGATAATTTAATCCTATGTTGGTTGGAAAAAAACACAATTCTAAACGAACCCATTGAGTCAGTACCTAAGCCAAATATTTTTTTTTATACTTCCCGTCCAATATCTGAATTATCTATACGAATTCAGATCGTATTTTCGTCAGACTCTTTTTCGGGACAATACTCCCAATGATATACTTTAAATTTACAAGTCTCGAAACTGAGATTTTTGATTAAGTGAACTCAAACGCTTTTCACTTGAAATAAATTGAGCATTTATTTACTTAATTGAGACAACTCTAGATTAATTTACTATGAAGTGCAAAATTCTTTAAAATTATATTCTCTATAAGTGTATTTTTGTATATATATAATTTATAAATAGTAATTTATAATAATAACTTATAAAATTTATTAAAAATAATAACTCATAAATAATAATTTAAAAATAATAACTTATTAAATATAAAATAAAGAATTAAAAAACACGAACCCTGTTATAAAATTTTATACTTGTATTACAAGTCTACCGACCTACAAATGTACCGACCTACAAACAAATTGACCTACTTACTTTTTAAGGACTTATTTTCGAATCCGGTTTTGATAACTACTTGTAATATTATTGTTTATTGAATTCTCAAGCGTGACACTTCTATTTTTATAATTCGCAATAATGGGCCATAAAAATGGTTGATGCTCTGCAAATTATGGGTCGATGAGGTATAACCTCTTCTAAATTTCTGAAAATGGTAATGTTGTTGTGGAGAACTCCAACCACATTTGGATTTCCTGTAACAAGAATTCGAGGATCGTCCTCAAAATCTACGAAAAGAATGTCTCTCAGTACTGGTGTTCGATGTAATGGAGGAAGTCGACAACTCCCAATACTACTGTTCGATGTAATGGACACAATTGTTCGCGACCCTTTTTACACGGATGTGCCTGCCTTCTTCAGGTGCTTTCTCTATCACTCATTTGATTTTGCATCGCATCACTCGTAATTATTGTATCCGGTTGTTGACTTTAATTTACTATTGTGATACTTTGTTTGTTCATAATCAATGCCCAATTTTCTGTTCTTTTAATGATGATTGGTCTTTTGGCTGTGTCATAGGATTGAAACTCAGTTTAGTTTCCCCAATTTAACCAAAAACGAGAAACATCGTTTAATCTTTGAGTAAATTACATATTACCAGTGTGGTTTGGACTATAATTTCTCTGCGTTTTTCTTATTATTTGTGATTGATCTCTCACTAGTTTTATGGCTATGTGATACTCAGTACTTCCTCCATTAAAAAAAAAGAAAAAAAAGTCAACATTCGAGAATAAATTTGTTCAAAAAAAGTAGCAATATTTGCATAATTTTTTCATTATAATGTCATATTTTTCAAAATTTGACATTACAAATCATAACAAATTTAATTAGAAAAATTTATTATTTCTACATGTAACTCTTAGTCAAATATGCAAAATTAAAAGTCGTCAAAAATTTAAATGTTACTCTTTTTGTGGAACGAAGGGAATATAGTTTAATTTTCCCAATGTAACCCAAAAAGAAAAAGATAAAAAAGAAAAGGAAACAACTATTTAGTTTATTTTTTTGTATTCAATTCCAATGATTTCTTTTGTATATTTTGATTTCATTATTATTCTTGCATTTCAATTTCTTTGTCAAGTGAAACAAGAAGCACCCTTCGGACCATGAACCCAGTTATAGCACTGTTGTAGGCATCATGGTGTCATTTTTATTAGCTCTTTCACAAATCAGGCGTGGCTCGCTAGAAAGGATTTCTCTCTCTTATTAGAGAAATTTGAGCAGATGTGTCAGTCGAACAAACCCTGCTACACTGGCCCTAGCTTGTCAGTTGGCAGATCCCTTGAGGCTTGGACTTTGAAGAAGAGACTTGGGCTGAAGCCAGAAACTTTGTTAGGAGGGACAAAGTAAAATTTTTGTATTTTTATCTTATGAAAATTCTAACTTGATTTTAAAACTTATGTATAGTAACATTTCAACATTTTGTCATATGTGTAGCATGATATTAATCATAGAAAGACAGTTTTAAGTGCTCCATCCAGTCCATATTATGTGTTTTAATCCATTTGCACAATTATTAAGGAGGGACAATCCTCGATGGACTTTAATGGTAAAGATAAATTAGAGTAATATAATAGCATTGCATTAATTGTATATAGCACGCACTCTGAAAGAGGATTCTATTCATTCTTAAAGTCAATTGACGGTATTTTGAACTTCAAACTTAATAAAATACTTAAATATTTTGAACATGATAAAACAGTGTCAGTTGTCCCATGATATGGAGTGGTGAGTATAATATCCCTTCCTTTCCAGAAAGGATTTCTTGGGTACTGTGGCGGAAGTTAATTGATGTGAAATTCCTTAATTAAATTATAAGATTATGCAAACTTTAGCTAACCTATATTTGAAATAAGAGGATCAAAATGAATAGTTTGAAAATAATCTAATAAAATTGGGAAATGTTGTAGAACTTTAACTAAAGAAAGCATCGCTCTAGTGGTTCGCCTGGTGGCGGAAGGTAGATGAGGCATTGAGGGTGAGTAATTGCTGTAAATTTGTTAATACCAATATTTGGAAGGAAGATTATAGTGAAGGTGTAATACTCCAATTTCGCATTGGTTCATGTCTGAGATCCCAAATTATATATAGTACCAATGACCGGTCATTATGTACAGACAATATGAGCCAAGAATTTGTCTGGCAGTGGTTTGATCTCAATTTGGGGTCTGCTCCTTAAAACTTAGATCGGGAAGGATGTTTGTCAACCTTTTGTCCGTTCAGTTTCAACCTTTTCAATTGATGTCATATTACCTTTGCTCGTTTGTAGTTTCTTAAATTTGACCTTTAGTTTAGATTTTTATTTTTTTGGGTTTCATTTTGATATTGTAGACATTAATACTTCTTTAATTTTGTTCAATTGTTAATTTTATTTTTATAATTATAATTTTATCGGGTGAAATTTCCTATTCAGAATGCCTTTCAAGGAATTAATAGACAGCAAGCATCCAACTGCCTGGATTGAGTTTGAAGAGGGTCAAATTGATGAGGTATGCTAATAACGGGATGTAAATTTAAATTCATGTGGAGTTTTAGGAGTTCTACAATACCCCATCATTTTTACAATCAGCTTACAATCTATACACCTTGTCATGCATCCAAAACTTTCTAGAAAAATGTTAGACCAATATTTGCATTTTACAGTTAGGCATTGGCCATGTATCAATCTTCTACCATTTAGCACTTATTTATGTCCTTTTCATTGAGTGCAAACTCATGACTCGATGATTCAATATAAGGCCTCATAGAGGTGCTAAAAAACAATCCATGGGCCAAGATAATAGTCCAGCAGTCCCATATATTTATAACAGATTTCTGTGTAAACATTCGAGAAAGTTAGAATACTAGAATGAATTCTAAGTACAAAGAACAAGAAAGAGCATATTTCAGATAACATTTTGCTCGCTGTTTGGAGAAAGTGACGCTTATCAGTAGTTCTATCCTTTTCTATTCTCCTTGGATTGGACTGTTGGAATATGTTAGATTGAGGGTGACCGATACCTTTTGGTCTTAGGAGAATCATTTGTGCATAATAATTTTGCAAACAGGGGATTAAGGGGTCTTCTTATCAGGATTTTCTGCGGTAACATTGGGAATATGAATTTGACGGCCTTGGTACTTTGAACATTATGGGGAAGACTATATATACTCCTTTGGAAATGCAGTGGGTTATTCTAGTAGCAGAAAAACCACTACAGGAGTTGAAACTTTCCTGATTGCCTGGTCAGTGTCTCCAGTGATTACTCATAAAACATTAACACTTAACTATTCAAACATTTCTCATCTTAATCTCTGTTCACTGCCTAATTATATTACTTTAAAGAGCACTTCGATCGTACTGAGATACCGAGCTTCACTAGTGATGTTGCGTCCTCAGAATTTAAATAATCCCGTTCCTTATACAGAACTTTCAGCTGGTAGGAAGTATCTCATCCAATATATGGAAAAGGGATATTATTGTTTTCTAATATTGGTACTAGTTATCATCCAAGTTAAGCTGTTGCATTTTTGGCTGCTTGTTACCTTTTAACTGTACCTTTTTTGTTTTTTTCCTAGATGGAACTTGCTAGGAAATTTTTTTCCGATGGGAGGCCTCTTGATCTGGCAGGTAAGGGAGAATTTTTTACTAGAGAATTAAATTTTCTCATTTTGTTGGTCTAAATCAGGTTGATAGATTTTTTTTTGCTATTAATTTGGAAGGCAAAATCTCCCTCTAATTAACTTCCGTTTGTTCTTTAACCCTTAAAAGGCATTCTAATGATGTGGTACAGTGACACAAACTGCAAACTCAGTGATGAATCTTGAACAATTGTTCATTGGGGCAACTTTTTTGAATATATCTGTTATATCTATTATCTATTCTATTATATTTAAGAGGTTGGACCTCTTAATAACTGCCATGGTGTTTTCAGGTCAGCAATTAAAAAGACAAACTAAAAAAAGCTCCCTCCACATTCTACTTGAAGATTATTTTGATTTTGAAATTGTCAGTTACAATTGCCTATCCACTTTTTCCATTCTTCTCTCATGTTACCTTCTACCGCTCGATAACTTCACACCTTCATTTTGTATCACCACGCCTATGATATTTCAAACATGAAACTCAGTCTTTTCCTGGTAATTCAACTCCAAATTTTCTCCATCTCAGCACAAGATGTAGCGAGAACTCAAGGAAAATAATTCGCACTCCTCTCAACATTCAGATTGAGTCATTCATATAGCGTCGTTTCTTTGTTATTCATGGACCCCTGTTGTAGCCTTAAAACGATATATTTACAATCCAAGCATTAACGTATAAAAATGATCAATAAAGTATAACCGCACATGTGTAGGCATGTGCCATTTATACTATACTATAAATAATTTAGCAAGCTCTCAAATTGTTTTTGTAGACAATTTATAAGTTTGAGGTTCCTATTTAGCAGACGAATTTTATTTAATTATTAATTTTTTGGATCAGCAAAAGATAATTTATTTATAAACTCGGGAAAAGTACAAGAATATTAATCTAATTTAATAATAGCATAATTAATAGTAACATAGATACACTTATTGGTCATAACAAGCATTTTTTATCATTAGTTTGTCCATAATATTTTATTTTTTTTTTAGTAGTGAAGATTAATATGTGATAAAAATTTATTGATTAAATTGTGGCATCATAATTTGACCCCATATATTAGGAAATTGAATCGAAGTCAGTATGTTTTCTACACATTAATTTAAGTGGGGCCAGTTAACGTCAGGCACCCTATAATGCTTTGTCGGTGTTCAAAACTGTACATTAGTTTTAATGCTTCTCATTTGTTTCTTCGATGTTCTGATGTGTGGACAGTTTGAAGTTCTTTATCTGGTTTATTCTTAAAGAGAGTTGGGTTTGTCCTATGGAGTGGATCAGCTTTTGCTTACTGGGTTTCATGGTTTTGGCTAGAAGAGTGGTAGGGAGTATGGTGTTCTGATGAATTTGCTACTCTTTGGTGTCTTCGCACTTTAGGGAATTCTCGGATTAAGCAGACATTGTTTTCCATTCCTTTCATCTCGAAGTTTTTTTTCATAGCATCTCCAAAGTTTACAGCTTTTGGGTTTCTACTATTATTTCTTAATTATCCTTGAAACGAGATTGAAAGGTCTCATCCTTATTTGATTTGTCTCTTTTCTCTTATATATTATACACCCCCACGGATACACTCCAAAGATATATGTATATATATATATATACGTGCATGCATTACATTGACGTCCAAGAGTGTAGCGAAAAATGAGCAAGAGTCTTTGCACTAAGATAAATGGGTGCAATGGGGAAGGAAGCTGGCCCTGAGCCATCATTCTCAGAATGTGGGTTGCAAGGAAGCTAGTTCATAGGATAGAGATTTGTTTGAGTATCTTGAATATAGGCTTCGTAATGGGTAAGTTGAGAGATTAACTGATACTTTTCCTAGAAGAAGAGTTAATATTGCTTGTATGCAGGAGAGTAAATGGGTGAAAAAGAAAAGCTTAACGAGTTGGTTAGCATCGGTTTCAAATTATGGTACACGGACACCAAAAAGAGTAAAAATAGAGTTGTAATTATGATTCATAAAAGGTGGTTTTGATGGTTAAAGAGAAGGGGATTTGGTCCTTAATATCTTTATTGTGTATGCCCCCAAGTTGGCCTGCAAGTATCTGGTAAGATTCAGTTCTGGGACTATCTAAAGGAGGTTTTGAGTGGGATCCCATGCTACGTGAAGCTATTCATAGGGGGAGATTTAAACAGACATGTTGCCGAAGTACAATAGGTTTTCGTGAAGTTCATGGAGGTTTTGGCGTGTGATTTGATGCTGACAATCACATCTAATCACTTTTTGCACTGCGAAAACTGTTGCCAAATTGGTTTCTTCTTGGACAAAATAGAAGATAGAGCCACATATGTAAACTGAAAAATCTATCCCGGAGTGTGTGTAGCTACGACGTATATCCATGTGGTTTTTGTAAAGCTCATTATAACAAAGTAAATAAGATGAAGACACTTTAAGCCCTAGAATAAGATGGTGGAAGCTAAATAAAAATCAAACAACTTTAAGAAAATAATGGTTAAAGGATCGTAACAAGTAACATCTAGATGGAGAAGCAAATATTATAGTGGAATAAGATGTCTAGTTGATGGGGGACATGCGTGAAGACCAAAGAATCAAGCTTATGTTTGTCTTTGAAGGTTTTAGTATAGACAAAAAAGGTGTAATTCGTAATTTTATTCAATTTGTGGGGATTTAACTATTTAATAATTGTTGTAGATTATAATTATTTGGTAGGGTAGTTTAGTACTTTTATCATTATGTTTTGTAGTATATATAGTTTGGTATTCTCCACGAATTTATTAAGGCTTGGATTACAAGTAATTGAGATTACTCTGATCCAGTGGTTGCAATAAATGACTTTTCTCCCTTGTAACGGTTAGGAAACTTCAAGGGCAGTGGTTCTTCTGTTGTCGAATTACACTAGTCGATCCTTTTAGTATTCTCCACAAATTTATTAAGGCTTGGATTACAAGTAACTGAGATTACTCTCATCCACTGGTTGCAATAAATGACTTTTCACCCTTCTAACGGTTAGGAAACTTCAAGGGCAGTGGTTCTTCTGTTGTTGAATTACCCTAGTCGATCCTTTTATTGTTCTTTTCCTAGTCAATCTTTCAATATTCCAGACGTGTTATTCTTGTCCTGCATCTTTAGTTGTATCTGAAGAGTGGCTAGAGGGCTGTTGGAACAAAGAAAAAAGAACAAACATTAAAGTTGGGGAACTTTGTGGTGGAATGACTTTCCAAGAGGCAATTAAAGGAAAGGTTATTTCAAATGTTTGCATAAATGTCCTAATGAAGAAGTCTACAGAAGTTGAGTGGCAAGAATGGATTGAAGTAATGTGACAGGTTAGAGGCATGGTTTTTGCCAACATGTGGAAAAGACTTGGAAGAAAGACATCTACATGTTTACAAAGATAAGAGACGAGAGAAGTAAAGACTTGACCTTCAAATTAATCCGTACACACACACCACATATATTAGTCAGCCATATCTCAACTCTTCACCTATTTCCCTTGTCTTTTATCTATAAATTATGCATATATGAAAAATGAACAAAATTTCAAATAAACTTGTAATAGAAGACCTTTAATCGTAGCAACTTGTTCTAAAATATGCTGACTAGATTTTGTTTATGATCCTCAACCTACCATTTGTTTATCAAATGTTTCTCTTAATAGCAACTAACAATTTAATGATGTGCGACTGGGACTGTGGTACATTTTGTTATATGAGATAGAATCTTAATTATCACAAAAAAAAATGCCAAATTGAATTAAAACAGCAAATTTAAATTCTTTTCATAGAAACTCCTTATTGAATTAAAATAGGAGAAGGTCTATTAATAATTAATTGATTATAAGAAATTTTAAATGGATCCTAAATCAGTTCCTTTTGGAATTTAATTAGGATAATATTAATAATAATTTAATTGCTAAAAGAAATTTCAAAATGAATCGCATATTGTGTGATTGTCTTTAAATTCAGATAAATAGAAGTTAAAGCAGGACTGCGGAAAACAGCTTGTACTTTCTATATTAGTATAGATAACCAAAGTACAATTTATCATTTTTGGTTAGTATTTATTTGTGAAATATTGGTTTATACAGTATGCACCACATCACTAGATGCTTATCACTAGTTAGTATTTTCTTTGCGCTCTGTGAAATTGTTGCTTTCAAGTCTTTTGCAGGACTTAAAGATTGTATGCAAAAAGGATATTCCTACTTAGAAGGGGTTGAAGAATTACTTCATTCTTTGAAACAAAATGGCTATGAGATGCATGCTTTCACAAACTATCCAATCTGGTATGATCTAGTCCTGGAGTTTTGCTAAATTAAGACAATGACAACTAATACATATTTTTTTCCCCCTGTTTGATGTGTTTAAATTTCTTTAAGGTACAAAATGATCGAGGAAAAGTTAAAGCTCTCTACATACTTATCGTGGACGTTTTGTTCATGTATAATTGGTATATTTTCTTCTTTCAATCATTGTTTGGCATCCGTGTCATACACAAATACACAACACTTCAACAGGCATGTGGGTGGGTGTGCATATGCTAGGTCTCCTCTTATTGGATATTTGTATTTAGGTGTGGTCAACTTACCTTTGTGCTGCTAGATGTAGATAAATATAGGTCTTCCAAATGTCTTTAACTTGATTATCAGCATTCATATCACAAAAGCTTGGATCTTTTCGTGAGACATGATATTAAGTTTGTCTCTTAGTCATCAGAACAACTGCAAAAGTTTACACATGATGGATGAAAGACTAATGCTTGCTTTGGAAATTAAAAGGAGAAGAAAATCTGATGTGATAACTCATGAACCAAGGTTGAAAATTTTCTTGGTTCAATGATGTTTGACAGAATAATAGAAGAAAGATAAAAAATAATTCAAGAAGATAACAAGGATGAAACCCACATGTGCACATGCTTAAACCAGTATTGATTGATTCATGATTTCGCTCTGAATAAAATGATAGCTTACATCCAATTAAATGGTACTCCTAAAACTTAATCACCAAGTAAAATCCACATATTATCTCTGAGATTTCTCTGAAAATTACGTCTCCTCAAGTAACTCCATTACCATAACAAAGAAGCTAGAACATTTCTATTAATAATACTACTCTATTATAACTATTTACTCCAGCATGTTTATTCATAATTAAAGTTACGTGATAATTAATAATTAGATTTCAAGTAATGAACTTACAATGTTGTCCTTGAGTAAAAGATTTGACTTCTACTTTGTCTGATGGTTTCTGTTTACAATATAGGTGTCACCCATGCATCTATATGTTTACCATCTAGTTGAAACTGTTTTGCTTCTTTAGATCCTAGAGTTTCGCTTTACTATTTTAATCATATTTGATAATTACTATGCTGATACTTCTCCCTGAACACAGGAAAAAGGAAACCTCACCCGACATTTTATTCAGAAGTCCTAAAACAACTTGACGCTGATCCAGCAACCTGTATCTTCATTGATGACAGGTATTGTCACTGTCTTTAGTTTATTCCTTCAGGGGCTGCATCAATTTAGAGTCTTCAACCTTTTCTTGATGCAACTCATTTGAGATTTTGTTGAGTTGATTACGTTAAAAGGACTAAACTAAATACATTTCAATTTTTTCATTTGATTATATTATATAGTACTCAGTAGAACTCTCCTTTTGATCATTATCTCTTGCTTATGCCAATTTGTTCATCCTGCCCACATGAAGGGTTAAAAAGGAGGAATATCAGTAAGCAGTGGTGTGCCAAGGTGCACAACATCACATTTGTCCAGATAGAGAAACATTGACTTGTCTACCCAGACATTTAGATAGAGAGAGGGCATATCGAATTCTTATTAGCAAGTTCTATGTAGCATTAAAATAATCAATCACAGCCCTAATCTAAGTTTAGGAACCATGGTCATGCAAACTTAAAAAATTCTTATTTAGAACCTGTCTTTATAGATATGGTGTGCCACGAGCGTCTTGCTCTTCTTTTTCTTCTATTCTATTTCATTTATTTATTTTTCTACCGACCCCAATTAGTTTGGTTAAAGGTGTTTTGCGGATGCTGATTTAGAACTGAATTTTCATCACCTTAGCTTACATATGTTATTGACTATGACAGGATTCAAAATGTTAATGCAGCAAAGGAAGCTGGCATGGTTGGTCTTCAATTTAAAAGTGCAGAATTGCTTCGTCAGGATCTATCTCTCCTAGGGGTTTCAACTGGTGAAAAATGACAGAAATTTTGAGCAAAGTGTTTACAAGTGTATCTAGTCTAGGGAGAATTCACAGCAACCAGTCCCTGGATACACACGTTGTGATATTTTATTCCACAAATGAGCTTCTGGTTTTCATATTTCCCATACTTAGCAGTAGCAATACTTTAGCAGTAGCAGGAATTACGCAGGAATGATTTGAGTTGTATCTACCCAGAAGCTGAATATACAGATCTAATATTTAATTCTTAACTACTTGATTTCACTATGTGAAAGTTTATGTGCAACTGCTTGAAGCATAACCATTTTCAAATGGTCGGTATGTGATATATATATATATATATATATATATATATATATATATATATATATATGTATAGGTATAACATATAGATATATATATACATATACATATATATATGTATATATTGCCACACTAAAAACACAACATATTTCATAATCTTTTTGTTGAACCCAACCATACTATTGGTAAGCGTACGATTGAAAAGAACAGTCTTCAAATTTTCATATCTCGTGATAGTGTATAATATTATTTTTTAAACCATAAAAAATAAGAATATATCTGGTGTCTCTGTTTCTTCTTATTTTTCATGATTATAAAAATGGTGTTACATTTTCTCACAATGTATAAAAAAATAAAAATTTGCATACCTCTTTATTTCCCCTTATTTTTTGAAATATATTTTTTCTATACAGTTGGATTCAATAAAAAATATATAGGGGAAATGAGAGACTGGTCAAGTTGTGATATCAAAATGACATTCAGAGACTAGTCAAGTTGTGATATCAAAATGACATTCAAGTAATATATTTTTTAAAGCGAATAAATATTTAATAATATTGATGGATCACTTAATAACTTTAATAGGTCAATTAGTAAGATTAACATATTCTTTAGTAATATTAATGTAGTATTTGTTAATGTTGTCAACGAGTATATTAAAATTATTAACAATGAAATTTTACTTGCATGATATGATTTGAAAACACCATAATTGAAATGAAAATAAGATTCATAGAAGACACCGGCTTATCATTTGCTTTTGTATATAATCATTTTATTTCTATAAATATTCTTGTTGTGTAAGATAAGTATCTTGAACTCTCTTAAGTCCAATATGTTTTAAAAATGCAATTTAAAAATGGGGGTATATCATTTGTACAAAACATAAAAAATAAGAAGAAAATTCATTTTTTAATCACAAAGGTACATATCTTTGATTTCTTCTATGATATTTTTTTATTCACTAAAAACACAATATATTTCACCTCTTTTTGTTGAATCCAACCGTATGGATCAAAAAAGAGAACATTAAAAGTTATTCGAATCTTCAAATTTTCATACCTTGTGGTTATAGTTAACACTAATTTTATAACCATGAAAAAGTAAAAACATATAACCATGAAAAATTAAAGTGTATCTCACGGCTTTATACACATCACTACAATTTATAATTTCTTAAAAATAAATAGGATTAATGCATATGAAACTGGTATTGATCATTGTGACTATGCTTGCTTACAAATCAGCGTATGTCGGACATTTTCAAACTATACCTCCTCACGCCCGATAATATCAACTTGTACGGATGTATTTGGCTAATTTATTTGCATGTTATTTTTAATTGATGTGTACTACTGTTTTCGTCATTTCAAAATTGTTCTTCGTTATTGACTTCTTCTATTGATTGTAAGGCTCATCTTTCATTCGATCTAGTGTTGAACCAGATGTGTTGTATAGGTGTGTTGGTCTTTGTTGACCGTTTATATAGTATCCGTTTGGCTATGCTAGCGGATCGGACGGTGAGATATATGTACGTGGCATGTTCCACATTTTAAGGAACATTAAAGTCTCATGACCCATTTAAGGGACATAACATTCTCACTCATTTACACAGATATAATATTTAAAAATAACTGATACATCAAAGGTCAATTATATCCATGCACTTTCATTCATATCATGCTAGCGAAAATTAAAGTATAGCATTCTAATTCACAAGAAACTTTAAACATAAAAGTATTAACCATGTACGCATGTCGAATCAATTGATCATGTGTTTAACTGAAAAGGTATTAACCTTGTACGCATGTCAAATCAATCAATTAAAACATATGGAGTACTTTAACATTCCACGAAGCCATAGGGACAAATAATTATTAAGTAGTACCTTTTAGATGATTAATAAAGACAATGTAGTTCCCTCTCATGCCTTGTACCTTCTTAAATACTTTCTCAAGCAAACCCCCAATTGTTCCTAAATCTAAAATGTCATAAGCCAGAAAGAAACAGGCCTACAAGAAAATAAACTTACCAATCAAAGAAACACACCCGACTATTGAATTCTTACGAGGAACTTCAAGGTACAATTCGTCTCCATATAATGAACATCAGAAACAACATAAGAAGATTTCAGACGATTGAAGTAACAAAATATCATAGAAGAAATCAAACTACTCTAATAAACTTTGATGAAAGAGTCAACTAACCAAGTAATAGTTAAATTCAACCACAATTTAACAAAAATGAAAAAAAAATCATGTTATCCTCGTATTCAAGAAAATGAATTTAAAAGGGGATTTCGCGCGATTGAAGTGAACAAAAGAATGGAGAAGAAAATCAAACTCTAATAAACTTTCAAGATAACACTTGAGAGATTAGAAGTCCAACTTCATCTCATGCAATACTTAACCAAAGGGTTTTTTCCACCTAATCAACGGAAGACATTTTTTGTATTCTTGTCACTAGTTATCAGCCATCCTTGTCGACGTCAATGCTAATATTCCGTGTTTCCTATGGTATTAAGTTATGAGTTCTCCTTGATGTCAAACCAGTACTTTTATTTTATTTTTTTTGGCTAAATTAAGATTATATGTAGAAGAAAAAAATAATTACACAAGCAAAGGGGCATACTCCTGACACCACCATTAGGTTTATAGCATTTGATGGTGATAATTATACTTAGAATACTTAGAAATTCAAGTGTACATTTAGTGCTAGTAAATAGCAGTTAAGTTTTTATAACTGGTAGTTTACTCTCTGATTGTTGTAATATATTTTTGTAAGAGAGTAAGTTAAATTGTGTTGTAAGAGACTACCAGAACTGCATTAGAGAGTTCAACAAAGTGGGGGATTATGTTTCGTTTATCAAGGAATAACTACTAGAGACTGAAGATTTATTGAAGTTAGTCAAGCATGTCGAAGACTAAACTTTGTTCTACCAGAGACTATTATTGAAGCCGTAAGAGACTAAAGTGAAGATTATTCCCTGATACAGTAAAGAGTTCTATTTCAAATAAAAGTTGGATTCAGCACGAACAAAGAAGTTGTGTTGAAGACGAAGCTGGTTATGAAAAAATTCAAAAGTGTTTCTATTGAATAAGGGTAGCTATTCAGATTGTAAATAGAAAATACTGTCAAATAGGATTAGAAGTTGAATTATCAATTCAGAAACAGAAGCTGTAATTGAATTTATAGAGATATAAGAAGCTATATGATTTCATAGATTTTTATATACAGTACAAACTTTGAAGCTGACAATCGACTTGTGATTGTTAGAATTTGTAATCAATTGTTAATCAATAAAAGCAATTATTTATAAATTTGTCTTGTTTCTTTAAATTCCGCAAGTTTAATTATTTTAAAGAACAAGAACTCAAGAAAGTTTAAAGAACTTGTATTCAACCCCCTTCTACAAGTTCTAGGCTATCTAATTAGGACAACAAGTGGTGTTAGAGCTTGATTGACCAATGTTAATAGATCCAAAGATGGCCAACTATGAAGGAAGCAACTCCAACATGATGAGTTAGGCTGAGAATCGTGATGGTGGAACCAGAATTCCAGTATTGAAAAGAGAAGAATATCTGATCTAAAAACAAAATATGTATATGCACTTGAAGGCTACTAATCCCGATTATATTTATCAGCCAAGGAAATTTGTTCCTGCAAAGACGGTGGATGGAACAATAATGGCTGAGCACTTTGAACTTGCACCTAAAAGTAATTACACTGCCAAAGACAAAATTATCCATTAAAAGAAAATCAAATAAGGGTGGCAGTGAGGTCGAGGGAGCAAAGGAAGCTGAGGTGGCTCCTTATAGAAAAAAGAGATTAATTACCCTTAGCCAAAAGCAATTTATTGCCTCTCAAAAAAGGCAATGAAGGTTCAAAGGGATAACAGTAGACTGGAAGCATCCTTCCAAAAGGATATTGACATTGAAGATAGTTCCCAACCAAGAACAACATGTAAAGAGTCTGCACAATTCTTTGAACAAAACAGGGGATAAACCAATAATGAGAGGAGAGTTAAAAGAAAGAGTAACACTAAGAGTGCACACACTAAATCAACTCAACTTGATGCTCATCAAATTTCAATTCCTGAGGAGCAGACAACACTCCAATCTACACTTTCTCCTCCTTCTCCTACCCTTGATTCATCAGAACCTCAAGGTTCAAAGCTTCTTGACGTTTTCCAAGAAGAGCCAACACTCAAGGTAGATCAAGAAAAACCATCAGAGACTAGTTCTCAAATGGACTGGTTGGAGTCGAATCACCCACCAGAGACTAGTTCTTCACCAGGGACTAATACTTGTATCTCACTAGAGACTAGTTCTTCAAAGTACAAGTACAGTAAGTTCTCAGGCTATAATTCTTCACCCTATGGCTTAATCATTTACCTTGGAGAGAACCCTAGCCACATCACCATTAAGGGTACCCCCCCCCCCCCCCCCTTTGGCGCCATAGACAATTTTTCTTTACCTTCTCCTTCTTCCCAAATGAGTGAGGTAGAGAGAGTAATTAGTAAGAGTCAGGCTCCTGATCTGGAAAAAGGAGAGATGAGTGAAAATAAAGAGATTTATACTTTAGTAAGCTTGGAAAAAAGAGTGTAAGAATGTTTGGATGTCCAAGTCCAGGAAAAAGGAGAGGGTGTGAGCCACGATGAGATCCTTGAAGAAAATAAAAGAGAGAAATCTATCTTCTCAGCATGTGAATTTCTTAAACCTGTTGCCACACTATCCTCTATTGAAGCTCAGTTATCTTCTGCTCCTACTACAAATCAAACAATAGGAGATAATATGTAGCACTTCAAATGCTAGCTGATATGTCCAATGAAGGCTTTGAAGTCTTATATGGTCTTCAATAGCATCAAGATAGATTATCAACATTGAAGACACAAATTGCAAGTGAACCTGAGGCTATAGAGGAAACTGAAGAGAATGTGGATGTTTGGCTGGATGCAAGCTTCACAAATATATTGGACGAAGCAACTACACAAATACAACATGACTATTTGACAATTTTAAGGTCTCGTGCAGTTGATCTCACTCCAAGAGAAGTCTATGAGGAATTGAGCAAATCTAATAAGAGGAATATAAAGCTCCAACACTTCATGATCAATGGTCTCAAGACTGCACTACAAAATGTCGAAACCAGGATGGAACTGAAAGAAGAAAAGATGAGAAAGTGTTATGAAGGTCACCTTCCCAAAAGGATGCTCAACTCCATACATATAAAACTTTGAGAGTAGTCCAACGCTGAGAAGCACCTTCAAGCTCTTGAGTTTTCTGTTCAGTCCATTTTGCTTTCTCAATACAAACTATCAGATGACATTCAAGGCCTCAAACAACTTATTCTTCAAGCCATGCCTTCTCTGGCTAATTCTTCTCACCCTAAGGATGTTGATGTCAAAAAGGGGGAGAGTAGTCAGGCAAGGAATGAAGTTCAAGATCAAGGCAGGGGGAGAGTTGTCACTGAGGATGCAAGCTTAAATTGCTTGATAGATGAGCTTAAAAGAATTCAAAGAACAAACAAGGAGATTGATGCGACTCTCAAGAATAATATTTAAGTTGAAATTGAAGCTCCTGCTGCACCAGTCCCAAATATTCAAAAGGATAAAAGGCAAAGGTATCCTGGTTGAAGAACCCAAAAAAAAAGAAAATTACTAAACCAGGACAACCTAAGCTTTTGAGAGATGCCATGAAGACTGCTCACTTTTCAACACTGGTGGAGATAATAGTTGATGGAAAAGTGGAGCTAATCTATCTTCAAAAGCAAAAATTGGTTGAAGTTGATGCACTATATGCTCAGCAACTTCAAAGAGAAGAGGAGATGATAGCAAAAAAGGAGAAAGAAGAAGAAGAAAAGAAAGCAGCATCAAAGAAATCCAAAGCTAGGAAACCTGCTGAAACAAGGAAAATGAATAAAGAAATTGAGAAGGTTGAGAAGAAAACAAGAAGACAATTAGCAAGAACTGAAGCTCAGACTTCAGAAAGTCAAATTCCACAAGAGCAAACTTTAAAAGATCCAGAAGTTGCCTTGGTGACTGGATTTGAAGCTCAAATATCCAAAACAGTTCCAAGCAGTAGAACATCTAGGATTAACATGGTCAACACATCTTAGATCAAAAAAGCTTTCAAGAAGAGTGTTGAGGTCATTGATGTAAAAAGGAATAAAGATAGCAAGGAGTATCTTAAAATCACTCAAAAGAATAGAGAGATTCTGCACCTAAATAAGTCAAGTCTAGAGATGAGATCTTTTAAAGATTTAGAGTGGCTACTTGCTGTTGTACCAGAAAGTTCTCAACTAAGAAGTCAAATCTAGAAGGAACTTGAAAAATTGGATAAATTATTCAAGTCACCACAAGTGCAAGTTTTTCCCTTTGGATTATTATATGAGAATTTTCAAAGAGATATAATTTTCTTTGACTATGTCAAGTAAATCAATAAAGTAACCTTGGGTGAATTTGAGGGATCCATTACCTTACTTAAAGGCTTTGTTGATGAACATAAAAATAAAATCAAAGAACTAAAAATGAAAGACACTTTTATCTTCCACATTAACACTATTCAATTGGATATTTTTACATTTTTTCAACAATTTTTCTCTAAATTACTTTTCTCCTTGTTTACTTCATGCATTGTGTACCCATATTTTTTTAATGTTATCTTACAATATATCATAATTTGGTTTACTGTCATGGATCGAAATAGAAAAATACCTACGTTTCTTTACAAATAAATGTATTACAACTCCCTTTAAATAATAGTACACCAGCCGGTGTACATAGGATATATTTTTCTAACGTCTTAAAATAACACTAATGTTGCGTTTGGATTGAGAAAATAAAATAAGAGATAAATGAATTTAATTCATGTCTAATTAATTATTATAAGAGATCACAAAATTTTATAATCTTATAGATGACGGTAGAATGAATTATTCCTCTTATATGTAATTTTATTTTATATGTATGAAAAAGGAATGTTTCGTTTATTTTTTTTATTATAATTTTCTCTCTCATTCCTCTCATCAATCCTTCTATCATTACTTTTTACTAAATTACTCTTAATTTTTAATCTATTTTATTCCTCCTCTTATTCTATTCAATCCAAATAAGAACAAATAAGAATTTGACGATCTATTCCTTTAATAGGACGGTGTTACATTGAATCATAATCCGCTAGTAAATGACTAAATGTTATCACCTCCTGAATGCCATTTTTAGTGCCATATCAGGTGTGGTAACATTTTTCGTATTTCTCGAGATTTACTAAAATAAGATTACGTTTCAAGATGAGAGACAAAGAGAAACGAACACCTTATATCTACATTAAAAACACACATATATTTCTTAAATTTTTATGTCAAATCCAATCATATGGATAAAAAGAGCGTACAAAAAAAAAATAGTATACAAATTTTCATATAATTTAGTAATGTATAGCATCATTATTATAAGCATAAAAAACACCATCATTGGATGAATTTTTTTGCATATTCATAATAATTATGTTACATATCACAAAAATTCATGAAAATTTAAACACTTCCTTCTTTTTTTATATTCTTTCCATATGTACAGTTGAATTTAACAAAAAAAATTAAGAAAATACGTGTATTTTTAATGTGGATATAAGAGGTGTGTTACTTAACATTTTTCTCTCTCTCTATAGATAAATTCAGGTAATTGAGCTATTAACTTATTTTTCAAATCCAACTAGTTCTATATTTATAAATTAGCTTATTTAAACAGCACAGAAAGTGTATCAAAAATTAGAGGGGTAAATAAATTTGCTCATTTTTCGGTGGCGTATAACATAATTTTTGTAACCATGTAAAATTTATACATTTTTAACGGCTAAAATTTATTAATTTTTACATGATTATAAAAACTATGAAAATATAATCAGAAAAATTCATAAAAGTCACATATTACATTTTTTTTTCCATACTTTTTCGATCCGTATAATTAAATTTTACTCATATTTCGGAAACCAAAGCATAGCACGAGTGGACAAAATTATAAATATAAGCTACGACTCAATTCTCTTTTTTCCACGTACATATCACTTGATTCTCAAAAGAATATAGTATTGCGCTCAAAGTTTTTGTTATCTTATAGCATTCCGCTCATATCAAAAGAATAAAACATATAATATTGAAACTCAAAAGGTTACTACCAGCAAACTTGTGTTCAAATGCCCTATACAACTTCGTAGTTTCTAAATTTTACTGCAAGGAAAATCCCGCCGGACTCGGTTCTCTTTACAGTTATCACTTAAAAAGCTATATTAGTAAAGAATGAATTGCCATATGGTTACAGAAATTTCAAAAATAAAAGTAAAGAATGAAATATCTGTTAATCTACGTAACTCAGTCTACTCATCAAACAATGGGAAGGGCACCTCATTTCTCCATCTCGCAGGGATCAGCATAACGATGCTTTTTAAGTGTATTTTTATGACAACCACCCTGCTGCCAACGATCGACCACTTAAATCTACAGACTTCGGGTGCCCACACTTCATCAAATAGCAGAAAGGGCACCCCATTTCCCCATCTCATAAGGATCAGCATAATGATACAGTTTAATTCTATTTGATAATGACAAACCTGCGGCCAATGGCTGAGCTTTGGAATCTAGATTGTCCTGATCTGATGGATCATCTGCAAATGCAGCAACATCTCCGAGAAGCTTGAAAGATACTCTGCTAGAACTTATCCGTCTAGGAAAGTCAAAATACATGGGTGTTCCTGGCTTCACTTCTGGTAACCGATACTCAGCGACTGTGACCGTTTTTTGAGATTCCTGAGAACTATGTAATTAGTTTTCATGTAGCAGTAGAAATTTGCAAAATCAAATCTGAAAGGCTAAAGTATTGTGCAATAACACAGGTCTTAATATGAGCGTATGATACACCCCTAACACATCTAACTGCCAGATCTACAAGAGATAAGTTGCAGATAGTTACAGTAGCAGGAGTATCATTTAATAGAAGATTTGAGCGTTATCAAGGGGTATTAAAGTCTAGCCTTGTTTTTCTTGATATGATGTCAGTAGCAGTTAGAAGATGGTGTCAACCGTGGTTACATGCCTTGATCAAACAAATTTCAGATAACCAGATTGAGTCTGAGCCTTCAACAACAGGAGCCATAAACCAACTAAGAATACCAAGAAATCAGTTCTCAATCAAGATCTGTCCATCCCCTAACAAAGTCAAACTCACATCATCTTCCAATCTAAACCCAGTTTCTTTTTCAATGATGGAGCTTTCAGTGAGATCAGATCTTTCTCCTGTTACTTCTCATGATCTATCTCTAGGCTAGCTTCTACATTCTAACTGGAAGTGTAATCAGTTGCTGATGGGCCACTGTAATTGGATTATTTTTTAATTTTTGGTATCTTGTGTCTTTGTGTGTATATATAGCTGTATCTGATATAGATACGTTATTTAGCGCAAAAAAAAAAAAGATTTACACAAGTTGGGTTGAACATTTGCACAAGGTTCCAATATTATGATTTGGATTTTGGAGTGTGACACCCGTCTGTGATCAATATTCTCACAAGAAAGGAGGAGAACAGATGTGTCAGCCAAATTTGGTTTTGGTTGTCAGGATAAGATGATTTTTTTCCTTTCCATTTTGATGATATGACGCTAAGTTTGTGGTTTCATAGTTTACTTCCATGTCATGTTCCATGGTTATTGTTGTACTCTTCTTTTAAATACTCCATATATTCTTGGCCCAATATCATTTGCTTTTGTCCTGCAGTTAATGTTATAAGCAAGGCAGCAAGCTTTTGCCTTATATTCTCATGTCCTTATGGGCAGAATGCAGATCTGTCAATGTTTAACCATAGAACTTGTAATCACTAATGAGATCCATATTCTCTTATTCTGTGAGTGGATGCCATTCTTTAGCAAGTACAGAGTTATTTGAAAAGAACGTGATGATAATAGTTCTTCTATGATTGAAGACTGAGAAATCTGTTCTAGCCAACTTAGAAGAAGAAAAGGATACAAACAGATGGGGAAAAACAAAGGATAACAGAACACAACTTACTAAACTCACAATTATGAGAAAGTGAATTATAAGTACCTGAAGGGCAGATACTTGAATATATAAGACAGCTGGAGATATTAGTCTATCTTCTAAGAGACATGTTGTATCCCATATATTTACAACTGAAGAAGGAGAATGTGTTACACGAGGCTTAATTGCAGTAAAGCCATCGACACGAAATCCTGCCAACATAGGTGAAGCTGGAGATAGATATTGTTCTAGAAAAAGATCATTGTCTGCCAACCTTTCAGCTTCAATTGGGACCTAAAAAGCCAAAATGCCAAACAAAAAAATAATACTAATAATCAATAAGTTGCACAAAGAGCTAACTAGCAGAAAATAGTGGACGAGAAAGAGAGGAGACATTAATCACACCTTAAATCTGCTCAGAGGTGGAGCTTTCTCCAGCCAGCTTCTCACCTTATGGTCAGAGCCTTGAGATGATATCAATCCTATATCTTTCCCCGCACGTCTTCCAACAACTAAAATCCTTTTGGCATGAAGACATGGATCACTTCCAACTGGTCCTCCTAGAGATGCACGCAAAGGATTTTCATCTAAAGTCAGAAGATTGAAATCGTGATCCAAGTTAACAGAACTTGAACCAGGACTCTTAAGACTTAGTTTCAGCCATATGATGTTGCACCGAACAGGATTCTTGAAAGGGAATTTTATATGTCTAGGCACTTTATCTTCCTTTCCATATATTTCCGGTCCACTAAATTCTGGGGAAGATGAGATCAGAGATCGGACATCCCATTTTCCCACACATGATTTTTCATCCTTGTGCATTTTATTGCCAACCCAGATTTGGACCTGTACCAACAAAGAGGTAAATCTTAACGAGAAACATGAAACCTAAGGGCAATCCAAAATGGTAGAAATGCACAACATTACTCGAAAGCTTAAGCCACCAATAATCCAGATCTCGAAAGGAGAACAGATTTTGTGAAGATCGATGGAGATCCATGATGTGGCTCACAGAATTCCACAAAAAGATGATTGCTATTGACCATAACATCAACTATTATCATGTCATTTGGTTCTACCGCATTGCAAACAATTTGTGTGAAATAATTTTCTCCTTGGAATAATTTTTCATTACAGATTTATCACAATGAAGCATAATCAGTCTACAATATTTTGCTTACAAGATTTTCCCCCTTCTATTCAACATGCATATATCTTTTCCTAAAAGAGATTCAATGGGGACATGGGAGATGTCTTTCAAGGCAAGGCAATACTACAGACAGAAACCTTAAGCATTATACACACACATATACAGACACAAAATATCATAAAGCACAAGAGTCATCTCTGACTTGGTTTTAGATTGTTGAGTCAAGTGGAGGAGAGTCAAAAGAACCGTTTCAATAAAATTACAACAAGCACAATCACAATAAGATTTATTATGATCACAATCAATTACCAGGCTGTGCATGGGTATTCTACCTTATCATAACTTGAGTTTTATACCGATACATGTCGGTGAAAAAATTTATCCAAAATAAATTTGAAAAGGGTTTTGTGGCAGTGGGCTTGGGGATAAAGGTAGCGTAAAATGATCGACAAAAGCTAGAAAATTTGAGTACATTAATACGAAAATTCAAAAAATAAACAACTGTGCCTCTAATGATATATGCATTTACAAGACACTGGCGAGTCTACTTACCGTAGGGGTATCAGACGTTGAATAACCGCATGGACTAACTAAAAGGCCAACCCAGGAAACATCCGAAAGATTGGCAAGAACGATAACAAATTCAACAGAGGAGGCACCAGAGGGAGCTTTCCAATACGAATGTTGCGATCCAGAATCCAATGGTGCAAGCAAAGATAAGAATGGTGCTGATCCTTTTGCTGTATCAACCTATAAACACATCATGAAGTAAAGATGAAATAAGGAATTGCGCTACCATTCTAACAAAAAATAATAATATGGAAAAGAAATAACCAAACCAAAACCAAAAAGAACATATATATATATGCAACTTCTTGAAGAAGGTACTGAAAAACAAATAGTTGCCAGTGCTTGAAACTTTTAGAAGTTGGATTGTTTAGATTTACATGACACATGACCTCTAACTTAATGAGGAATGTTCAGTCAAAACTCAAAAGGACCCCACATGTATCATCTAAAAGACTTTAAGATAAAAGTATAATCAAATCCCAAAACTAAGTGCTTGACAAAGTCCGAAGTGCTGAATCTTGTCATCACATTTGTTCTGCCTATCAGATGTGTCCTAAGACCATTAAATATTTTAGCATTGTTTGAGATGCTTCTTTTATCTCTCTACTCGCCAAGTAAAGCAAATTAAAACAATGAGCCTGCTTGTTTAACTAGCACTTAACGTCTTAGTGTACTTTAGGTTTTTCTAGTTTAGATGACATTGGATTTTCAGCCTGAACAACCTCATGCCAAGACTCTGTTAAAGTTTTTATAATGTTGTTCAGAACAGGTCAAGATTGGAAAAACTTGTTTTTAACAAGAACAACTAAATATGTGGCAAAAGTCATTATTACTCTTAATGGCAATCAAATTCATTTAAGAACATGTTCACATCTAAGGATAGAATGGCTACAATATGCAGCGACAACGTTATAAACGTGTTACTATGTGAGAGCTTGTTCAAACAAGATATTTGAGATCAAAACAATGTTGAACGTGAGGACATTCAGCCATTCTGTTCCTAAATGCACTGGTATTAGGTCCTGCAACTCATCCTTTTGTAAATGAAGATCAAGAAATGTTGTTTCACAGAGCTCTCATTCCTAACTTTTGGACAATCAATCGCTCCAATTTTAACTTCTTCATAAGATGAGCATGATCATGATCTAGAAGGTTCTGGAGGAAAAACAATGAGTCTTGAAGGATAAGATTCTTTTGCAAAATATTTTATTCTTTACTGAAGATGTTTTTAGAATAAAGTATCACCATGTGCATCAAGTCAGGAATAAAGTATTACTATGAGTGTCAAGTTAGGAATAAAGCACTGGGTTGCGGACTTTGCCATATCCCAATGTGCATAGTTATCAGAATCATACGATTTGATACGATACAGGTACAATATCATAGAGCATACTATAACTATCACTGTATCACAAGTATCGGTCACGATACTATTCATATGGTAATGATGCATTTTATGAATATTTTGGAAGTATTTATAAATCATTTTTAGGTCAAAGAATTAATTTGTAATGCACTTTTAATAGTTATGACAAGCTAATATGCTATCTATCAGGATACTGCTAGTGAATCCTGATCCAAAACAGTAGGTAATTGCAGAGATTGAGGAAGGAAGAAATTAGAGATTTAGAGGGGAGAGAGACATATTCTGAGGTTGAAGAGAGAGAAAGTGAGAAAGTTAGACAGAAAAGATAGAGAGAGAATATTCCAGGAAGAAGACAGAGAGAGAAGTAGAATCTAGAGAGAGAAATTAGTTTCACAAATGTGAACTTCTATCCATTCATTGCTTGAGAAGCAATACATCATTTAGCTATTTATAGGTACAGTGCCACTACAAGGCTTATTCATACATATTTAAACCATACAATACAACAAAACAAAAAGATACAAACACACGTTCCTTGTACAAAGTAGTTGTCACTAACTATAGGAGGCTATCCTGACATTCTTCCCCCCTTGAAAACATCCATGTCCTCATGGATGGAGCAGCTCTTCATGCAAATGTCAAGACTCTTAGTTTCAAGAGGTCTGCACACTTTCCAGGATCAAAGACAAAAGTTAAGAATGTGTTGATTGCAACTCTTCCATAGTTAGCTTTTGCCTCCAAGCAATTGACTTCAGCAACCACTTCGCATTTCAAAGCCAACCTACTTAGCCACTAGCATTTGCTGAGTATTTTCCTTACATATGTCTGAAACTCATAAAGTTATTGCTTACAGACAGATTCATGTCTAGGCCAAAATGGATCTTCATACCTAGATTGAATTTTCAGTTGTATGTTGTCCATGAAATTCAAGATTCCCAAGCACATTCTTTACTGTAGTATATGCTTCTTCTTCACTAGTAACCCAAGTATTCTTCGAAACTTCCAAACTTGGAACTTCCTCATAATCAGCAGAGTCTTCATAGGTTGGAGCCTCTTCATAGAATGATTCAGTTTCAGCATTGGACCCTTCTAAATTTTACTTTCTTTATTAAAGACTTGAGCTGCATTCTCATATTCAAGATGCTCATGATATTTTGGTGCATGCTCATCAAGGAAACACCAAGTACAACCTCCAGAGCTCCATAAATTTACTAACAAATTCATTTTGTCTCTCCATGGCTCTGGTTTTGCAGTTCAATAGCCCTCAAGAAGTGGTTGCAACTTCCCAACTGCTGAATCATTTAGTTGCAGCCCTTGAGGCTCATAAGCTTCTTATTTTTAACCAAAATCAGGTCCTAAACTATTCCCTAGAACATCAATATCACAGGTAGCATCTCCTCCTTCACCGAGGATGGAAACTATGGACTGAGAAAGCTGAGGATTTGTCATAGTCTGAAGTGTATTTCAATTATTTATCTTCAGCACCATTAGTTTCCTCCATAAATTCACAACCCTTGTACATTTCTGGTACATCATCTTTGTCACTAAGAACTGAAGAAACAAGCTCACCACACTTGGAACCCTGTTTCCAACTATCATTACACATAGGAAATTCTACCGATACATCTAAAACCTTCTTTACTCACTGTAGAAGCTTCATAATTGTTCCCATCGAAAACATCTCCTTCCTCTCCTTCACAGGTTCCAGTCCAATAGTAAGAACAGTCAAGAACCTCAAATTTATTTATTAAGCTCTCAGCATGAAATGGATTTCTAAACAATCCTTTAGCATTCAAACCAGTCACCATAGGACTCCTGTCTTATCTTTCAAGTCACAAGGAAATGTAAACTCTGAAATCTTTTCTTCAAGCAACCGTCCTACAATCCTTGCTTCTAAGCTTCTTAGCTTCCTTAGGACTTCTAAACAGTCCTCTATATTGCAAGATCATTGGTTCCTTAGGCCTCTTCTCCTTTCTTCTAACTGCATTTAGGAACTCCAAGCTTGTCTTACACCAGTCCAGTTAAACACTTCACAGCTGAGTCCAACTTCTCTTCCACCTAAAGAAATTTTTTATCAGAAACTCTTTGAAGCTAGTAAGTTCATGTTGCAACTCTTGAACATAATAGCTACAGGAATAACTAGCCAACCTCTACTCCAGATCTTAGGCAATCTCAATTTTTCTTTACAAAGTAAATGAGCACAACACCCAGACCTAGGTTGTGTTTGGATTGAGGGAATGGAATGAGAGGAAGAATGAATTTGATCCAAATGTAATTACTACAGGAGATCATAAAACTTTATGGTCCCTATGGGAGATGGTAGTGGAAGAACCATTCCTTCCATATGTAATTTCATTCCATGAGTAAGGAGAAATGATCCATTTCTTTTTTTTTTATCTCCCTCTCGTTCCTCCTTATCACTCCTTCCACCACTACAATTCACTAAATTTTGATCTATTCCCCCTCTCTTTTCATTACCACAATCCAAACGCAGCCCTAGGGTCCTAGGAAGCAGGGGTGCAACACTTTTGGTAGATATGTGGTACGAGGTGTAATCCAAACGCAGCCCTAGGGTCCTAGGAAGCAGGGGTGCAACACTTTTGGTAGATATGTGGTACGAGGCGTACTAGATGCAGTGTTTGGCGTATCCCCTGGGATTCTTGATGGAGTGCACTGGGGATATGCACGGGATTCTTTTGGGGGGTGCACTACCAGACTTTACTAAGAAATTTGAAGTAGAAACTGATGCTTCAGGGTCTGGGTCGGGTGCAGTTTTGTCTCAAACGGGAAGGCCAATTGCATTCTTTGGCAACGCTTTGGGACCCAAAGTTCTGGCAATGTCTAATTACGAAAGGGAGTTGATCGCAATTGTTGCTGCAGTCCAAAAATGGGCTTCTTATTTGATGGGCAGCAATTTCCTTATTAAACTGATCAGAGGACTCTAAAGTTTCTCATGGAGCAGAAAGTCAGTAATCTTCTTTAGCAAAAATGGCTTAGTAAGCTTATGGGATTTAATTACACCATCATTTTTAGGAAAGGGGAAGAGAATTCAGCTGCTGACAGCCTCTCCAGGAGATATGAAGTTGATTCTACTGTTATCCATGAGGGCATGGATAATTCTACGGGAGGGGGAATGTCAGGAATGCCTTGCATGAGTTAGTTATAGTTAGTTACTATGTTGTGTTACTGTGTTGTAACTTTGAGTGTTGATTGTGTGCTGCTTATGTGTCTGTGTACTTAGCATGTGTTTGTGTATTGACTATAAATAGCGATGTGGTTGTAATAGCTTGTGAGGCAATTAATGAAATGCTTCACTTTGGTGAATTGTCTCTCTCTCAACATTTCTGATCTCTGTCTTCGGTTCTCTCTCCTGTTTCTCTCTTCTTCTCCAATTCTTCAATAATTCTCCATTACTGCTAATCTAGGTCTGGATTCACTATCTGAATCCTGAGAGTGATCAATCACAATAATAATAATAATTTGACCCTAGTGTTTCCAACTGTAGAAGGGAGAAAATATATTAAAAGAAACCTATGGGTGAATAATCTCAATTTCAATAAAAAATAATTGGTCTAATTGTCAAAGAGATATTGCAATATTATAGGGAACAAACCTCAACAAGAAAACCCTAAGCCCATTAGATATGGGCCTATTAAACTCAAAATAATAAACTACTTTATGTATTATGGCTATAACTAAATAACTATCAACTTAATTAAACTAAAGGAGATCAATTTTCTTATTATGAGAAACCTTCTAACAGTAAAAAATTGACTTCTTTTGGTCTTCCTAACATGTGTTTCCATTGCTGACCTCTGCTTTCAATTACAAACAGGAGCAACGAGCAATCAAATAGTAATGTAAACTGATATTAGCTACACTAAGAAGAAGAAGACAGGGAGGGAGGGAGCAAGAGCAGAGGTGGCTGAAAAAGATTGGAGGTAAGCATGTTTAGAGTCTCAAATGGGAAATTCATTTCATTATCAAAGCATAGAAATTTCATCACGCTCGCTCACATGGGAAACTAAGAAGCAAAGGCTTTATTACCCCTCAGTTGAAACAAACTCCTATAGATAAAATATTCCTAACTCTTTAACTTTATTTACAACCTAGTTACCAAGGGGATATCCTTTCATTACATAAAAACTAAATAACTAAAACGACAGATATGGAAAAAGTAGAGAGCTCCCCCTTCTTGACTAACGCGCCTAGAATAAAACTCACTATTAGCCAACTGACATTCTATCCCGAGTCAGATCCTGACATATAGTATCACCTATCTTAGGATATTGCACAACTTCGTATCAATGTTAACAACAGAACAACATTGCTAATGTATCCAAACCAGTCATCAAACTATCTGAGAATCCAGAAGACTTAAGCCAAGTATAATATAAAAGACGTACCATATTTAGAAAGCTTGCAAAGGGAAATTCCGCAAGTGATTCCTCTCCATTAAGTATCGATTTAAGAGCCTTATCAGTTCGCCAACTATCAGAAGACTTATTAATCTCAGGGGGACTAGAACAATATCCTATGACATGGTTTAGAGCATTATATGTAGCCCTATCAGCACGAGAACTTCTTCGCCTGCTAATTAAGACCCTGGTATAGTCCAAGATTAAAGCATCAAGAACAATATCATGGCAACATAGTTTACAGACAGCACCTTCAAGTGTCGATGAATGATTTGAAGAGAGATCAACTGCAGAGCCAACAGAACCTCCCTGACTTGATGTACCATTATAGGAAGAAAGCCCCTTTGAGTTATATGTTGCAAGCAAAAGAGCTCCTCTCCCAGCACAACAAACTTTACAAACCTTTCTGTGACATTCAGAGCACATAAGGACTGTCTGTGAAGTGGTGGGGGATGACATCCCAGAAGATGCACGAGAAAGTGTCCCAGCTTCAGCACGAACTTGACACATTTCACCAGAACAGTTCTCCTGAATCCCAGAAATATTCCAGAAGTCCAAAGCATTATCATCATTAGTCTCAAGACCAATGGACGCTGTAAGTTTGTCTTCAAGTGAAATATGCCCAAGCAGTGCAAGCGTATTTGCAACCTTGCATAACCACCACATGTAAGAAGTGTCAAGCAATATGTTGGGGTTTATAGTAGCAGGATCAGTCCCAACGGACAACAAAGCTCTGTCCCTGTCGGCAGCAGAAAGATTCAGACGAAGACGTTCAATTTCTAGCTTCATTGCTTCTTTAAACCCCAACTTCTTTTCCTGCAAAATTTGGTAGTCAGGCAATAGCATTTTTTCCAAGTCCACATAAAATCTCATTTTGCTTCTCTTAGCGTTTCAAGAACCTTCCAGAAATGTAAACATGAAATGCACATAACAAGTCTTTCTCATATAACTAGAGTTGCTAAATGTTTAGATAGTAAGAACAAACCAAAAGGAAAAAAAAGTTGAATAAAAATGGTGGGAGCATGCATAAATTAACATTTTTGCTCATGCCCATGGGTTGCATTACTGGTAATATTATGTCAGGATTAGGAAGACTAGTTAGTTACAAGTGTTATGTTAGTAGTTATATGTACATTTTAGAATACGTTCTGTCGGAGGACTAGCTTAAGTCTGTCTTGTAATTGTATTATGTGTGTAACCAGGTTCGTGGAGGTAAAGGATTGGGTCATAAACTTACTAAAAGGAGGTAATGTGATGTGTTTCATACAAAGTCTTCAACTAATAGCTAGCGCACCACACATACTACAGCAGTTACCAACACTATTGCTGCTACAGTACCATATCTTCTGACTGAGAGCATCATATATAAATGGCATCATGTTGGCCATTAAGAAGGTTTGCGTGTGATGTATAGTTGTATACACAGAAATACCAAAAACTAATCTTAAAGACCAGAGCAAATGATAAGAAATCATCCGGGGAAAAAAACAAAAACAAAAAACAAAACAAAGACGCTACCAAAGTTTCCAAAGATAACATACCATTTGCTGTCCTGACAAGATTTTGTAACTATTTAAGTACTGGTTAGCACCATTATCGGACGGCTTTCCTCCTTCTGATGAAATGCTTTTATGATCATTTTGAATGGGCTGTGGGATAAAATCATCCAAGAAGTCAAGTAAGTCCCCTCCTTCCTGCACGTCATTTACCATAGCAGGTTGAGAAAACGATTCAGAAAGTTCATTGCCCCCGGACAAGAGGTCCACCCATAAGTTGGTAGATTTATCAGTTTGCTGAGGCCGCAGTGATGCTTCATTGGATATATCAGCACTAAATGGATTGGTATCTGCAGCAGACACAAAAGGATTGGTGTCCTCCACAATATTGTGGGTGCCTTCACATAACCTTGCACCGAGGCCTACACGGGTGAATATGCCCCTCCAGGGAAGAGAAACTCCAAGAACCTCAACCTGTAAAATATTTACAAACAGAACCAAAAAAAGAATTGAGTAGGCCTTTCAATCGGTCAGGTCAAAAGCAATCTTACTTTGATTTGTTATGCTTTACTAGATGTGATCATATTTCATGATTTGATTCATCAACCAGGGGGTCATGATCTGCCTGATTCACAAAAGCAGATCACAATCCAAATTGGCCCATTTCTTATATGATCCAAAAATAAAAAGTACAATTTTAAATAGTTTAATTTGTAGACTGTATTCTATATTCAATGTTTTCAATTTTTCCTACATTGTTTAACTACATGAATTCACATAGTTCTTAAGATCATTAAACAACTGACAAAAAATAAAAAACACGTACAGCTTCAAATTTAGATACTAGTATTCCAACACAAGGAATTTGTTTTTACCTAAATATTCTCCTATAACACACCCCTCGCTTATATCATACCCAGCTCCAATGATCACATCACTCTGATTACAAAAAGTTCATGTGTTCCCTGTATCACTCTCAGTACTCGCTTTTACTTCATTGAGTTCACTTTAAAATCCAATACTTGCTAGGATAAAGATGTTAAGATTTCTGCAGATCATGATAATCGAGACAGAGGCAGTTCGATAGAGCCTATGAAGCAGCAGAAAATGATGCCACAAGTGCTGCAAAAGTTCCAATCAAATCTGAGAAGGAAGCCATCCATGTAGATGGAGTTTTCTTTTTAGTGAATCAAATAGTTTTGGCTAGGGCCTTAACCTGAGGAGACAAGAACACGATGGTGATCTGGAACATTGGAACAGAATGGATCTGATCTGATTTGACCTAAATTCCTTATTTGATTCATCTGGCATGAGATTAAATTGTTAGGTCAGAAAATAGTAGGCTTTGTCTCACTAAATTAATATTAATCAGATCACTTTAAGTCAAGTTTTGACCAACTGGCTAGGCCTAATATAAACACCAAGCTTCAAGAAGGGGTATAGTGAAAAAGAGGGCATTAGCACAAGCTGGGTGATAAGTGGGAGTAGATAACAAGAACACGTGGTTGTCTTTCTCTAGCCATTTGCCATTCTTCTCATTCCCAGATAAAGTTTACACTTAAAGTTGTGGATATGAACAAAGTACGGAATATAATGAAAGCGGTGAATACAAATACAGGCGCAGTCAATGCTAAGGTAAAGGCAAATCTACTGTTACAGCTGTGGTAACAACGGCTACAGTTACAGCTAGTACTCAAATTACTATAGGGGGTACTTCTGTTCCAACTAATGGAGGCACAGGAGATGCAACTATGACTGCGACCAATCAACCACTATTGAAAAAAAGGCTCCACTATACTTTAAACTTATGTTGTGGTATGGTATGTTTTTGTTCCCTTATCAAAGATGGTTTTTAATTTCCCAACTTGTGATGAAATAGGAAAGGTACTTCCATATCCACGATCCCTCAACTGATTTTCTTTCCCCTCTTTTTAGTTGTAAATACTTGAGCTATTTGTGACCAAATGATCACATTCTGAGTGTAGAAAAAGGTCATGTCAACAAAAGGTATCCATAAGAGCTACAATGTCCTTTGCATGCTACTCCTTCATGACTCTAGCCTTCATTTTCAACCTAAGGCTCTGAATAACTATGACCATAGCATTACAGTATTTTTCAGTGAGACAAATAATTCAGCCTATTGTAACATTAATATTTTTATGCACTGAGATTTGTAAACAAATTCATGCTTATATTCATTTTGTCAGAGATAACCTTGCCCAAGTATCAAGATTGGATAAGTAATCTTAGCCTCTTATGTTATTCCTAAAGCAGTTTGACATTTCTCCAACCAATGCATGATGCAGTGATTTAGATACAACTCATGCATATGAAATTCTTGTTAACTACTATGCTTAACTTACAGTTTTGCAGTAAATTAGATGTGTTGGAAGCAGAATTGCAAGTAATCTGCATCCTAGAATTTGCAAAATCCAATTCAATCTTGGAAAGGATTGATCAAAGAAATGGACGCTGTTCCATTCATTGTTAGTAAAATATGTTAACTATACCTAACAGAATCTGCACCAGAAGAGACGCATCTTCAATTAGACATCTATAACTCCACATTATTTAAGCAAGGGCGATTTATGTTCGAGTCAAATGGGTGTTTGAGCCCCAACTTAACTGACTCGGTACAATCTATCAATTGATATGATGACTTTTGTCAAAACATCTGATCCGGACCAGATATTGATATTGCACTTGCAATTATTTGTTAACATCATCTTTACCAAAATAAATATAAGTCGAACCAAAATCAAATTCATAACTACACTTAATTATACAATCGATATTGAATTAGGAATTATAAAATAACATAGTCAAACAAACACCTAACTGTTACTCCCTTTATTCCAAATGCACACTACATAGGTTTGTGAAATCCTATAATCCAAAATTGAAGTGAAATTTTTTGCCTTTAATAAGTTTGAAGTGAGATATCGTGAAGTACATAAAAATTACTCTTAAATAATCACAGGTCTTCTTCAAACCTACAAATGCATTGGTCCATCAAATAAATTAAGCAGACATTACTTTTAGATGGTAATTCAATAGTCGTGTTGTTTAAACCCATGACAAAACTAAATATAATAAAGCCTATATATATATAGTGCATCCCCTCTCTCCCCACCCCCAATATCAGTAAATTTTGAATCCAGTTCGGTATCGGTAAAATAAACTGGTAAAAATCAATTATGTGGTAATGGGATCAATCTGCCATCAGACAACTTCGGTAAATACCAAAACCATACCGAGGGCATTTAAACCTGCGGTCCAGTAATATTTCCTTAGCTTAGAAAGCCCATTTCCATTCAGTTACATGGCCCAATAACTTAATATATTACTAGTGGACGTGGCACACGCAATTGCGTGTGCAAATTACAATATAATTTAAAAATATTTTTAAATTATAAATAGATAATATGATTGTGAATTAGAAAAAAAAAAGAGAGAGAGAAAGAAAGAGATAATTACATTAAACAGGATAGTAAATATGATAAGAATGTAAATATACTGTAGAGAAAAAATTAGGAGGCAATAACTGTCCAATGTTGTTGCTGCACATGTTCCTTATTTTGAGGCATCCAAGTTTTCTTCTCTCTGTGACGCAAATTCACTCCTAAAAGTAAGGCCTCTACATCTTTAATAATATGTAACATATTATATATAAAACAAACAATTAAAGTGGGCCAACGTATATAACCTTTTTAGTCTTTAGAGTTTGCTAGGTTTGCTCTCTCCTATATTGGCCACCCAACTCCATTTGAAGATTGCAAATTCTTCTTCTCCGCATTCCCTCTTCTTGCCAAGTAATCACAAGTCTTGGCTAGACTAGTGTATGACGAAAGTTTTAATTCTCCTCCAGAAATGGTGATGCTACTTGGATTTACAGCCTATTTTGGTTTATAACGTCTTTGTTTCTTTAATTGCTCAAATTAATTTAAATTATGGAGTATACACAGATATAAGAAGCATGAAACAAGGAGGAAGTGGGTGAAAAATAACAAAAATTCTTGAGGAAGACAACAGGTACATGAACGGTATTTACCAGTACCACACCGTTTCGATACCGATGTTTTTGGTTCAGTGTACCAATAATTTCGGTCCGTATCAGGATTCATATTTCATACACCTCAACAGTAGGTTCAGTACAGAGTGAGTCAGTCCGGTACGGTTTTTTAACATTAAACAGACCTACTTACATTGTCGCATCAGATGATAAAGTTTCTGGTCATTCTTGCCCTATTATACTCTCAATTTTTTTATACTTAATTATACTCTTAAAGGGAAAAGGCATTTATTATATCTCAAATGTACAAGTTGCCACTTTCTTAGAGGAACTTTGAATATTAAATCTTCATAACAATCCAGAAATAAATAACCATACAATTTGACACCGAAAAAAAGGTCTTTCTTTCTAGTCCAGAGTTTGTAGTCAACTGATCAGAAAATATAAGGTTTATTATATGTACCCTTAGGATGTTGAATACATGACAAATATGTATGAATGTGTTATGATTAACTAATTTTATATTTAAACCTCACTTATTTATAAAATTGCAAAACCTGAGTGACTACCTAGGGCTGCTCACACACCAGTCTAGATCATAACTACAAGGCCTAGGCACCTGAAGTTTATTTAACCGCCTAGCTTCACGTAGCATTTTCTAGAGCATGTTCTGGATTGCATTCAAAATGTGATGCAAACTACATATTCTTCATACTGATTACGTTCATGAAAATTGTTTCTGTTTGTTAACTAATAAAGTGTTCATCTAGTAATCAAGTAAAAATGTCCTGCTGAAAAAGAACATCTCACTTGAATTTATTAAAATTACAAATTTGAGATTGATGGATTTTGAGTATAGACTAGCGTCAAGACCTGTGTACAGCACAGTTAAGTTAAATACTTAAATTGTTGATAAAATAAATAATAATATATGACATTTTTTAATAAATTTTATTTGAGTCATTATAAATTTTTATATGTTTATAAAGTTTCGATGTTTTTCATATATTCTTAAGTTCAATAATTTTTTAAATTTTTGGTAAGTTTTAATAATTTGATTTGGTATGTGTTTGTAGTGGAATAGAAATTTGATGAAGAATAGGAACAGGAACAGTGTTGATGATGTCACTAAAGAATTTGTAAATACAGTATCCCCACATTGACTCGAATGAGTTGCTTTATTAATTGACAACAAAAGTAGTACAACTAATGTTGAACTTCTTGCTTTACTGACTTTTAGGTGAGTTTTTATTACTCAAAACGAAGTTAGACTCCTTAAGGTAGGTTGTTGTGCATTAAACAAAAGGAATAAATAGAACACTAGTAGTGTATTAGACTAGATAAGAATGTCACAGTAATATAATGGTCAATCTTGATTATCAGATTTCTATTTATAAGCAGGACACAAATTGGAATTTCTCACTATTGGCATTAAAATGATGGTGGCGGAACTGATACAACCAACTTAATATTGCGATGGCTACTTTTGTAGGTGATCATAAGCAGGTTTGACCGCTTATATTCATTCTTAAAAACCCCCTTAATAATTAGAACACTGTTAATATTGAAGCAGTTGTCAAGGCTTCACTTGTGTTCTTGTTTTTCAAATCTCCTGTTTATTAGGTTCCAATAAAATAATACCAACAATAATAATGAGTGCTGTAATTTTGTGATGCTGCTAAAATTAGAAACATTAGAGAAGAGCCAATGATAATGGTCTCTGAACACTATAGGCAAATAACAGACTTCGAATAAAATGCAAATTTTGATTTACTTGAAGGAATCCAATCGAAAGGAAAGTAGATTCCAAGAAAGAACTCATTATTAGTACTGTCTATGTTATTCTACCTCTCCCCATAGCTTTGTGCTTTAGTTTAGTTTCAACTAACCCAAGGAAAAGTGTGTTTAAATTGCTTTATATAAATGATTATTGATACTAATAATTTGTGATAAACATCTATCACTTAATTATTTCAGTTATATAGCACTCTTGACCAAATATATAATATATTTTGTGTATAATGTCCTAACAAAATACACAAGCACAAAGAAAGTTTTGCTGTACCTCACCAAGAGTGATTGGGCTTCCAGACACAGCAGGATAGAATGTAATTGCAACAACTCGAGTGAGAAAGTCTAGATCTCCTTCCAGCTCTTCATAATCGTATAATAATGAAGACTCAGCTGCATCTTGACCATTTAAACGTGCTCCCGCTCCGGTGACAGCCATATCCTCTGCACTAATAGGTCCTGGTAAGGGTATCAGGATGTTAGTCCCACTAGCACACTGAGGTATGGAAGCTCCCTGTAAACAAACACCGATGTTGATTAAAATCTATCAGATTGATTCAGCCAGAAGAAGACAGTCCCACCATACTTACAAAAGTTTTTTATCAGGTGCAAATAGTGAAAGGAACTGCTAGGTACAATGTGAAGTTAATGAACAAAGTACGATATAAGTAGAGATGGTATTGACTGATGCAATTTCAAGTAAATCAATTGTAGCCCTGGATTTGCAAAGCAACAAAACGAAACTCATTTTCAGAATGATATAGTGAATACGAGGAACCTGTGGACACATTGCATGCAGCATAACAATAAAGCATTAAAAAATATACAAAGCGGCACAGGAATGAGAGATCTTTCTGCTGCACTAAAACAATGATCTAAATTTCCTAGGATAACGCTCCAGTACTAAATCAAAAGTCTGAGACCCTAATTTACCTTCACTACAAACCCAAGATAGTCCCAGGAATATTTTGCAACTCAAAACCCATAAACGAAGTATATGAACCTTCCAAACGGTTCTCCATTGGAGCAGTTGGAAAAGTTTTAACTTATGAGTTAAACTCCACATATTTTCAAAACTATGGAACAATGCTAAAAATTATTTCTTCTTGCAAGAAACCTTGAATTCGTCTTGCTATATTCTTAACACAGTATGGAGAATTAAAAGAAAAGCTCATCCCACCACCAAACCTAAATCATCACTGCCGATTCAGAGATACAATGCAACCCAAGCCCTCCTGAGTAATCATCATAAAGTATATTGTACCCCACCCCACCCCTCCCCACCCCCCACCCCAAAACAACAAACAAACAAACCAACCAACCAAAAACTAAAAAGGGAAATAAATATAAAAGGAGAAGGAAAAAACAGGGGCTCATCTTTCCTGCATTCATCGTTATTTCATTTTTATAGCTTTATGATATCTTAATTCTGAACAGTTCTACGAATTCTTGCGACGTTTTCATCAAAAATATCATTAATAATTAATAGTTCTTTTGCCGATTGACTTCCATCTAATATAAATTATCTACCATTTGGTTTTGTGTCAACTATCTATTGCTCATGGTCCTCAGCGACCTTTCTCATTTGATACAATCCAAAACTTGTCTCCTGAACGTTAACACTAAAATGCCATACATATAGGCTGCATCATTAATCTTCAATA
This sequence comes from Centella asiatica, assembly GCA_014636745.2. NCBI lineage: Eukaryota > Viridiplantae > Streptophyta > Magnoliopsida > Apiales > Apiaceae > Centella > Centella asiatica. Next base: position 1,116,333 of record CM025780.1, read on the forward strand.
TGGCAGCTCCAATCAAACATATGTTGGAAAAGGATATACGATCAAATGAAGAAATTGACAGGAAACTCATCCCTTGGGGAAATTATATATAAGATGAAAATAGTAATTATTATGAGGATGATAATGTTGGTACTAGTAGTAGTAACAGTAATAAATAAACAAAAACTTAAGAATTCAATACACTAAAATATATTTCATTTTAAAATTAAAAAGAAAAGCAAAAATGAAAGAAAACTTGGTCGATGAAACTATCAGACATGTTTAAAAAGTTAAAGAGCTCGAAATTAAATAAGCAAGCCATGTTCACAATGTAGAATAACAATAATAAAATATTTAAATGAAAGGATCACTAAAGAGTCTAAGAAGCTCAATGTCCAGAAGAGAAGTCAGACCTCCAAAACAAGTTTAAGCCCATCCAATGAGCGCCCTGTCCTGACATCAACTGTTGATGGAAAAGTAGAATCATCCGCGCCATGTGAAATTGTTAAAAGAAGTTGACAAACATGACAAGGCTCTCCGAGATGAATATAAAGTTCCATCACATCTGCTGCCTGTGGGGAAACCTGCATGGTTTAGACGTTTTAGCTACAAATTTGAAATAAGTATCCTTTATACTGAGAGCGCCTATATCACATTTACCCAGATCAGGTCTTTTCTTTTGAAACTGAGAAGACTGGCTCCACCATCAGAATTTGGTGTCAAGCTGGGAACAGGCTTAAGAAAGCAACCAAACGGACGAGAGAGGACCTATCCAAAAAAGCAGTCAGATTAAAGTGAAATATGGTGAAGAAAAATGGTTTGGAACTAATTCTAATAGAAGATATCTCCTCTAGTAATGGCTACATGATGTTGAGCTGACTCTGGACAATAATTATCAGGGTTTTGGTTATATTAGGCGATCTTTTATGTATTTTGAAGTTTTAATGTCTTAGCTTGCATGAAAAAAGGTAGTACTGTCATCAATTAATTATCAGGCTAAGAACAGTGTCTGTGGACATATTGTAACAAATAAAATTGCTATTGTGAAATCTTTTATCTTCTCCAAACATATATCGCTCTTGGTTTTACTTGTACTACTATTTAGACAGTAGAATCTAATAGTTTTGGAAAAAGGTTCCTTTTTTGAGCAAGTTGTGGGATAAAAACTGTGAAAGCGAATGTTCAAAAAATGGCATACTAAACTTATAGTCGTACATGATCTAACGTAAATATATTTATTCTGCAATGTTCATTTTTGATTTGGAATAAAAACATCCTCTTCAAAAATTTTAGATTCACACATGGACAAATAGTTTTTATTCTTACTGTTCATTTTCTCTTCCCTTTTTTGCTAAAAGAAAAAAAGGGTTCATTTCAGTTTCTCATTTTTTTCACTATAAAAAGATTAAAATAAAATAAGATCACTCCATCCATCATTTATTCGACACAAAAAGCTTTGACATAGAACAGATTAGACAAAAAGGAATGAGATAAAAAGAAAAATTAGGTTTCAGCCCAAAGAAGCACACGGGCTTCAATCAATGTTAATTCATAATTCAATGATAAAGAAGGGAGTAATAAAACCCTAATCCTTGGAGTCTAAGCAATATCATAAGTAGTCTAGATAAAAAGGAAACAAGAACCTACTAATTACTTACTGTTATAAGTAATAGCAAAATATAAGCAATCATCTAGAAAATCCTAATCTGAAGTATAAGTATCATATCTAAGAATGATATAAAATAATCATTTTTTTAATTTTTTTCAGCTCACACTACATATCATTCTCCCCTCCTTTCAGATCACAAGTTTTAAATATGTTAGGCATTAGAAATAATGGGTGAAAATCCATTCTCATGGTTGTTGCGGCTGATGTGGGATAGAACCAAAGAAGAAAGAATTGAGAGATCCCAAAAAGGATAATAGGGATGAACCCAGAAATATACAGGCTTAAATCAATATTGATTCAAAATTCAAGTCTGTCAGGATACATTACTATCATAATATTAGAGTATTAGACCTTTTCTATTTTACTGTGGTAATTAGTTAAATGGCCATGTGGTGACATGTGCTTAGTGGATAAGGTTTCTTAGGAAAGGCATAAGTTAGCATAGATGGTGCATAGTATTTTGGAATTACTGCTGATGAAACATTATGATTATGAATGAAATATAACTTTTCCCTCAAGTTTTCTCTCTTCCCTTTCACTGCTACCTCCCTCTTCGATTGTCTCCCTCTCCTCCCCTATTCTACCTTCTCCAATTCTTCTCTATTTCTCCCCCATTTCTGCTCTATCCTCTCTAATTCTTTCTACTGCTTCTCTGTGTATAAAGTCAGGTCAGTCAAGGCCTGACAAAGTCAGCAAAAAGTAATAGGTTACAACCATTTAAATAGTACGATTAGACTAAGTGACCAAGTAAAATCCTTAAAAACTCCAAGGATTATGACTCCTAAAACAACTCCATTTGACTCCAGAATATTCCCAGCAATAATACTGCTACTATACACATATCAATCAATAACAATATTAATCTAGAATATTCTCATATAAATAACCGTTTATCCCAAATAACATCGCAATATACTTAATGATGATAACAATTTATTTCTTATTTCCATCCGCGTCATTCACCAGTCCCTAATTATTATTATTAAAGAAAAAAAAAAGGAAAAACTTGTCCTCAAGTTTTAAGAACAGGAGGAATCCGCAATCCAGTAACGAGAAGTATTCTACAGAGGGAAAGCCTGTATGAGTATATAGAGAGGAAAGATCTCCAGAGATCCTTATCTCATTCCATTCCAGTGGCTCAACCAGTAACCAATTACTTTCATCCAACCCCGTAATTTCAGCATAGATCAAGGCCCCACGGATGTAAATAATCTTCAAAACTCTGGTGACTGGAAGAATATTTTGGAAGCCAACTATAGATACCTCCTTTTTGAAGTTTCTTGTTGAAACTGCCAGAGTAACAAAGTTAATCTAAGCGTCTCTAAGGGTTCCTCATCTTCACCAATAACTGCAACAACTTCATCTACTTCACTTTCAATTTAAGCAGTTTAGTCTCTTTAACATCAATTGCAAGTATATCTCAACATCACCCTCTGCCCTTTCCTAATCCACTAAGGCACTAACCACTCTCTAGTCTCTTCCTGCTGCTTGCTCCCCTGTCTGCATCCTCCCGTCCCCCCAACATAAGAAACAGATTACCTGAAATATAGGTAACTCCAACACCCACCAGTTCCTATAATAAAGACCAATCCATACAACCCCCAACAAAGCAAAACCCTTAAACCCCAACTGCAGGAATCCACTAGCGAAAGAGTCGTAGCTCCAGAAATACATCCTACTAATAAAAATCCAATGAACGCACCATCATAACAAAGCAAAACCCATTAAAAACATTGCCCTCCAGTTCGGGAGCCACGGAAAGCCATCAAAGACAAATAGGAAGTGAATAAGGCCAAGAGTGGAATGAATCAATTGCCAGATTAGGATCCCCAGGAAACAAATATTTTTTTGATTATGCACCCTGTTCATCTACTACCGTGTGTTTCTAGCCATTCTCAATTTCTCCTTTTAGAATTTGGATAATGAATTGAGGGAGTGAACTTTTGGTGTTTTAGTCCTTTTAGCATTGCAAACATTTTTATTATACAGTTGGTGATGGTAGTGGTACTGAGTAGTATTTATACAATGGTGTCTTGGTGTTTGTCCAATCATATGTATGTTCATACGATGTTTATACAACTTTTCATATACATATTCTATATTATTAACTAAAATTCTTATATATTTTCCTTTACTATTAACTAAAATTAAATTTATTATTGATACAAAAAAAGTTTTTTTATTATGCTATTATATAATTACTAATACTTTCTTTTTCCAAGAAAATATTATTCTTTAATAAGTTATTTACTAAAAGTTCAAAAATTACTAACTCCGGAGGTTTAGATAATACTAAAAGTTTTTTTGCACGTAGGTTTAGGAGAATTTGGTTTATGTTAGATATTTTATTTTAGTTAATAAATTTATTCATATTAATTCTTATATAAAATATATTTTATTATTAATTTTTAAAATTTTAATATAATATTTTAACATATAAAAAAATTCACCTAAACTTACGTGCAAAAAAGTCGAACGACAGTTATTATGAACTAGATGGAGTAATATTTTATGTAATTCCCTCAATCTTCTTTTTTATGTAATTATTAGATTTATAATATAGTCTAGCAACATTATATTGTTATTTTATAACTAAATTTTTAAAAGTCTGATTTTAATGTAATGGTTTCTTTACAATTTTTAACTTTTAGTTTTTCGTATTTGTTTACGTTTTTTATTTTCTATTTTTTTTATTTTCTATTTACAAGTATAATTTTTATTATAATTACTTTATTTTATTTTATATTTAGATTTTGTATTTTATTTATACTACTTTATAGTTTTTATCATAAAACTAACAAGTTTAGTTTAAGGTTTTTATATATTGTATTAAATGTGTCTATCTATCCAAAATTGATATGTATACAATGGTGTATGTATCAATGTATATATGTTCATACAATTCTACTTCAAGTGCTAGCCAGATGAGGAAATTGCCCCTTGAAAGAGGCACATGCTATCCACGTGACTTTTTTTGGCCAAAACTCCCATAAAGATTTGCAGGTGGGGAAAGACAGAAAGAAGACAATGTTGAAAGTTGACCAAAAGATGGAGGGGCGGAAGCCACGGAAGTGCTATTCAGCATGTATGTGTATATTAAAGATTTTCTAAAAAATAGTGTCTAAGTTAAAAAATAGAAACATTGGATTATAACTGGTGAGAATATATTGAAAAGATGATTGACATTAATCACATAATATGCAAAACGTCTTATAATCTCGAAACAGGCTCATTTTCTCACACTAACAGGAAAATAATGATTAAAAAATATCAAAAAACTAACTAGCAAAAGATAAACAAGCTAAAAACCAACACAAGAAACAAACAAATAAAAGAATAGGGACATAGCGCATGTAAGTATTATAGGAAATCGAATTAAAAAATGGGAAAAATACAGAACTAAGAATAACAAAGAAAAAGTGAGACATCTTAAATGAAAAAACCAGTACCAAAAACAACTGCCCACATAATTCTAGTCCTCAGACAGATTCGAAGTGCACGAAAACATACATGTAAAGGATGAACTTGTATTGATGGAAGATGCTTGAAAAGCCTTAGTCCCAGGAACATTTCTAACTGCTTCTGGCGAGAGCTATCAACTATGGCATTTTTATATCTTCGCTGTAAAGTTATTTTGATATTTTGTGCTGCAGAAAATTTGCTGAATTTACCTGCTTCCTCATTGAATATGCTAAGAATTTGGCTGTGCATGGCTTTTGAACCAGTATACAACGTTGCATGAATATCACCAGCAAGTAGAAAAAGGTCAGCTAGTTGACAAATTGGTGATAAGATTGTTGATCTCTTAAATTCTTCAAATGTCATGTCAAATCTTTTCCATGGTTTATCAGGACAGGGATGATTCCAAGTTGTAGTCCTAGTGTTGTGATCAATATAATAAGCTTTCCCAGTTACTGCATCTGATCTTTTCTCCCAGCCTGGTGGCAGTGGGGCAATATATCCACCATAATTATTAGCTGACTGATAACTAAAAGCCAAATCACTATCAAGTGATATTCCAAGCCGTCTACATTGCTCTACAAAAACTTGGACAGAACCAAAAAAACTAGCAGCGTTTGTTCTATCCAAAGAATCAGCACAATTAAAACGTATAACTCCATTTTGATGTGATCTTAGGCAAAAGACACCTTCAAGGTCATCATTGCATATTATTTCGCCTTGACAATCCTTAATCCGCTGACGCGTAGGCAGATAATCCCCTTCAGAAATTCCTATAGATCCTGTAGGTGCTTTTAGGAGGTACCAAAGTCCTTCAATAGTTTGTTGTTCTCCTTTCAGCTTTATACTTGCATGCCAATCATAATTTATAAGATGAATTCGAGTAGAAGGAAGTTTTTTATTTGAACGAATATAATTCAATGATTCCACAAAATGCTGGACTAAAATGGATTCTGATTTTCCTTCACCATTCCTAAGCAAGTTGACACACACAATTGGAATCAAAGCATTCTTTTTCTGATTCCCACCAGCAAGATCTAAATCCCTAGTATCATATCTTTTACTTAACCTCTGATAGTACTCTGCACTTCCTCTGTAAGGATCACGATCCGAAACATATATTTCGGCTTCTGCAGCAGTTATCTTTAGCTCTGCACCCCACCACATAGGAATAGTTCCACGTCGCCATATGTATGTGTTGAAAGGAACACTCTGACTGGACCTTCTGGAAATCCATACAAGTTGTTCACACTCAACTTCGTTCCCTGCCCAGCATCAATTAGTCAATTATACTGAGAACTTTCTTGAATACCAATATAAAGCCCATGAAGCATCACAAATATTGTGAACATAAGATTATGGGCATGGACATGAGAACTAGAGATATATACAATGATATCTGTCTGTATAAATTATTTTTTACCTAGGCAACAAATAAGAATATTAAACTGAAGAGCCGAAAGATAGTAAAACTACCTCAGAAGTCACAACTTCCAATGTTATCTATATGTATCGATCCTGTAAATTAGGAACATTATAAATTTGTACAATCATATTGCCTTTTCACTTACCAGTGAAACTTCTGAAAATTACTTATTTTATGCAGGAAAACATGCCTTAAATGTTATCAGAACCACAAAATCATAACATTACACTCTTCATATTTGAGGTAAAAAGAGAAACATAAATCAATTCCTATGCAGATAACCTCACATCAGTAAAAAAAAACCTATTATCGTTTTTAATATTCTTTAGAAGCCAATTGATTATTCTACCTGTGCTATAGCATGAATTTAAGCCCCTTGCCAAATACCGAGTACCAGGATGAAGCCTGCTACGACGAGCAATGAGAGCAACCGTTCCTTCTTGCTGACCTAAGCTTCCAAAACTTCGACATTCTGCAAACCCCTACAAATTGAGAGAAATTAAATGTGCATGTCAATTACCTACAGTAATATAACAGTATCTATGATGCAATCTAGATCTTACGCAGTTACCATGTTCAGTGGACCCAAACTGCAAATCTTGAATTTCTCATACAGGTATAACCATATAAGTTTTTGGTCTTACTTCAGGCAAAATAAACAATATAATATTTAGGCAAAAAGGTTATATGAAACCCCTCCTAAGAATGAAGTTTGATTTTGATATTTCATACACTCGAGATTTATATATTTGTTTGTCAGTTGCCCAAAACAGGCTGAATATTAATGATACTCACAACAACGCAAATCTCATGGACTTTGTCACGAAATGTTTATACACGGTATCGGGAATCTGTTATGTTACATGACTTCTAGATCGGTGATTCAGGGAGCTTCCTGCTTTAAACACCAAACACATAGATAGGGGCATAGCATCTATAAAAGGCATGTCATGTTACCTACAATCCCTTCCTCGTTAACCATTGAACCACCCCTTCCTCGACCGTCTCAAGTCCACCAATTCCATTAAATTACACAAGCATTTGACACCAACTAAGATATAACATTTTCTTCTTACCCCCAAGATGAGCTACTGGCCACTTAACTTTGTCATAAAGTATGGTGTTGTATTTTTTTATTATTAGATTATTCGACCAATAGACTATAAAGAGAAGTTGAAAAGTTCTGATAGCAGAAGGAAAACAAAAGATTAGAACTTTGGAAGGATAAGAGAAAGAAAACTACCCCTCTGCGGCTCTGCAATGACCAGCTGGCCAGTTGTCATATTGTCATATAGTAGTATAGTCATGGTTCTAATCTTATTTAATCAGCAGATTGCAGAAGGAGCTGAAGGAGCATTATTGCTGAAGAAGAATTGATGGTTATAATAATGGAAGGGAGAGAGAAAGTACCCTCTAAAGATTCAATACGTAACAGCCGAAAAGTTGGTTCTGTCATGTTGAACCAGGGCTGCTTCAGTCAAATGTTGGAAGCAATTAAGCTATATGCTCCCGCTAGGGTCCTTAATGGATTCGGGGAGGCGCTGATGTTGGAAATTTGGGAGTTATAAGAGGGGCAGGACTCATAAAGAGTAACTTACAAAAAGCTTAAACTAAAGATTGGATACGATGAACATAGCCCACTTAACTAACAATCTGACCTGCCTCAAGATGCAGAATACATAATTAAGGATACTTTCTTGTTTTATAAATTGTTAAGTTACCATCTACTCTAAAAGTTTAAGTTGTTAAAAAGAAGCCCTGACCATATACAGTCAAGTAAAAAAAACCCACACTCCCCACACAGACATATTTGAAGAAGGGCAACACGAAATGCACATGCAAAAGTAGTATCAATAAAATTGCACCCCAAGGCCTTGCACAGTCAGAGCTCTCATCCTTTTTAAGTTACCATCTCATGTAAAAATGGAAGTTGTTAGAGAGAGAATTAACAAAGTACATAAACAAAACCCAATATAAACTTATTTAGGAATAGGAGTTGTTGCAAACTTTATGTTGTATTAGCATATACTCCTTCCGTTTCAAAATAAGAGATACGTTTCTAAAATGAGGGTTTTTTAAGACAATTTTTATGTTCCAAATATATCCCTATTATCATGTTGTTAAATAGTAATGCGAGTTATGGTAGAGACCACCAACTAGTGGATGTAGTGGAGTTAATTGAAATAGTGGATGTAGTGGAGTTAATTGAAGTAGTGGATATAGTGGAGTTAATTAAAGTAGTGAGTTCGTGGAATGATATCTAATGAACTCTATTACTTTTTATAGTCCAAAAATAGAAATGTATCTCTAATTTTGGAACAACAAAAAAAAGAATATATATCTCTAATTTTGGAACGGAGGGAGTATTATTTAAGTAAGTAGATTATTCTACTCTTAATTATGGTAATGTGTTATGGCAGTAGAGCGTTATTGGGAGAAGTGGCATTTTATTAGGAGATATTTTCTACATTTTACACTTGCTCGTTAAATAGTAGGTTTTCTATTTATACAATTGTGATCTTTCCATCTTGATCAGCTTGAATTATCAAATTATGAATCACGTTTGAATTTCATGAGACGTATCAAAATGGCTTTTGACTCTGAGTCATCCATTTTACTCCTTTCAACTCTTTGACCGACATACCTAACATCCACCCATGATGCCTCATCAGCACCCAAACTCATTACTAATTGTTTTAACCTTTTCAACTCAGTACACCATAGTGAGGCTGGGCCCCAACCCAACTACTTTAACACTGGTGCAAATGCTTCCAATAATGGAGTTCTGCTAACTAAAGATAATAGACATCTACCGATATCCATACATTATCATGTCAACCCGTATTAGGAGGAAAAATTGATAACCTTTGGTGCACCATGCATATAAAGAAACTAATTTACCTAAATCTAACACTTACATACACCATGCAAGTCCACATAATGCAGGTAGAATCAAAGTTAAGTTGGTACATTGATTGGGGAATTTCTTTAATCATAGGTTTGTCTAATTTGATTTTTGAAATAAAAGACTAGTTTCTTACGAGATCTTGGTAAGAAGAGAATTAATAAGGTGGACTTGAGCTAGTAGTGGCTATAGTATGATAATTGATAAATGAAGAGAACGTAAGAACTTTTAGCATTAAGGTCATGCCCTCTCATCACATAAAGGAAAAAGGTAATTTATTGCCTTCTTCGGTCATGGATGCTCGCAATAACTTTTTGTTAGGACTTCGTAGTTTAACACAATGGATAGGATGATTCACCTCCTAATAAATTTTAAACAAAGTCCAACCAATATATTATAGAAATTATGCTTTTGATAGACAAAAGCATATTTTCCAATATATCACACCCACTCATGCTATGGATACATACTCAGAATACGAGAGAAAAAATTAACTATACAGATTAGAAGAGCATTCAAAAGTAAAAAAATATGTTAAAAAATTTGAATTATTTCGAGCTTTAGTACATAATTTTTATAAACATGTAAAAATCAAGTATTTTAACCCTTCAAAAATGTATAATTTTACATGGCTTTGACATTGACATAAGAACAATGCCAAGAGGCCATGCACACATGATTGTTCCTCTTTCTTTTGTACTGTTTGATTGTTGGCATTCTGGTCCTACGTATAATCTCTATTTAGAACTTGAACCTTTAGTCGCTGACCAAAAGTTGATCTCTAGCTAAAGCGTTTACTTGTCTATCTACAAAAATAAAATGAAAGCAAGTATTGCATCCAATGATTATTGGTTTCTTCTCTGGTGAACTTGGCTAAGAAATGAAGTTTACAAATCCAGCAATATAGTTCAATAAAAGCCAGAGCAGATATCTTTCCATGCGTTAAAAATACTACTGAAAAACTGCGGAAGGGTGCACCAATGTAAATTTGTGGCAAAAGACAGATGGTTTCTCCTTTACACCCACCAAAATAACTTTATTCTAATCAAGTGTCAGCGTTTGAGCTTAGAACGCATCAAGGCATTCCAGATCTTATTGACCACATAAAAGAATCTAGATCTACAACTGGAGCACATTCCTGAGTTTCTAAGTTAGCTACACGTTTAGGGTGCTTCAGGAAAAGCTGATGAAAGGGAAAAACGCCAGACAAACATTGAATGTAAAACCATTATAATCTTTATAAGTTTATAACAGATATTTTAGTTCCAGCAAGAAATTCAAATCCTACAAAGATTTTTAAACATCATGCAGTGGCCAGCACACTATCTAATTAGGGATCATATTTCAAGATTTGTTTATATAAATTAGCAAGAAACACAGACCTGCAAAAGAGTAACACAATGTTGTGGTAGCCCAATGTTTTTGAATGGGATAGAGAACCAACCATTCCATAAAAATTCATCATCAGGATTTTTCATAGACATTCGGCTCGGGAAAGGCCGGGTGATATCCCTAGTGTCACAAAAGAAGTGCTTGCCATCAATGTCAAGTTCAGTTAGTTCCTGGACATTCCTTACTTCTCCTTTGCCTTGGGGTTGAGGATTTTGAAGTGAAATCTTAATCCATTGGCTCTCAGCTACAGTATATATACACCCTCCACCAGGCAAATTTGGAATACTGGCAGTTAACCTTGTGGCTAGTAGTAGCAAACCATAGCTCCCTAAGACTGCATAACCCAGTATAGCCCTGGCATAAACTATACTTCTACAAGGGAACCTTGAACCATTTGTAACATAGTCTAATGCCTCTTTTTGGGAGTTGAAAACATCATAACCAGGTTTTCCATAATATACAAGTGCTCCACTAGTTGGATCAACATAAATCACTTGGGTGTCAGTTCTGGATGACAAGCTAGCAACAATATACACTTCACTAGTTTCTAGAGTAAGAACAACCACGGATGTATCACTTGAACGACTGGCTGCATTAAGTCATGAGAAGGACAATATAAGTATAGAAAACATAGAACTCATCAACAAACTAACATCACATATAAGATGGAAGAGAAAGTCAGCAGGACTAAGATTATGATCTTCATTTCTACGGCAAAAGAATAAAGAAACTAAAACATTCATGATCGTATTAGCCACAAAAATAAGTAATTTAATCCGACGCAAGACAAAAATAGCTTTTCTTCATGGCAAAGCCAACAACCACAATAAGGATAAACCCTTACATCACAACTATACGAGCTTTCCGCATTACTCCGTTAATGAATGTTTTACCTTCAACAATGACCACTCTCCTAACATAACCTTTTGGACTTTTTTATCATTTGTCAATTAAAATTTGACGGAATATTATATAAATCTTACACAACGTGAAATTGCAATTTTATAGAGACATAACAAAATTTTATCACCAATCTTTTCTTTATCAAAAAATGTAAGCAGATCAAAACACAACATGAAAATCACACTTACAGATAAATTTAGAAATTATAATTATAATTATATGCAACACCGAACAATAAATCAATATACAAATTCATGGAGTTACAAGAAATTTCAAACAAAATTAAAATAAAAAAACCAACCCATGATAATGAGAATTAAGAATTTAAAGTCTCTAACCCATCAGAAATGCAAGAGCATAAATAAGCCTACACAATCTCGATCACTGTAGAGCAACGGTAAACTACAACGTCTGTCGTGAACATTGGTGATCATCACTACCAGTCATCCCATCTGAACCACCACACATAATCTTCACCTTCAACGCAAAAAAAGGATCGATAGTTCAAGGAACGAGACCACAACCGGATCGCACAATACCACGATCACAACAGCAGGTCGAACAATCGGCGTTACATCAACATTCCAGATCTGAATCAAACGAAACTGCAGCACACCAAACCCCTAAATCCCAACTGCAGAAGGCTTTTTCAAGAATCGATAGGCGATAAAATCCAAGAGTGGTGTAAGTATCAAAGCCGAAGAAGAAGATTGAGAAATAACGGGCGACAAGAGGCAAAGTCTTCCCCTTCTTTTTTTCTTGCGACTTTTTTACAGGTAAACGGATACTTTTTCGCTCGGGTTTTTTTCGTAAACGGAAGTTTTACGTACAGCCCAGTAATTTTCTGTTGCAAAACTTATAGTGTGTTTCAAAATTGATCGCTAATTTATTAGTTTTCTACTGTTTTTTTTACCATGGACCTTATTTATTTTTTCAACTCCACATATTTAGTTTAATGGAGATATTTATGTGTTAAATATCACTAACAGAAATATTTATGTGATCATTATTATCCTACATACCTAGTTTAAAAAAAAAATAAAAAATGACGTACCTAACATTGCACATTGATAAATGTTAGAAACTTAAAAGTATAATAATTATACAAAAATAGTTCAATTAATATAATAAATAATATTTTGAATCAAACGATATAATTTTAATTGAAACATTAATTTTATTTGTATAATTTATAATATGTTTATATATATATATATATATATATTTATTTATTTATTTATTTATTTATTTATTTATTTATATTTATATTTATATATATATATATATATATTTATATTGGAAATAATAATAATATTTGGTAAAAATGCTAAACATAAATCCTAGTAAGAAATTAGGAAAGATAAAATTAGATAAAGAATTATTAAAAAATTTCTCCGAATTGAAATATAAGGAAATTATAGAAAAGTATAAACCTTGGGAGATGCCAACTGTATCTCAAAATGAAATTTATATGATTAACACATTTGATTTTAAATCAAAAAAAAATTATTAAAACAGTAGAGATAACTGTTCCAATAATAAATCAACTGAAAACCATACATATGTTTGATTCAGGAATATTGAAACATAAAGATAATTATAATTTTTTACATATAGGATTAGTACAAATTAGTATTAAACCTTTAATCAGAGAATGTTTAAATGCATGTTTAATGATTGCCTTAAAAGATTGTAGGCGCAACTAATTTGGTGCTTCGTTATTAGGATTAGTGGAAACTAGTCTTTGTAATGGTCCAATATTCTTTAATTGTTTTCCTGATTTTACTATTTCTTTAACAGATAAAAATATTATTGATGTTTTAACTTTAAATATTAAAACACAAGGTTATGATATGAAAATTTTAAGTGAACATATGGTTATCACTTATAGAGTTTATTATAAGGTAATGAATACATTAACACCAATATCAAAGATCAAGAGTAATAAAGGTACAACAACTTTATTACAAATAAATAAAGATAAGTCTAATATGATGGTCCCAAAGACCATATATTGGAAGGATGTAAATCTTCCAACAGACTAGTTATTATCTTCTACTTCTCCTTCTGTTCCTGTTAAGAATAATAATGTTGAATCGATTATTCAAACCACTGAAGGAGATGTTTGTATTAACTTTGCTAGATCAGGTAGAAGATCTAATTTTCGTATCTGAATTTGACAAAAGTTTTAGAACTCCTATTAGTTCTGAGAAAATTGATAATGATATTAAATTTGAAGGTATCAAAGAATCTGATCAACAGATTCCACATGATATCTACAATAAAGATAAGAGACTGATGTCTCCAACAGCATCAGACATGAATTTTGATGTTATGATTTTGGAAACATAATTTTCTTATAATAGAAAGGATATTAACAATGATTTTATGAAAGAGAAAAATAAATATTTTAGAAATTGGTATTTCAAAAACCATTCTAAAGAAAGATTGCAAGATTTGAAAATTGATTTTTATAATTATATAGATATGAATAAAATTGTTATACCTTTTATTGACTAGTATTTACAAAATTATGATCCAAAAATTCAAATCTTAGAAAAATATAAAAAATCATGGAATACTTCTAAAGGAGAGATTGTTTCTGTACATCCTCCTCTAGCGGATATCACCCATGAAGATTTAAAAGCCAATACTTTTAAAAAATTAAATAGTCAAAATAATGACACTAATAAATTATTTGGTCAAAATAATTATACTAATTTAATCCTCCAAACTATAGGATCTCAACTTACCAGAGTTGAAGACAAGTTAGAAGAAAAAGAATTAGTAAGATATAATGATTCAACAAAAATCACAGGAATTCAAACTCCTATAATCAAACCATCAATAAGAATGACTGCAAAAAATTTTAAATTTACTTCAAAAACTGAAGATGAATTTATTACTTCCTTAACTAAAAAGTTAAAAGAATTAAATTTAAAAGATAAAAATCTTAATGTTTTAAAACAAGAAGAAAATCATAGTGAAATGGAAAGTGAAGATATTCAAGAAATTGAAAATCAATTCAATAATGAAGATTTAAATATCAATAAGATGGGAGGTAATTTTGGAACTCAAAAATTCCAAATTCCTCAACCTATCAGTAGATACTATTATCCAAGACCAACTCCTGTGGATTTAACTTTGGAAGAAGATAATATGGTAGGACAATCTTATTATAATCCAAAAGCTATCTATGAATGGAACATAGATGGAATGTCAGAATATCAACTTATTAATTATATTAATAGAATGATGATTTTTGCCTCTGCTTGCAGAATTAATGGCAATTCTGATTCTCAAATAGCTCAAATTATTGTCACCGGTTTCATAGGTCAATTAAAAGGATGGTGGGATAATATTTTAAATCAAAATCAACAAAATAAAATTTTAAGTTCAACAAAAATTATACAATCTGTTGATCCAAGTACTAGTGAAGTCAAACATTATCAACAAGAAGATGCGGTTTATACTCTAATACAGTCTATTATTAAACATTTTATTGGGTAACCTACTCAATTAGTTGATAGGAGTAAAGAATTATTAATGAATTTAAGATGTTTTACATTAACTCATTTTAGATGGTATAAAGATATTTTCCTTACTAAGGTTACCCTTAGAAATAATGCTAATTCTGCTTTCTGGAAAGAAAAATTCATTACAGGATTGCCACCATTATTTTTCGAGAAAATTAAAACCAGACTTAAAAATAAACATGGAGGGAATAACATCCCTTATGATAATTATACTTATGGAGAATTAATCTCTGAATGCACAGCTGAAGGATTAGCTTTGTGTAATGATTTAAATTTAAAAGCTCAATTGAAAAAACAAGGGCTTACAAGTAGGAAAGAATTAGGTGAATTTTGTGGCTAGTTTGCTTATAACATCCCAGCTTCCAAAATTAAAAAACTAAGAGGAGTAAATCCAATAAAAGATTTATTAAACCTTATAAATTTCAAAAGAAATATAGAAAATCTCAAAATGATGAAAAAGATTTAAAAAGAGGAAATTTGTTAAAAAGAATTTTAAAAGAAATGATAATAAGTTTAAAAATGATATAACTTGTCATAAATATGGTAAAATAGGTCATTATCCTAATAATTGTTGGGTTAAAAAAAAAATCCAAGAATTAGATATTAGTGATGATCTAAGGTCACAAATAATGTCAATTTTACTAAATCCTGATTATGAAAATGAATCAGATAATGATATTGATAATATTCAAGAAGATGATATTACAACTAGTTCAGAAAGTGAGGTTTCTGAGGATAATCATAATGGTTGTAGTTGTATAAAGTAAATTAATTATTATAAATCTATTTTAGATTTAAATGGTCTAAGTATAAATGTTTTATCAAAATCCCAAAGTATGATTTTAGATATCATTGATAAAATCTCAGATCCAGAAGAAAGAAGAAAGACTTTACTATAGTTTTTAAATGATTATGAAAAACAGCCTGAAGCTGATCTTTTGAACAAAAAGAAATTAACTTACAACTTTCAAGAAATTATAAATAGGTTTGAAACACCTAAAAAAGAAATTAATGTTAATGATTTAAAACAGAAAATTAATGAATTAAAGTCTGAAATAAAAGTTTTGAATACTAGAATTGAAGTGTTAGAAAATTATCCTTATGAAAAAGAGGATATTAAATCTCTTAAAGGTAAGGAAATAAAGATTGAGGAAGATCAATCTACGGATTATTTAAATGTTATGGATAAATTTACTTTTCAAAAATGGTATGTTTATATTACCCTGGTAATAAATGAGGAAGTGAGTTTTAAGGTTATTGCTCTAATTGATAGTGGAGCAGATTTAAATTGTATTAAGGAAGGAATTGTTCCTACAAAATATTTTGGTAAAATTAAATTTGGTCAAAGATTAACTACTGCTAATGGTGCCAGAATGAATCTGAATTATAAATTATCTAATGTTAATATCTGTAATGATGGTATTTGAATTAAAACAAGTTTTGTTCTTGTTAAAGGACTAAGTCAGATGTTAATTTTAGGAACTCCTTTTATTAACATGATCCAACCGATAACAAGGATAGATTCTTCATGAATTTTTACTACTCTTAGTGGTAAAGAAATAATTTTTAAATTTATTATTAATCCTCAGACAAAAGAGATTAATGAATTAAAAGATAATCTAATTTATAAAGAAAAACAATTGAATTTTATTCAAAATGATTTAAAATAAAAAATATATAGAAACTCAATTAGAAAATGCTAATATAAAGCATAGAATTATTCACATAGAAGAAAAAATAAAGAAAAATTTATGTAATGAATTACCAACCACTTTGTGGAATAAAAATAAGTATGTTGTAGATTCACCTTATGAAAATGATTTTAATGATAGGTTAATTCCAACCAAGGCAAGGCCTATTCAAATGAATAATGAATTATTAGAATTTTGTAAAAAAGAAATTCAAGGATTAAAAGAAAATCTCTAATTAGAGATAGCACATCTCCTTGGAGTTGTGCTGTTTTTTATGTGAATAAAAATGCAGAAATTGAAAGAGGTGTGCCTAGATTAGTCATTAATTATAAGCCTCTAAATAAATCTGTAAAATGGATTAGATATCTCATACCTAATAAAAAAGATTTATTGAAAAGATTAAATGAAGCATATATTTTTTCCAAATTTGATTTAAAATCTGAATATTGGCAAATTCAGATAAATGAAAAAGATAAATATAAAACTGCTTTTATAGTACCTTTTGGACATTATGAATGGAATGTTATGCCTTTTGGATTGAAAAATGCTCCATCAGAATTTCAAAATATTATGAATGATATTTTTTTATCGCTATTCTGAATTTATTATTTTTTATATTGATGATATTTTGGTTTTCTCCGTTAATTTGGAAAATCATTTTAAACATTTGAATATTTTTATAAATATTATTCAACAAAATGGTTTAGTTCTTTCTGAAAAGAAAATGAAATTATTTCAGACTAAAGTAAGATTCTTGGCCATGAGATAAGTGAAGCTAATTATCTTCCTATAAATAGATCTATTGATTTTGCTGATAAATTTCCTGATGAAATCAAAGATAATTACAAAGATTTCTTGGGAGTCTTAACTACATATCAGATTTTTATAAAGATTTAGCAAAAGATAGTGCTCCTTTGTATGATAGATTGAAAAAGAATCCTCCTGCTTGGAGTAATGAACATACTAAAGTTGTTTAAATGATTAAATTAAAAGTTAAAAAGATTCCATACTTAGTTTTAGCTAATCATAATTGGAGGAAATTTGTTGAGACTGATGCTTCCAACATAGGTTATGGAGATATTTTAAAACAATTAAATCCAATTACTAATAAAGAAGAATTAATTAATTTTAATTCTGGCAAATGGAATAATGCATAAATTAATTATGCTACTATTAAAAAGGAAATGCTTTCTATTGTCAAGAACATTTCTAAATTCCACGATGATTTGTTAAACCAGGAATTCATATTGAGAATAGATTGCAAAGCAGCAAAAGATATAATTGAAAAGGATGTTAAAAATCTTATTTCTAAACAAATATTTGCGAAATGTCAAGCTATCTTATCTGTATTTGATTTTCAAATTGAATATATAAAGGGGGGAAATAACTCCCTTCCTAATTTCCTCACTAGAGAATTTTTGCAGGTACTTATGTAGGGCCATCTAAAAGAGGTGGTTAATCATCAAAAGGTTCTTCCCGAGGAAGAAACCCCAGAGGAAGGGGTAGGGGAAGAAAAATTATTCCTAATGATAATTCTTTAAATGAAAAAGATATTCTTGGTCATGCTCCTTTAACATATGAGCAAAATTATCCTACTACTCCTTCAAATTTTAAAACAATGAAGGAAGTGGCTATTGAAGCCCACAATGATGAAAAAGAGAAAATTATGGATTTAATCCAACATCCTCATTTTGATTATCTGATGATTATTGAGGATAATGATTGCAAATGGGCTAGCGAGCCATGGAAAATCGCAAATAAATATTTTGAACAGGGAATTTATGTCCCTAATCAGGCTAAAAAAACAAGAGTTCAATATGAAATTATTCTGAGTGAAACAGCCTCAGTATTCTTTCAGCATAAAAGAAATGCTTATAATTCCATAGACTTTTCTAAAGCCAAAATTATGAAGATTATTTCCTAGCAAGAATGAGGTTCTAGTCTAGGTCAATTAAGGAGGTATGTTGATCCAAAAACTCCTGCAAAATTATTTTATTATAATTATTGGAATTATATGGAAGCTTGGCAATATGCTTTTCTTTATCAGAATCCACAAAGAAAACATTCCTAGTTCTTTATGTTTAACAATGATTTTCAATGGGAATAAATTCCTAATTGGTTCTTGAATTATTGGGAGCGTATTGGCCCCACCAGGGAGTTTTTGACTTCTAAATTATCTTCATTATTTGAGGCTTATGCTCAATTGCATCCACAATTGAGAAATGCAAAATTATCAGCCTTAATCAAGGGGAAAAAGGCTTTATTATTATTTGTTGCCCAGTTCAAAATCCCATGGATATGACACTGGAATTATACTGCTATTATGGATGATGAGGAAGATTTCCCTTATTTGGGAATGAGTTATTTTTTGAAATGGTGGCCCAAATTTCAAACAGGGTTTGTATCTAAAGAAATATGTCGTATTTGCACAACATATCAAAATGAAGCTATTATGGAATCTCCCAGGCTTAAAGAGATTCAGTATGAGAAACAAATCAATATTAACCCAGTTGTAATTATTAAATTTTTAGAGGATTCTATGAAAAAGAAGTATTCATCTTCTCCTGAACATATGCAATTAACTATCCAAAAAACATTGGATATGATTATGGAAGGTGTAGCAACTGATTCCTCAAAATCTCAAGAGGATTTTTCAATGAAGTCCAAAAATTCTAAGGAAGCTACGAAGGTATTGGAAACTCAGGACTCCAAAGAACAGGATGCTCAGGATCCATATGAAGAGTTTAATGCATCGGAAGAAAGTAAGATGCAGATTATTTCCCTTCTCCAGCAAGAACGAAAACAAGGAAAATCTCCAGCAAAATAATTGGATCCACAGTTGGATGGATCACATCATGATGGGATGGGTTGGCCCCACATAGCTGGCAAAAGTTGAATTATTAAGATAATGGGATTTAAAGTAGATTTTTTCAAGATAGTGGTTCCTATCTTTTGAATTATGAGATTATAAAGCAGATTCCTTTTGGTTTGTCTGTAATTTTAATTATTTTGACATCCGGATTTCAAATTCGTAGTTTAAGTTTTATGTATATATAGAAGCTCTCAGGTTATAGAGAGGCAGAACTTAGAAAGAAGAAGGGCGAAGGATATTAGGTCCTAGCTTAATCTCTTGTAAAAAATATATTATCATCAATAAGATACAAGTTTACATCTTCATTTCCAGCCTCTACAAATTATTCATCAATTATAATGGAAGGCTCATGTAAGTTTTCTGTTTAGTTATTACTTTGTTTATATTTGATTATTGTTATTATTAGTTTAAAATTATTAGTTTAATTATCAGTTTGATATCAAGTACAATAATTTTTAAGTGTATATTAAGTAATTTTGAAGTATATATATATATATATATATATATATATATATATATATATAACTGTTTCATAAATTGTTTCATATATGTTTCATAAATTGTTTTGATATCAAACTGATAATTATGTTAATTAAGCTATCAAATATCACATTTAATTTTTTGTCCATAATTCCATTAATAATGCATATAAAATTATTAATTACATTATGTTCATATATTTTATTTTAAAATTCTCTAATTATGGTTTTCAAAACTCCTAATAAAACTAATAATTGAGAAAAATAGAAGTGGATTAGAAGTATTTGATGAAAGTATAAGTAAAATAGGAAACGATAATAATGGAATAAAAGATATTTGAAGATGATAACATCGGAAAGAAAAAGTGTAGAACCATAACATAAAAAAAAACATGTTTATACTTTTAAATATATATTAGATAATAGATAAATATGTTATTTTCGGATGAGTAAATGTAGAAGGAAGGTAAATACAAATTTTCAATTTGTTCCTCAATGTAAATATCACAATACAACTTGTGAATAAATTGTAGAAATGAAAACATAACATATTGTATCAATCAACAAATAATGACTTTTATTGATTTTGAACATGAATTTACAGTCTGGTTATCAATAATTGATATCAGCTTCTAAAAAACCTATTCAATAATGAACATCTGCTATCTATAAATTAGTTTATACATTCTCAAGTTATGAAAACTTGTTTATCAAAATCTTTCAGATTTTGTTGCGTTATTACAAAGTGAATAAACTGAAGAAAACTCTATATCTCTCTATCTCTTTTTCTTCTATTATGTAATTTATATATTTTAATCTTTATATTTTATACATCTTATATCTGCTATGTTTTACTTTTCAACAGCTTCTTTGTTTCTTCTTTTTAAATAACTTCATTGTTTGATTTGAACAACTTCTCATGTCTACTCTGTAAAAATATATTTCTGTGAATAAAAATCTTTATCAATATATGTTGTTTATTGAGATGGACTAAAGGGTAATGTGATATCTTTGTTTTTACAGACCAGCTTCCCAACCTTGTCAATCTTGATTGTGATTATGTTATGGAACTTGGTCGGCTTCCTTGTTGTAATTCAGAACTCTAACCAACTTAGAACTTTTCACTGCATCAGATAGTAACTTTACCTTAGTCTTTTACAACTTTAACAATAATCTCTGATAGTGCAATCCTTAGTCTCTGATAGACTAGTTATTACTCTGTAATAGGCTAATTCTTAGTCTCCGATAGGCTTGACTAACTTAAACTTTGTTGAATTCTCCAAATACATTCTTGGTAGTCTCTTACAGTAGACTTTAACTTACTCTCTTACAATGATATTTTACATATATCAGAGGGTAAACTACCAACTACAATAACTTTAGGTTTAATACATTTCAAATTCTAACAATTCTAAGTATTATACATCATCATCAAATGTTACAATCTTCTCATATTTATGATTATCAATGATAAATGTAAATCAAGCTTTGATGATGATGTTAAAACACAACCTTACAACAACACTACTTAGAATTGAAATTAAAGATGTGTAAACATCATTGTACCATTTATGTTTTGTTAATAGTGATAACTGCATTAATTGTTTTGTTGGCTTTCTTCAGGTCTTCAAGCTCGACCATTAATCTGCTAACATTTTTAACAATTCTCCCCATGTCCTCATTATAATTACTCTTTACTCCCCCTTTTTGACGTCTGCATCTTTATATTGAAGGGTAGGAATGGACAAATTAGGTTGACTAGCAGGAAGAAATGTTTCACCTCATGAATGTCCTTTGAGCTATGTTCTGACTATTCTCCATCTTTGAATGTCTTTTGAATTTGTAGGAAGATTATTCAGTTCATTCATTATGTAATAACGCAACAAAATCTGAGAGATTTTGAGAAGCTTTCATATCTTGAGAAGCTACAAATTATTTTCTAGATAGTAGTTCTTCATATTTTAACAGGTTTTTCAAAAGCTGGTATTAATTCTTGATAACCAGATTGTAATTTCATATTCAAATTCAATAAAAGTCATTCTTTATTGATTGATACAATCTGTTGTGTTTTCATTTCTACAATTTATATACAGATTGTACTATAATCTTTACATTGGGGAACAAATTTGAGAATTGTATTCAAACCACCCCACACCCCCCATCCCCTACAATTACTCATACGAGAATAACAATTGGTATTAGAGCCTTCTAGTTAACATACCTACTAGACGATCAATATGCGTAGTAAAAGTGGTAATGAAAAAATCTCACTATTGGTGATGGAGGAGTATTTCTTATAAAAGAGAATGATGTACATGTATCAAAAATCTATAGATCTTTCCTACATAACAATCTTGGAAGAAGGACATTATAAACTAATAAAGTTTATTCCCTTGGTAACAATAGATGGCTAAATAGTCCCTTAGCATACAATCCTCAAACTCCCAAAAGATATGACAGTCGAAGAAAGGAAGACTCCTTGAAGGATGCTAAAATTATGACCATTCTCAATATTGGTTTGGACAATAACATGTTTAACAGTGTCATTAATTATGAGTCTGCCAAAGAGGTTTGGGAGACAATATAAGTGTTGTGTGAAAGGACTGAGGAAGCGAGGGAGAACAAGCAATCCTTGTTAATCCAACAATATAAGTTGTTCACAAGCAAATTTGGTGAATCATTAACAAGTTTATTTGATAAACTCAACAAGTTGATCAATGACTTGAGGATCTTTGGCAAAACTTATGCTAATAAGGATGTAAATCTGGAATTTATAAGGGCATTGCAAAGAGATGGGATACCAAAACCATAGCCATAAGGGAAGCCAAAGACATGAGATCTGTGTCCTAGGAGAACCTCTATGGGGACCTCAAAACTTATGAGTTAGAGGTTGTGAGAACTCGAAAATCTCAATGAAATTTTGATTATGAGACTTATTTTTTTTTCTGCATGAAGGTTTATTTCCTTATTGATTATAAATAATGAAATTAAATTTTCTTATAAAAAAAATTCAATGGCAATGTGATGCCTAAAAGATTTTAAATGTATTTTGAAGCTCAAGTATTTAAAAGGTTATTGCATTCAAGATTTGTCTTGTGAGAGGGTGTGTTCATGCGGGAAAGGGCTCACCAAGTGTGAACAAGATTAGCTACAGTACCCGTTTTATTTTAAAACCTACTGCGGGGAGACAGTAGCATTT
Source organism: Centella asiatica (assembly GCA_014636745.2). NCBI lineage: Eukaryota > Viridiplantae > Streptophyta > Magnoliopsida > Apiales > Apiaceae > Centella > Centella asiatica. The sequence continues at coordinate 1,139,843 of CM025780.1, forward strand.
AATGTGCATCACCTCCATCTGTACCATAGAGTGGGCTATGATAAACGACCGATGGGTACTAGCAGCCGTTGCAACCAACCTTTTTCTCATCAGTCACTTCTTTTCTTTTCATAGCCAACATCTTATATCAAATAAATCCGACGGCCCTTGTTGCTAAACAGGTGACATATATATATCACGTTGGTACAACTCTTGCCCCACTTTTATAAACTTCTATACGGTGTACCATCAAATTCAAACTTACTCTCTAAACAACTGTCCTTTTTGGGAAGAACAACTAGAGGTTTTAACTCTTTCTTGCCACCAAGGAGATAAGAGCATCTCATTAAAGTCCTGCTCTGTTTCTTACACTTTTGTTCGGTCATACATACCACGTTTAATATCTTGTTCATTTATTTCCAAAAGTATGACTTGATGCATGTTTTAAGGCCCGGAGTTAATGTCATTTATTTCTAAAGCTACCCAAGATGAGTGTAAGAATGTTGACAACCACCAGGTAGACAAACCTTTAACTACCAAAACATTCTTTTGTCAGTAGTTGCAACCCCATGCTTGAGTATTCTTCAACCTGAGTTTGAATCCTAAACCGTGTCTAGGATGGTATGCAGACATAGGAAATGTTGTGTATCACTGATGAGATGATGAGAGTTGACCTTAGTGTGGTTATGGTTGAGAGCACCACCCATGGAGGAGTGAGGAAGACGACCCTGTATCTGAGACAGGCCTTAACCTAGTCTCTGACGGGTTTGAGTTAGTCTCTGACCTTGTAAAATAGTCTTTGAGAGACTTTAAGTTAGTCTCTGATGATGTCATCATTAGTCCCCGATGAGTTAAGATGACGTCATTAGTCTCTGATGAGAAATTAGTCTCTGATGATGTCATCATTAGTCCCCGATGAGTTAAGATGACATCATTAGTCTCTGATGAGAAGTTAGTCTCTGATGACGTCAGCCTTAGTCTCCGACAGGCTAAGTTTAGTCTCTGACGACGTCATCCGTAGTCTCCGATGAGTTAAAGTGAAGTAATTCCCTGATGCACAGTTTGTTTTTAAAACTATAAAATATTATTTTCTTAAATTATTTTAAGATGTTTTAATTGATTTCTTAACCTCAACGGCTTTTATATCAGATTGAGACATTAAAAGTTAAGGACATCACATGTGCATTTTCTCTCATACTTTAACCAAGATATTAAATTCATCTTGTGATATGTATATTCTTACAAAATTTTCCACTCACGAGTAAATTAAATTTGATTGAGTGCAAAGGATTGAGGCAAGTATATTCACAACCTTATGTTTAATTGCAAGTTGATGCAAATATATACATTCAATCTGATGTTTATTTCAGTTAACGCATTATCATTTGATTCGATATGCGTGCAAGACTTGAATTATATTTCAATTGTTTTTTTATGAATGAGTATGCTATGCTTTAAGTTCCACTAGCATGATATAAATGATGATGCATGGATATAAATGAGCTTTGAATTTCAGCTATGTTACAATCTTATATCTGTGCAAATGAATGAGAATGATGTCTCTTAAATGGGTTATGCCACATGGTTGGCAAGAGGAAAGGAAAGGTGCTGACGTGTTCTTCACCTGACTTAGAGGAATGATAAGTGACTACGTAGTCCACACAAGAGGGATCATGCAGTCCAGTTTGGCCAGCTGTGTACTGTATGGTTAGCAGATCCACGGGTTTAGCCCCCGATGGATATTTTGAGAAAGTTATGCTCAGGTGTAAACCTGTCTTTCTTCAAGGAGGATCACATGTCGTGTATCATCAGTGAATCCTCAATGATCTTTGAAGGTTTCCGAGGCCTTGGCATTGCTTCACCAAGCCTCATAAATAGACTTGAACTTCCTTCGATATTCCAGATACATCTTTTTAAATTGCTTATATACTTCTTTGATGTGTATATACGTGCTGGGCGTAAATCGCTCACCCATGTTGAATTTTAATGTCTTGCAGGACAGAACGCTAAGGCTGAACCCTCTGATAAAGGGAAAACAAAGATGATAAACTACTAAGTTATTTATTCTTTTGATAAGACTGAGGAAGGAAGTAAGGAAGATATGAAGGGAGGAAGGAAGATGTTGGAAGTAGTGTTGATTTTGGTTTGAAATTAAAGATGATGTAATAGCTTCCGCTGTAATTGTATTATTCTTGGGTTGTAATAACTCTTTAATACTGCCCTTTTCCAGTATTTATGCTATTATTGGATGTATGGTTATCTTTTCCTTCTTTTGACGAATCCCTGATCCATTAAGGGATTTTGGGGTCGTCACAGAGGTTCAACATAGAGAAAGTCTAAGTCAAGATCACAAAAATGAAAAATTAGTGGCAGTTACGGATAGAGGTTCGAGTAAAAAATTTCATGGGAAAGCAGTTCTCATTAAAGAAGAAAGTGAAGCTGAGGCAAATGAAATTGAGAGTATAGATAATGAAGATGAAAAGATCCATACTCTAGAGGAACAAGAGATTGTTGATGAAGCTATAACCTTTTTGGCAAGAAAATTCAAGAAGTTGAGATTCAAGAAGGGTAAGGAATTCAGAAAGACAACACCAACAAAGAAGTTTGTCTAGTCTGGTGCTATTGATAGATCAAGGATCAAATGTTATAATTATCAAGAGTCTGGACATTTTCCAAATGAATGTAAAAAACAAATGTTTGCCAAACAGACTAAGGAAGTGAAGAAAGATGATGACTACTACAAAAAGAAATATTTTGAAGTTATCAACAAGAATAACAAAGCATTCATTGCAGAATGAAAAAACTGGGCAAATTCAGACCAGTTAGATGATCAAGAATTTATCAATATTACATTAATGGCAATATCATCTAATGGAACTACATTTGGATTAAGCAGTTTGCCTCTAAGCACTAAGGTAAAACCTGGCATTTCTAAAATGTCTCTTTTATAATGTAAAGAAAACATAAAAGAAATGATAACTATAATTAGGGATCTGTATGCAACCTTAATATCTTCGGTAAGAGAAAATGAGAGAATTCAAAAAGCAATTGATTTATTAGTCGCTAGTAATTTCTTACCAGAGACTGAGTTGATTAAGCTAGAAGAAGTTAGAGGGGAGTGCATGAAAACTGTTAGGTCCCAAAGGTTAAAATACTTCATAGCAGGCTTATCAAATCAGCAGACTTCAATGGTGATCAAAACTCCTCGTTTAACTACAAATTATATCCACCTAACAAGTTGGATATTTTTCTAAGTCCTTTTACAATACTTAAGCAAGGACTATATTACATTATCAATTCTTATATATTGAACAATAAATAAAAGTTTAAGCAAGGATAATATAAGCAGGGGTGCAGCAACAATCTCCCCCTAATTGATGATGTCAAAACGAGTTATTTTGATCACCACAGCAAGAACCAAAAAGAATTTCATTTTATTTTAGATTGTTCAAGTTTACAAGATAAAATGAAATTACAAGAATAAAATTACAATTATTCTATGTCATCAGTAGGTTTTTCCGAACTTAACTGATCTTCTCCCTTACCATACTTCAACAGGTCTTGCCTCTGCCTTTCCTCTGCTGCCTCTTTTTCTCTTTTCCTTGCCTCCTTTTCTTCTTTCCTCTTCTGCATCTTTTCTTTCTTTCTGTTGTACTCCAGCTGCATTTCCTGTACCCTAAGTCGCTTCATTTCCACCTCGTTCTCCTTGATTCTTGATTCCGATTCCTTGATACTTGCTATCAGCTTGAGACTTTCAGCAGGCCTTGACTTCATTGAAATGATATCAGCTTCTTCAAGTGCCTTCTGAAGTCTCATGTACGGGGAAGGGTTCATAATTTGTACAGCAGACTCGGGGATATGTTTGGGAAGTCTCTTTCTTTTTGGTGCAGCAACTAGAGCAGCAGCAGGAGTAGTTTCAGCAGGAAGATCAGCAGAGGTTGGAATAAGAGGTACTTCTTGCTGTGCCTCATGACCTCTCTCCCCCTTTTTGATATCATCGGCCATGATAGGGAGGAAGTCAATCAGCTTATTCAACGTTTGCTGAAGTTTTTCAAGTTTATGCTCCATCTTGGTCAGTCTGGAGGCTAAGGAAGAATCAGCAGAGGAGGCTTCAGCAGAGTTATCAGCAGGAAGTCTTGCTAAAACTTATGCTAGTTGGGCTTTGAGTTTAGCAAGCTTCTGTGAAGTGGGAGAAACCTTGCTAACAGCAGGTTGAGGGTCAGATCCAGCAGGTTCTTCAGAATGTATTTCTTCTTTAGCAGGAGTGTCCTTCAGCTCCCCCTCTATTGCTAATATTTCATCAGCAGAAGATTCAGCAGGAGTGGGTTCCCCCTCGGTTAGTACCCTTGCTGGAGACAGGTGGCTGAGACCTTCTTGGATGTTCTCAGCAAGGTATGCCTTGGGATCCAAGCCAGTTGCAAGAGCATCTTTGATCAACAGTGCCTTGATGAGTTCCTTTGATTGTTTTTCTTTTGCTCATTCAGCAGGAACATCATCAGGGTCATTGTCGCTGCTGCTGCTGGATACTTGGGTTTGCTTTCCCTTGCCTTTGCCCTTGTCAGCAACATGTTTTCTTCTGGAAGGAAGGGTCGAGTCAGCAGGTGAATGAATAGCAAAGCCAAGGAGGATGAGTCTTCGTGCAACAGAGGGTTTGGGGGACACTGCTGATCTATCAATTTCACCAGTATAGTAGGAGGGAGGAGGATTAGCTTTATTCACAGCATGGATTGCAATCTCCACTTCAGCAGGTCCTGTTACAGAGTCTAGAGTATCAACAGACTCAGTCTCCGTAAGCTCCAAGACTTCAGTAGGAGTGGCAGGCTCTGCTACTAAAGTGTCAGTAGGGATAGGTTCATCAGCAGTAGCCGCCACCCCAGTGATCTCATCAATCTCCTTGAAGAGTTCGGTGGAAGAGTTCGGTGGAAGAGCTCTTTTGATCATCAGCAGGAGTAGGGGACGAGTTAGCAGGGATGTAGTTATCGATTTCATAAAAGATTTCATAAAAGATTTCATCCCCTGCTGACTCGGGTGAGAGAGGAACGGCTATGGGGATATCTTCTTCAGAGGGAGGTTCCACATCAGATCCTCCAGCAACAATGGCTTCAACAGCAGAATCTTCATCGTAGAGCTCTATGTAGAACTCATAGATTTCCCTCTCCTCCTCACTCAAGGTCGAGAGGTCAAATTCAGCAGGCGTTGCCTTGGATTTCTTTTTGGGCCTCTGAATTTGACTTGCTGCTCGCCTTTTCTTACTGGGTTGGACAGCAGGGACACATTCGTCACTTCTAGCATTGGGGGTTAAAGATGTTTGCCCATGAGACTCTGCTGATCCCCTTGCTCTTCTTTCAGCAGCAGCTTTTGCCAGGGCAGCAGGGTTGCGCCCATAATTTTTCAACAGGGATGGTGTGATAGCTTTGCTGTTGATCAACTTCTTGGACTGGGTCCTTGCTGGGAAGTTTGCTCCAAGTATTCCCTTGATCAGCAGAGACAAAGTTCGTCCATGACGAATCTTTGTCTTCCTCTTGCTAAAGAATGATTCAACAAGGACTTCAAAGAAAATTTGAGCCCAGTTGATTGGCTCTCCTGATTTCAGCAAGGAGACGATAGAGATAACCCTTGCTGATGCCTCGTCCTGTGAGGTAAACTTACACAGAAAGGTCTTGTGAAGAATATCCATCAGGAAGTCCCATTTTCTTGGGAAGTCTTTCCTCTTCTTGTTGGCATGGGTCTTGACATACACCAACTCAACAAGTACAGCAGAGGTGACAGTGGAAGGAGTCAGCAGACCCACACTTGGCATTTGTAGAACTCGGGCGATGCTTGCTGGAGTGATGAGGACCAGCTGACTATTTACACGTCCGATGATGCTATGGTCTCGGAGTTGTATTGCTGAGCAGAACTCCCTGACCACTTCCCTATATATGGGAGTATCAGCAGAGATTGCATAGCGTACCCCGCTGTTCCTCAGCAGGGTTATAACCTCAGCGATTTCAGCATCTTCAATGTCAGCAAAGGAATCTAAGTCAATGATAGACTCAGACTCGATTTTATCTAACCACTTGGCCATATCTGCTGATGGTGATCAGAAAAAGTAGTCAGAGAGGGTTTACGACAGATTTCAGAAGGGTTTATAGAGATTGTGGAGAGAAAGATCAGAGCAGATTGTTTTGGTAAAAAATTTGAAAAGGGTTAAAATAAGTTTATATAGGAGGTAAAAGAAGTTGAACGGTTTAGAGAGTGGTAACTGATATGTGAAGATGAAGAGTTAGTGGGAGAAAAATATGGATAGTGGTGAGAATTAATTACTGAAAGGACAGCAGCAGTAAAAAGATCATGGGGCAGAGTAGCATTTAATGCGGAGAGAGAAAATAAACGGCTAGATATTACATCATATTTTTTCGGCGGTAATGATCGAAATGAGCAAATTTGCTATAGCACGCCTTTGCTAATGTGGAAGGATAGACATGAGCCAGCAGGGATAATATACTTGCTGATTTTGTGTCTTCCTCTTGAGGTGGATATCAGCAAGGTCTTGTAAGCAACAGTCATCCCTTGCTCATTTTGGATGTATCAGCAGGATCATCCTGTGATTATGGAATCAGCAAGGTCTAAGATAGTTTCTGAAACAACAGTTTCGTCGAGGGGTTTCCCCTTTTTCTTGATATTTTCAGCAATGTTGATGTGGATTTTTCAGCAGCATGTTGAACTTGATCAGCATGGGTTCTTTCAGCAGTGTCTTTAACATTTTCAGCAGCGCCTAACATTTCAGCAACGTAATACATAAATTTTGAAATTGTCCCTTTCGTCTGCACGTCTCCCCTTTTTCAGAAATTTTCAGCAGGGTCTTTATTGATCAGCATGGACTTTATCAGTAGCATCTTTGTTCATTTCAGCAGCGTGAAATGCGTTTTTCAGTAGGAATTAAGAGTTCTGCTGAGACATCAGCAGTACATCATCTTCTTCTGAAATTAACTTGCTAAGAACAAAAGTCCTTGGTTAACTAAATAAGATGTTAGTAGCAAAAAGCTTATTCACAATTTAGCATGCCTAATTCACTTATTAGTTTATTCAAACGATTTTCATCCAAGGGTTTTGTAAAAACATCTGTTAATTGATTTTCAGTAGGAATATAGTTTATCTCTATAGTACCTTGCTGAACGTGATCTCTAATGAAATGATGCCTTATATCTATATGTTTAGTTCTAGAGTGTAAAACAGGATTATAAGCAATGGCAACAACACTAGTATTATCACAGAATATAGGGATAGACTTGAAATCAAACCCGTAGTCAGCAAGTTGGTTTTTCATCCACAGAATTTGAGCAACAAAGCTTCCTGCTGATATGTACTCAGCTTCAGCAGTGGATGTTGACACTGAGTTTTGCTTCTTGCTGAACCACGAAACAAGTCTTCCTCCAAGGAATTGACATGTTCCACTTGTGCTTTTCCTATCGATTTTACACCCAACAAAGTCCGCATCAGAATATCCAGCAAGGTCGAAGTTAGAATCTTTTGGATACCATATTCCTAAGTTAGGAGTTCCTCTGAGATATCTAAAAATTCTCTTAACAGAAGCTAAATGTGATTCCTTGGGGTTAGATTGAAAACATGCACAAATACATGTAGCAAACATAATATCTGGTCTACTAGTAGTTAAGTATAGCAAGGATCCGATTATACCTCGATAGCTTGTTATATCTACGGGTTTACCTTGCTCATCTTTGTCTAACTTTGTTGCTGATGACATGAGAGTCTTCATTGGACTTGTTGTTTCCAACCCAAACTTCTTCAGCAGGTCTTTAGTGTACTTGGATTGGTTTATGAAAATTCCATCACAACTTTGCTTAATTTGGAGTCCAAGGAAGAAATTCAACTCTCCCATCATGCTCATCTCAAACTTACTCTGCATAAGCTTAGCAAATCTTGCACAAAGTTTTTCATCAGCAAAACCGAAGATTATATCATCTACATAAATTTGTACCAACAATGTTTTATCTTTATGCTTTTTAATGAAAAGTGTTGTGTCTGTTACGTTTTAGAACATTTGATGATGATTGTCTTTAGATTACTTAGAGTACAAATGTATAGAAAGTGTTAATTAGTAACACTGAAGTTTTGTAGCCAGTAGTTATCTCTTTGATTATAATTTATTCATTATTTGTAAAGAGATAAACTTATTTCATATTTGTACGTAACTACTGGAATGGAAGATTGAAGCTTCAGAAAGTCAAGATGTGTATTTGATCCGTTAGAGTTTACAAAAAGGCTTATCGGAGACTAGGAGAACTGGTCAAAGACTGAAAAGATTTTATCTATCGGAGACTAGTTTTGCCTATCGGAGACTAAGACTTAAGTCATTAGAGACTAAGACTTAAGTCATCAGAGACTAAGACTTAAGTCATCAAAGACTAAAGCTTACGTCATCGGAGACTAAGCTGACATCATCGGAGACTAAGCCTTACCGCGTCATAGACTAAATAATTCTATTGGAGACTACACAAGCTGGTGTCATCAGGGACTAAATGCACCAGAGACTAATAATGACGTTATCAGAGACTAGAGTTGAAGCATCAGGGACTAATCGAGATTTAATTCCTGAGAAATACGAAATTCGAATTATAAAGGAATGTCTTCCACGAAGTTCAAGATATTATTGAAGACGTAGCTGGTAAGGAAACTCACCAGATATCTTTTCCTAATCAAAAAGGAAAGATTGTATTTGATTCGAATAAGGAAGCTGAATCAGTTTTGATTTAGAATAGAAAAACTTAGAGTTAAGTTTTTTCTGTGTGGTGAAAAAAGAGAAGCTATAATTAGGTTTACAGAGAATTGTATTCAGAAGCTGTATAGGTTTTTCATAGTTTTGTATCTTTTCCTATACAGAATAGAAAAGAAGCTGACGATTACATTATTGTAATTGTTAGGATTTGTATTCAATTGTGAAATCAATAAAGTAATTGTTTATAAATTGATTCGTGTTCTTGTTCTTTATATTCCGCAAGAAAAGTTAATTTCTTGAAGAACAAAGTAATTCGAAAAGATTTCAAAGAACTTGTATTCAACCCCCACTTCTACAAGTTCTCGGCATCTCACTGGGAAAACAATATCTACTTTACCTCTACAGAAACCTTCATCAATTAAAAATGAAGATAAAGTATCATACCATGCACGTAGAGCTTGCTTAAGACCATATAAAGCTTTATCAAGCCTATATTCATGGTGAGGATTAGCATGATCAGCAAAACCTGGGGGTTGCTCCACATAGACTTCCTCCTGAAGTTCTCCATTCAGAAATGCACTCTTGACGTCCATCTGAAACACCTTGAAGTGTTGATAAGCAGCGTAGGCAAGAAATATTCTTAGGGCTTCGAGCCTTGCTACTGGAGCAAAGGTTTCATCATAGTCGATTCCTTCCTCCTGAGAATAGCCCTTAGCCACAAGTCTTGCCTTATTCCTTGTGATGATTCCATCTTCGTCCATCTTATTTCGGAATACCCACTTGGTGCCAATTACTGCATGATTCCTTGGCCTGGGAACAAGATTCCAAACTTTGTTCTTGTTGAATTGGTTTAGCTCTTCTTGCATAGCAAGGACCCAATCAGCATCAGCAAGAGCATCCTCAATTTTCTTAGGTTCCATTTGGGATATGAAGCTTAGAAAACTACTTTCATTTTGAGCAGATCTTCTAGTCTTTACTGAACTTGTAGGATTTCCAATTATCAAATCTTCCGAATGAGACTTGGTCCATTTCATCCTTCTCGGTAGATCTGATCGAACATCTTGCTGTCTTAGTTCCTCCAAGTTGGGTTCATCATCTTTTACTTCAGCAGAGGTGTTGTCCAATGGAGAAGTGCTTTCTGATGGGACTTTAGCAGGGTCTTCCTTAGTCTCTGCAGCCTGTTGATTCTTATTTGGTTCCTGCTGAACTATAAGAGGGAGTGAACCATTTGGTTCCTCATGGTTAGTTTCATCAAATACTACATGAACTGACTCTTCTACTGTTAGAATTCTCTTATTAAAAATACGAAAAGCTTTGCTGTGAGTAGAATATCCTAAGAAAATACCTTCATCGGATTTTGCTTGAAATTTAGTCAAGCATTCCTTACCATTATTGTGAACATAGCAGAGGCATCCAAAGATTCTAAAATAGCTTATGTTCGGTTTTCTTCCATTCTATAGCTCATATGGAGTTTTGCTTAGTGTTGGATGAATGAGTGATCGATTTTGAGTATAGCAAGTAGCGTTCACTGCTTCTGCCCAGAAGTACTTAAGAAGTCTAGCATCAGCAAGCAATGTTCTTCCAGCTTCTTCCAAGGTTCTATTCATTTTTTCAACAATTCCATTTTGTTGTGGAGTCCTTGGTGCAGAGAAGTTATGAGAAATTCCTTGCTCATCACAGAACTCAGTAAAGCCTCCAAAGTCGAATTCTCTTCCATGATCAGTTCTTACTGACTTGATTCTAAGTTCTTTCTCATTTTGCACTTTTCTGCTGAATTTCTCAAAATCTGCTAATGCATCATTCTTGTGAGCAAGAAATAATGCCCATGTAAATCTTGTGAAATCATCCACAATTGTGAATGCATATTTAATTCCACAAAGACTACTTGATATAGGGCCAAACAAATCAAGATGTAATAGTTGGAGGGGCATAGAGTTTGATTTTTCAGGTTTGCTTAAGAAAGATTGTTTTGTTTGCTTACCAAATTGACAATCTCTACATGGTTTTTCTTTTTCAAAGGAAAATTTAGGTAAACCTTTTACAAGATCTTTAGCAGCGAGTTTTGAAATCGTTTTAAAGTTTAAGTGTGAAAGTCTGTTATGCCATAACCAACTAGCATCTGCTGAAACTTTAGCAAGAAAGCAGGTTGTTTCAGCAGGACTTAGCTTCGCCAAATCTACTACATAAACATTCCCATTTCTTGAACCTGAAAGTTTCAGAGAATTGGTTTGAAGATCTCTTATGCCCTTTGTCACACAACTGGCTTATGCTAAGCGAGTTGTGCTTGAGACCCTCCACGAAGGCAACCTTGTTGAACTAGACTAACCCATTTCCTGCTGAACCATATCCCTTAGTTCTTCCAGCACTATTATCTCCAAAGATCACTTGTGGTCCATCCTTTTCTTTAAAATTAGTGAGCAAGGCTTTATCTCCTGTCATATGTCTTGAACATCCACTGTCCAATTACCAAATTTGTTCCTTGCTCACAACCTGCAAAACATAAGCAATCACTTTGGTACCCAGCAAGACTTGGGTCCATTAAGGTTAGTACCCTTGGGGACCCATACTTGTCTCATTTTTAGTTTTTGAGACCAACCAGTATAGTAAGGGTCAGCAAGGCAAAAAGAAGATATGTGGCCAATCCTATGGCAACAAAAGCATCTCAAATGCATCATGTTGTGATGTGTGTGCTGCTTACTTCTTCTCTTGGGTTGAGATTGTTTCCAGTGTTTGTCCCCAACTCTACCCTTGCTAAATTCTAAATTCCTCGCATGGTTGTAACGATGAGGAGGAACGTAGTTCTTGCTAAACTTTCCACCACTGGTCCGTTTAGCAGTACGTCTCTGCTCATAGTTACGGTCAGCAGGGAATTTATTCTTTAGCAAGGTAACATTTTTGTTACCTTTGGTTGCAGTAGGAAGCACACACTCTGCTGAATGCACAGAGATTGTTCTGCTGATAGACTCGGCATTGTTGGGTTTCGTACCAGCAAACGCAGCGGAAAAATACGGTTTAAAATAAAACAAAACGAAACCCAAACCCGAGTATCTATGCGAAACAGTTTAATACAGATAGTTCAAGATTTTACCGATTAAAAGTGCGAATCTGAAACTTTGGTGAAGGTGTTGATCGTCTCCAAATCTTTAACGCAACCCAACTGGACAGCGTCTCTACGGTATCCACACGAACACCCGCGAACCGTCTTACGATTCGAGTAAAGAGGATAACGGTACTAGCTGTAAATAATCTGTATCTCTTTTATCTCTCTTAACCTTAGTCTCTCTCTTATGAGCGGCTACGTCAAAACGTTGGTTATTCCAGAGAAAAAATTCTATATATCTTTTTATATATATAGGAGAGAATAGCTGATATATCATATATATATAGCCTTCTATAGAGTAGATTCCAAAACCTAATCTAATTAGGAGATTAGAATCCGAATCCTATATTCATTATATATTTAATCAAGTCTCACTTAATTAATATATGTACAAATAAATATATATTCGTATTTCCTTCCAAATGACTCTTCTTCATACAGATTACATATATATATATATGTATATATATATATATATAATTTAAAGTCATGATTTAATTAAATCAATCTTATTGATATATTAAAATCATTGACATTTAAATTATATCTCCTTTACGAATGTTCTATGTGTGTGACCCTGTAGGTTATTATTACGTTGGCAATAATTTTAAATCATATTATAAAATTATAAACAGTGAGCGGCATCTAGTAATACATCACTGTTACCCAAGTAATAATAAAGTCATAGATTTGACGTTACCTTTTGTGACCAATGTTTCAATGTAATTTAATCCTTTTAACCATGATATCTAAGATTAAATTCAAGGCATGGATGTGTCATCCTCTTCATAATTTAATCTCAGTTTTCTTGATCAATGAGTAAACTATATGAAACAAATCTCTATTTGAGCATGGCCATGCATTTCATAGTTTCACTCAATCAAGAGGCCTATAGATATCACCCCTAATTTATAGGAGGGTTAAATTCCATCTACATCATTCCCATTTCTCACATAACTCATTATGCATCCAACAATCACCTTTATCGTCCACCCGGTTAAAGGTGACTTTTGATAATGTCAAAACGCATAACTCCTTATGTAGAAATGTCATGACTTCAGGTCGAAGGACCATTACATCATTGTCACTATGAGAATTACTTATGACACATAGCATAACGCTCCATGTAGAATTCTCATGGTGGGTCTGTCCAGTACTATGTTCTCTAACATGTACCTATGAATCAACTTAATATATCTCGTATATATTTATGACCAATGAGATATGGCCATCAGTTAATCACATACTAGTCTCAATGTATTATTGTTGTCCTGATGACAATGATACTCGACTAGGGACATTTAAGAATAATGATACATTACATACTTATATGATCTCATATTCAAGTCACATACTTGAATCCATATAATTAGTATCATTTTTCTAAGGACATTTATTATGTTAATTATTTATATAACGCAGTAAATAAAACATAATAAATTATCATTAACCAAAAACATATCATAAATATAGTGTCACAATCATTACATAATTGGCCACTAGGGCATACACTCTAACAGGCATCACTTTCTCCACTCTTTTCAGCAAGGACTTCGCAAGTCCCAGATCCAATTCCACTTCTGTCTAGCATGCTTCTTTTGCTTTTCAGCAAGGCATAAGCATTTGAAGAAGATTTGTTCCATGTGAAGATTGTAGTAGTTAATTCCTCAACTTGGGAGGTTAACTTAGACTCTCTCTGTTGAGAGTCTCTGAGATGCTGTCAAAGCAGAGTCCTTTTATCATCAGCAACAAGTAACTCCAAATTTTCAGCTCGCACATTTTCAAGTGTAAGAAAGAGTTCAGAGTTCTTGCTCCTTAGTTGATCAGACTCTGCTGAAGCAATTCTCAGCAATCTTCTATATCTATGCCACTGAGATGCAACATCCTTAAGCAAGGAACGCAACTCAGCTTCAGAAATATCAAGAGAGTCAAAATCAAATACCTCAGCAAGGTCGACCTCCTTGCTTGTCTCAAATTCTCTAGCCATTAAGCAGAGGTTGGCTACTTCTGGTCCTGAGTCTTCTGAATCACTGTCACTGTCAATCCATGACTTTTCAGCAAGAAGACCCTTGTCTTTCTTGAAGTTTGAATTGTTCTTTTGCTGATATTTCTTCTTGTAGTACTCTTTTCCCTTACTTTTGTTGTCAGCAGGGAATTTCCTTTCTTCTCTTGCTAAACTTCGGCAGTCAGCAGCGTAGTGGCCCAGCTTCTTGCAATTGTAACATAGATCCTTTGATGGATCTCTCTTGCTGCTGCATGTGTTTCTTCTGAAGTTTCCTTTATCCATTTTCATGAACCTTCTGACTTTCTGGCCAGCAAAGCCATATCTTCATCACTATCAGCGGACTCTGAGTCGGAATCTGCTTGTTGCTTTGGCTCAGCAGCCTTCAATGCAACTCCTCTATCCTTTTTCCTTGGCTCTGAAGTGGCATCCCTTTGAGCCAACTCCATTTCGTATGTAAGCAGGTTTCCGTATAGTTGTTGTAGATCAGTAGTATGCAAATTCCTTAACTCCTTCACAGCAGTGGTTTTAGGATCCCACTGCCTTGGTAGCAATCTCATGAACTTGAGATTTATGTCCTTTGTGTCATAGGTCTTCCCTAGAGCACGCAAATTGTTGACCAGGACAGTAAATCTTTCGTACATAGCAGTGAGATTCTCCTCTTGCTGCATGCTGAACATTTCATATTGTTGAATAAGCAGGGATTGCTTATTTTCTCTAACTTCTATGGTTCCTTCATTGAGAACCAGCAAGGCATCCCAAACCTCTTTAGCAGAGGTACAGTTGGACACACTTTCAAACATTTCTTCTTCAAGAGCCATGAAGAGAATGTTCATTGCTTTCTTGTTGTATCCTACTAATTACTTTTCTTCATCAGTCCATTCCTTCCTTTGCTTAGGAATGAGCTTATTTGGATCATCAGCAGATAGTTTCTTTGGAATGTAGGGTCCAACTTTTATTGCTTCAAATAGTTCCTCATCAATGACATCCATGTATACCTATATTCTCAATTTTAAGTTAGCAAATCTCTCTCTTGTACACATAGGGGGCTTGCCACCAAAATCACTTCTTAAAGCCATTAGAAAATTTAAGTTAGGATCATCTCAAGCTTTAGGGCTTAGCAAAGAGTGTTAAGCTCTGATACCACTTGTTAGGTCCCAAAGAGTAAAAATACTAGAAGGGGGGTTGAATAGTGTTTTTCAAAATTAAGTTTTGCTTAGAAAACTTTACCAATTTAAAACATTTCTTGCTTATAAAGGAGTTTCTTATGTTTTGAAAAAGTTTAGCAGCGGAATTAGTTTAAGCAAAATACCCCTTTGTTTTTGTAGCAAAGGTTAATGGCTAGAAGTAGTAAAAAAAAATAAGTCTTTGCTAAGAGAGTTTATCTAAGATCAAAGCAAAGCACAAATAAAGCAAGCAAGCAATATGAAAGATAAGCAGGAGCAGAGATAGAATTTTTATAGTGGTTCGGACTAAGCCTACTCCACTCTTCTTCTCTTTTACTTAAGAAGTCTATCACTAGAACTTTGTTCACACAGAACAATCAGCAGGAGGACACTTAGTCCAATTTACAATAGGTTATTTAGACCAACTTAGCAGGAGGACACTTAGTCCAATTTAGTCACACAGACTCTAAGCAGATTTGAGAAAATCTTGCTTCCTATCTTCAAGTAGATTGCTCCTTAGTTGAGCAGATTGATAGCACTTGTTCAAGCTTTATGATGTCTTGCTGAAATCTTTAATGTGTCAGAGAGGTTGTTCAGACTTTGCTCAGTTGGTTGGAGGTTGGTTGTTAGTCATAAATGAAATTTATGACTTCTATTTATACTTCTCCAAAAGATCTATCCGTTGGGAATTTGAAATAGATCCGTTGGAGTGTACTGTCCTTGATGTGACTTGTACCTTTTCAGCATTCCTTGCTTAGTTCAAAAAGATAGCCGTTATTTTGTCTTCTAGTGTCTTTCAAAAGAGTTTCCTAGAAGTTGACTAAGCAGGGGTTAACTTTTCTAACAATCTTGACTTTGATAAGCAAAGGATCTTGCTTACTTAGGTCCTTGCTTATTTCCATTCTAAACAGGACTATACTTGGAAAATTCTTCATGTCTTCAGAATCCTTCATAGCAGGCTTATCAAATCAGCAGACTTCAATGGTGATCAAAACTCCTTGCTTAACTACAAATTATATCCACCTAACAAGTTGGATATTTTTCTAAGTCCTTTTACAATACTTAAGCAAAGACTATATTACATCATCAATTCTTATATATTGAACAATAAATAAAAGTTTAAGCAAGGATAATATAAGCAGGGGTGCAACAACAAAAACAAATGATAGACTTGCTTGCCCTAGAAATAGAAGAATGGCTTAAGGCAAAATTAAAAGAAGAGCAAGATCTCATAAAGAAATGGACCAATCCCTCAAAAATTGTGAGGGAAACAACTAAAAAATATAGTACTAGTCAGACTGAAGGACTAGGCTATAACAAGGTCTAAGACAAGCAACAATGATTGAGGAATTGTCAATCACTGGAACAAGTAAAGCTAGCACTAGCAAGAGTACTCCAATAACTATTGTCCACACTTTTAAGAAAATAAAATTTGTCATACTATTGGCTACTGAGGAAAAAGCTAAGGAGAAAGTGTTAGAAGAAAGAGTGATTCAGTTAGAAAAGAAGTTGAATGATTCAAAAGCCAAAAGCTCCAATCAGAAGAAAATTGACTCATCAAAGGATATAAAGCAAAGTAACTCATCAGAGGATAATAAATTATAGAAGAACAAGAATGGTAAGAACGAAATTAACAAATATACTAATTATTCTCCTATCATTAATGCTCCTATGAAAGAATGTTGGAAGTGTGGGAACTCTAACCACCTTGCCTTTAAATGTTAGAGTGCTCATAGGAACATACATGCTAAATATTTAAATGTCAAAGTGCTCTTAGAATTGTTAGAACTTGTAATTGTATTAGAACCTGAAGTTATTGTAACTAATAGTTCACTCTATGATATATGTAAAATATTACTGTAAGAGAGTAATTTAAAGTCTACAATAAGAGACTACCAGGAATGCATTTTGAGAGTTCAACAAAGTTGAAGTTAGCCAAGCCTATCGGAGACTAAGAATTAGCCTATTGGAGACAGAATAAGCCTATCAGAGACTAAGAACTAGTCTATTAGAGACTAAGGATTGCACTATCGGAGACTATTGTTGAAGTTGTAAGAGACTAAGGTAAAGTGACTCTCAAATGCAGTGAAGAGTCCTAAGCTGATTAGAGCTCTGAATTAAACAAGGAAGCCAACCAAGATCCATAACAGAGTCAAAATCAGGATTAACAATCAATTTATTCATTTTGTAATAACGCAACAAAATCTGAGAGATTTTGAGAAGCAAGTTTTCATAACTTGAGAAGCCAATCAATCCTAATTGTGACTCTATTATGGATCTTGGTCAGATTCCTTATTTTAATTCAAAGCTCTAACCAACTTAAAACTCTTCACTGTATCAGAGAGTAACTTTGCCGTAGCCTCTTACAGCTTCAACAATAGTCTCTGATAGTGCAATCCTTAATCTTTGATAGACTAGTTCTTAGTCTCTGATAAGCTAATTCTTAGTCTCTGATAGACTTAACTAACTTCAACTTTGTTGAACTCTTCAAATGCATTCTTGGTAATCTCTTACAGTAGACTTTAACTTACTCTCTTACAATGAGATTTTACATATATTAGAGAGTAAGCTCTAGATACAATAACTTCAGGTTCTAGTACAATTTCAAGTTTTAATAATTCTAAGTGTGGCGGCCCCGAAAATCTCATACTGAACTTCGGGTACCGTCAATAATTGCCAAAATAATATCATCCAAACATGTATATTATTAAATAAGAGAAATAATAGTAATCTCTATTACATTATCCCAAAATAATTGTCTAATAGTGAAGTTAGTGAGGGCCCATACAGGCCTTACAATCTAAACATCTCTATAATAACCTCACGCTTCACTCTTCCTCTAAATGCCATCCACAGGAAAGCGATCAAGAAGCATTTATCATGCCATTTTTGTTTTGCCCTTATTAGACGGCTCGACCTTCTCGCCATAACCTGTAAAATTATTATAATGGCAGACGTAGTCAAAGCCAAAATCTTTTATCTGCGAGGGTTCGGTTACTGATGCCTCGGTTTTCGTCCCCTATCATTCCTAAGCCCGAGGTGACAGGCAGATGCATCCCACTAGCCTTTAGTTACTCACACGGATATACTTTACAAGTATGGGGTGAGAAAAATTACATATTTTTATATCTGTATAGGATTTACCTTGGTGTGTTATCAAATTTAAATAGCTAACTTCCGCCCAAAGAATGCTTGATTCTAGTAAAATATTTTTCACGTACATCAAATCAATAAATGGTACGTTACTTATCTTTGAAGATATTGAACTTGAATAAGATATGACATAACATCGGATACTTACGTATATTGAATGAATGATAATACGTATTAAATGAAAAAAATAGAGTGAGTATATACTTACCTTTGTCCTTAACTATTTCTGAATCAAATCACTGGTGAGTCGAAGACTCTGTAAAAGATGCATATTAACATAACATGAGAAATTTATGCCTTGGATATAGATATGTGAATGCGCATATATGATGTCCTTATATTTTTAATGTTTTAATTTGACATCTGAAATGTTGAGGTTTATCAAATAATTAATATTATCTTAAGTAATTGAAGAAAGTAATATTTTACATCTTAAAACTAGATTGCGCATCAGGGGATAGTCACTGCAACATAAAAGTGGTCATCAGGGGGTAACCATTAGGGGATGCATTTGTTCGTCAGGGGATGTCTTACCTGTCAAGGGATAAATTACCCGTCAGGGGATAATTCACACATTAGAGGATAATTTGCCCGTCAGGGGATAATTCGCCCATCAGGGGATAATTTATCATTAGTGGATAAATTGGTCATCGGTGGATAAATTTTGTTCATCGTCAAACTCAGTGGTAATCCATTTGACTACCGTCAAAGTCACTTAACTAGCACCAAACTCGTCGGTGGATAAATTGTTCAGGGCCAAACTTAACTAGTCAACGTCAAACTCATCGATGGATAAATTGTTCATTTTCCCATTGGAGACTAAGAAAAATTGCTCATTAGATACTAACAAAATTTGCTCATCAGAGACTAACTTTTAACCTATCAGAGACTAATTTCATACTATCGGAGATTAAGTTAGAACGTGTTTCTGCTACATAGGAGGACTTTTTCATTCTTTAATGGATGGTGTTATCAATAGATAACCTTACATAGAGCATTCCCTCATCAACTTACCCGCGGTGTGTGTCATTTCTTCTCACAAGACCCACATTCATACACGATTGAAAACTTTCTAATGCAGTCTACTATGGCTTTTATAGTTGCAGAGTCATGTAGTTCTTGATGTCTTATTCTATTTTTAGAGGGGTTGAGAAAGAAAATGTGAGTACTTCTTAATGTTATGAACACTACTAGACTCCGAGAACTCTGATCGCCTAATACACAAGTATGGCGTGTTAACTACTGATATAGAAAATGCTTAAAAGTTAATATAGTTGGTACGTTTCAAAAAAAACAATAACTCCTGATGTTATGGGTATGTTTTAAAACATGTTTTTTAAACAAAGTGTTTTACAATCATGGCATGAATAAAAGGACAAAATAGTACAGAAAAAGAGCAGAACTTTAATATAGTGCTCTTACCTCTTTGGCTTTAAAGAAGAAGTTAAAAGTTTGGGCTGCTCTTGAGAAGGACAGTTGCTCTTGAAAGTGAACTTGAAATTTATGTGGGTGGTCGACTGTATAGAAATTTATGGGAGTGGGGCTAGGGTTGAACTCTAAATGATATATTTATATGACTTGCCAAACAACAAGAGCCATTGGATCATTTTTGGTGAATAGTTATCAGTCGTTGGCTGTATTGGGTAATAAATTCCTTAGAATTAAGTGATTTTCTAGATTGGTCGGTGTTGCGGCTGCCAAAAGTCAGTCAATCACCTATCATAGCTGACAATCTATTGGACGAAAATCCTCCTCCCATTGGTGCTTTATGCAACACTCTTTCCTTAAAGAAATATATTTAAAAACATAGTTAGACAGATATCTAAGAATGTACTGTTGGAGTTGCTTTATTAGCCATGGATCACGTGCAACTCCAACCCTGATATAATATAATTATATCATTTGTACATATCAGTCATTGGTCAATAATACACACAAGTAATATTTACTATTATTTCTTGTTACTACTTGATTAAAATAATTATTTAAAGATTTGAGTTGAAAATGTATTATTTTCCTTTGGACATCACATTGCCATAGAAACTTTTGTTCAAGATATGAATTAATTATTCATACAGAATGTAAATTAATCCTTGATACATAATATGAATTAATCATTCATACAACATATTCCTATATTTATTTTCGGGTTCTCATACTAAGTATTATACATCATCATCAAATTCTATAATTCTTAACAAGATAAGTGCCAGAAAGGAGAATTGAAAGAATGTTGATTTAGGTATAAGATTGATATGTGCATTGTTGGGGTTTCGACAAATAAAACGCACCGGAAAAAAAAAACCCTAACCCGATGATCCATGCGAAACAATTTAATACATATGGTCTAAGATTTTATCGATTAAAATTGCAGAATTCGAAACTTTGATGAGGGTGTTGATCGTCTCCGAATCTTTAACGCAATCCAACTAGACGGCGCCTCTATGGTATCCACACAAATAATCCACGACTGTCTTATGATCCGAAGCAAGGAGAATTGTTGTACTAGTTGTTAAATATGTTTATCTCTCTGTCTCTCCCTTAACTCTAGTCTCTCTCTTATAAGCAGCTAAGGTTTTTCCGAAAATGTAAGTAAGAGGGAACAACTGATTGTTTTCCCAGTGAGATGCCAAACATGTATCTGTACAAAAACAAAGCCAATCTGTTCCAGTTCAAAAACCTGCTCCATCAAAACTTCCAAGCTCTGATGAGCTACAAGCAATGATAGACAGGATATTGAGGAAACATTCTGATCTTCAAGCAGCAACAGCAACAACAAAAGCAGCAGCAACAACAACAACAACAACAACAACAACAACAACATCTCTTTCTTCCACTGCACAAGCCCCACACCAGAAAGACAAAGGCAAGGGGATCATGGTTGATGAATCAAAGAAGCAAATTTTAACTCAACCAGGACAACCCAAGCTATTGGGGGATGCCACGAAGACTGCTCACTTTCCCACCCCTATTGAACTTGATCTAGGAGGGAAAGTTGAGTTAGTTAATCCTCTAGATCCAAGATTGATAAATGTTGATGCAATGCTTGCTCAGAAACTTCAACAAGAAGAAGACATGGCTGCAGAACAAGAAAAGAAGGAGGATGAGGCTAAAAAGAAGAAATACTCAACAAAGAAAACAAGTGCACGGAAGGTAACCATGACCAAGAAAAGAACTTTAAGAATAAAATCTACACATCAAGAATCTCCAAGGAGAACTGAGACTGCCTTGGTGGTTGTAAGTGGACCAACAAAGCCATGAACAGCTCCATCAAGGAAGCCTTATAAAGTTAAGATGGCCAGTACAAGTGAAATGATCAAGGCATTGAAAAAGAATACAAGGTATATTAACCTGGTCAAGGGTGTAAACGACAAAGATTCACTTTATATCTTTTTCAAAGATGGAGATTCTGTAAAGTATGCTAAGCCAGACTTGGAGGGGCAATCAAAAGAAGATTTGGAATGGTTGTTGACTGTAGTACTTGAAACTTCAAAGCTCAACATGGAATTTCAAAACCAGATCAAGAAGGCAATAAATGAGATAAAGAGTGTGGACAAAGTGTCAGCCGATCTTCCTAAGCCAGCACCTCTTGGATTGTGGTATGAGACTTTCCATGGTGATAAAGTATTTTTCAACTACAACAGTGATATCAACAAAGTGAGTGAAAATCATATTGAAGGATTCATCAAACTTCTCAAGAATGCAAAAGAAGCAACTGAAGTTGTTCTCAAAAAGCTGTTGATGGAAAGGTTAGAACAATTAAGGGAAAACAGAATGAAAGATAACAGTTGTTGAGCTAAAGGTATGTTGTTTGCTGTAAAAGTTTTTTTAGTGGAAGCTGAACAACAGATCAAAGATCTTAGTTCAAAATACATTTGTAGTTAACAATTCTTTATTCTTTTCCTAAGTAATTGTAATGTTGAGTTTTGACATCATCATCAACCTTGAAATTATGCTTATCATTCTGATATTCATAATTAGGGGGAGATTGTTAGGTTTTAGAACATTTGATGATGATTGTCTTTAGATTACTTAGAGTACAAATGTATAGAAAGTGTTAATTAGTAACAATGAAGTTTTGTAGCCAGCAGTTATCTCTTTGTTTATAATTCATTCATTCTTTGTAAAGAGATATAATTATTTCTTATTTGTAAGTAACTGCTGGAATGGACTATCAAAGCTTCAGCAAGTCAAAATATGTATTTGATCCGTTGGAGTTTAACAAAAAGGCTTGTCGGAGACTAGGAAAAGTTGTCGAAGACTAAGGTTTACGTCATCAGAGACTAAGTCTAAAGGAGTCAAAGACTAAAGCTTGCGTTATCGGAGACTAAAGTTAAAAGCATCAGAGACTAAGCTGACGTCATCGGAGACTAAGCCTTAAAGCATCGGAGACTAAATAACTCTATCGGAGACTACACAATCTGACGTCATCAGGGACTAAAAGCACTAGAGATTAATTGATGACGTCACCAAAGACTAAAGATGAAGCATCAGGGACTAAACGTGATTTATTTCCTGAAAGATACAGAGTTTGAATTGAATAAGGATTGTCTTCCACGTAAAGCAAGATATTATTGAAGACGTAGCTGGAAAGGAAACTAACCAGAAATCTTTTCCTAATAAAAAAAAAGGAAAGATTGTATTTGATTCAAATAAGGAAGCTGAATTTTATTCAGAATAGGAACTGAGTTAATAGTAATTCAGTTGTTAGAGAAGCTGTAATTAGTTTTACAGAGAATAGTAATTTGAAGCTGTATAGGTTTTTCATAGTTTGTATCTTTTCCTATACAGAATAGAAAAGAAGCTGATGATCACATTGTTGTGATTGTTAGAATTTGTAAATAGTTGTGAAATCAATATAGCAATTGTTTATAAATTGATTTGAGTTCTTGTTCTTTATATTCCGCAAGAAAATTTAATTTCTTAAAGAACAAGTAATTCGAAAAGTATTCAAAGAACTTGTATTCACCCCCCCCCCCCCCCCCTCTACAAGTTCTTCAAAGTTTTCTCACAAGTCTTTTAGTTTTTTTATCCCTAACCCAAATTGATTAATTTCATATTGAGAAATATTTTGAAAGATTTAAAAATTTGTTGTCCCAGTGTCCACACCATGGAATTGAAAAATGGAGACTTTGTCAAATTGTTTATGAAGGCTTAGATTATCAAACTAGAACCATGGTTGAATCCATGTGTCAAGGTGAATTTATGGCTAAAAGTGATGAACAAGCTTGGCAATTTTTAGAGGATTTAGCCAAGTCAAAATGTGTATTTGATCCGTTGGAGTTTAACAAAAAGGCTTGTCCGAGACTAGGAAAACTTGTCAGAGACTAAGGATTTTTTATCTATCAGAGACTAGTTTTGCATGTCGGAGACTAAGGCTTACGTCATCAGAGACTAAGTCTAAAGGAGTCGAAGACTAAAGCTTGCGTCATCGGAGACTAAAGTTAAAAGCATCAGAGACTAAGCTGACGTCATCAGAGACTAAGCCTTAAAGCATCGGAGACTAAATAACTCTATCGGAGACTACACGTTATCAAATCAAATCAAATCATATTGAGAAAATTGATTAATTTCAGTCCTTATTTTGGCAGTTTTGACTAACGTGTGAAGATTAATGTTAGGTTTTAGAACATTTGATGATGATTGTCTTTAGATTACTTAGAATACAGTTGTATAGAAAGTGTTAATTAGTAACACTGAAGTTTTGTAGCTAGCAGTTATCTCTTTGATTGTAATTTGTTTATTCTTTGTAAAGAGATATAATTATTTTTTATTTATAAGTAACTGCTGTAATGGTGTATCGAAGCTTCAAAAAGTCGAAGTGTGTATTTGATCCGTTAGAGTTGGAAAAAAAGGCTTATCGGAGACTAGGAAAACTTGTCAGAGACTAAGAATTTTTTATCTATCGGAGACTAGTTTTGCCTGTCGGAGACTAAGGCTTACGTCATCAGAGACTAAGTCTAAAGGAGTCAGAGACTAAAGCTTGCGATATCGGAGACTAAAGTTAAAAGCATCAGAGACTAAGCTGACGTCATCGGAGACTAAGCCTTAAAGCATCGGAGACTAAATAACTCTATCGGAGACTACACAATCTGACGTCATCAGGGACTAAAAGCACTAGAGATTAATTGATGACGTCACCAAAGACTAAAGATGAAGCATCAGGGACTAAACGTGATTTATTTCCTGAAAGATACAGAGTTCGAATTGAATAAGGATTGTCTTCCACGTAAAGCAAGATATTATTGAAGACGTAGCTAGTAAGGAAACTAACCAGAAATCTGTTCCTATCAAAAAGGAAAGATTGTATTTGATTCGAATAAGGAAGCTGAATTTTATTCAGAATAGGAACTGAGTTAATAGTAATTAAGTTGTTAGAGAAGCTGTAATTAGGTTTACAGAGAATTGTAATTTGAAGCTGTATAGGTTTTTCATAGTTTTGTATCTTTTACTATACAAAATAGTAAAGAAGCTGATGATCATGTTTATTATGATTGTTATAATTTGTAATCAGTTGTGAAATCAATATAGCAATTGTTTATAAATTGATTTGAGTTTTTGTTCTTTATATTCCGCAAGAAAGTTTAATTTCTTAAAGAACAAGAAATTCGAAAAGTATTCAAAGAACTTGTATTCAACCCCCCCTTCTACAAGTTCTTGGCATCTCACTGGGAAAACAATTAATCTTGGGGATAAAGATCTATTGAGATAGATCTAAGAGGATGCTAGGTTTGACCTAAAGAAGGTACATTAATTCAATGCTAAAGAGGTTTAGCATGGAAAACTCCAAAAGAGGACTCATACCGATGAGCCATGGAGTTCATCTCTCTAAGAAAATGTCTCCAAAGACAATTGAAAATAAAAATTACATGAGTAAGATACCATATGCTTCGGCTATTGGATCTATCATGTATGGGATGATATGTACGAGGCCTAATGTTGCTTACGCACTTAGTGTAACAAGCAGATATCAAGCCGATCCTGGAGAGGAACACTGGAAGGCAGTGAAAAACATCCTAAAGTACTTAAGAAGAACTAAGGATGTATTTCTTGTCTATGGTGGGTCAGATTTGAAACTAGAGGGCTTTACAGACTCAAGTTTTCAAACTGATCAAGATGACTATAAATCCGTGTCAGGGTATGTATTTACCTTAAACGGTGGTGCAGTGAGTTGGAAGAGTTCCAAACAGCAAACAGTTGCTGACTCAACGACAGAGGCAGAGTACATAGCTGCGAGTGAAGCTGCAAAGGAGGCTATTTGGATGAAGAAGTTCATTACAGAACTAGGTGTGGTTCCTAGCATTGAAGGACCAGTGCCTTTATATTGTGATAACACTGGAACTGTTGCACAAGCTAAAGAACCTAGGTCTCATCAGAAATCCAAACATGTGTTGCGGTGCTTTCATTTGATTAGAGAAATCATTGAGAGAGGAGACGTCACCGTTGAGCGTGTGGACTCTCAGAACAACATTGCAGATCCATTTACTAAAGCATTATCTCAGCAGCAATTTGATCGCCACTTAAAGAAGATGGGTATTAGATACCAGGGCGATTGGCTTTAGTGCAAGTGGGAGATTGAAAATAATATGCCCTCAAGCCAATCACGTTAGACGTGATGGAGCATTTATTTTGTAATCTTATTTATTTATTAATAAAAGAATTATTTATTCAAAGGCATTTATTTATATGTTTAAGTTGTTAAATATATTAACCCATAGTTTAGAGTTATATTTTAGGATCATGATGAGATGATGCTAATGAGATCTAAAATATGTTAACTCGAAACTAAAAATATTCCTAATCGTAGGATCACTAATAAGGGTGTTAGTGAATCTGAAAAGATTAGTACATACTGTGCTTGCTCTTAACAAGAGGATGATTGATCTCATAATCATTTGTGTGACGACATTAAAGTAAGTATGTAGGTGCTTATTAGAGAATAAGTTCACTGAACGTGACTCGCTTAAATGAACACCTAATGGAGTTTTACCTGCTTGTCAATAGGAGTTCATCTAGTGATAGTTGTACAAGTGATCCTTAGACTTGAGATCGTTGCGGTTATCTTATGTACACTAAATTATACTTTGTTATATATCTTAACTCAAGCAGTGTATATAAGTGTATGTTCGGGTATAATAAAGTGTACATGGAGATAAGTGAATGATCAACAAAGGATCTACCGCTTCCAGTAAAGGGAGAGAATGTCCTATGCGATTCCATTAGTGACAACTTCGGAATCTCTGGCCAGAGTAAAATGATAATTAGAATGTGTTTCTAATTAACATTATATTGAGTTGTGAATCTATGAATCGGAATGCATATGATTAAATAAAATAAGACTTGACAGTAATTCCATGTCTTATAATTAATCGGAACATTGTGTGGTAGAAGGATTGAATTGTACGGTAACTATTCACTGAGTAGGTTCTTTGTGATTAAACGTTGATTTCATATTATCTAGATAGTCATGATATGCTGAGAGGTATCCCTCATGATATAAAATAACTATAATTAATATAATTAATTATATTTAATGAATTAAAGTGTTTAATTCGTATAAATAAAATTAGAATAGTTCTAATTTAATTTATTTCTACAACCGGCTTGATATTGAACCTAAAGGGTCACACCATAAAAGGGAAATAATAAATTATGAAGATATTGGGAAATAATAATAATTAAGTAATTTAATTTGTACCATGGTGGAATAAATTAAATAGCTTAATATTTATAATTTACTATTTTAGAAATACTAATTATAAATAAATAAGAATTATTCTTATATTATTATTATTTAATAAATAATCCATTTCCTAAGTAGTCTAGGAATTAGATTAAAAAGTGGTGTTATTATTTAATAATAAAGAATCCAATTTCTAAATGGTTTAGGAATTAGATAATGGAGTTTTATTATTATTTAATAAACAACCAATTCCTAAATGGTTTAGGAATTAGTTTAGGGGTTGTCTATATAAGGAGACTTATAATAGATTAAACCCTAATGGTCATAATAATTGGTAGTCTCCATAATATTTGTCACCAAAATATTGTGAGAGAAATCCAATATTCTTCATAATCAAAATTCTCTGGTGGATCACCTTTAGAGTACTACACACTTGAGTAGTAAACGTTGGATCTAGTGGAACAATCAAGAACGTGGAATAAATTACAAGATGGATCAAGGTGATCGATTGGAGCGTGAAGGATAAAGATTGCGGTGTTAATTCGTACGTAAAGATTCTACATCAACGTCGTAGAATTTACAACGGTATGATTTTAATCCTTCCTCAATTAATAATATTGTATAAGGTGATTCCTGAGATTGCAGAAAAATTTTAAATTGCTATTTTCATGCTTTCATTTCGTTGTCTATATTTTTTCTGCACTAACAGTGGTATCAGAGCATCTTTTTAAGCATCAAGTTTTTATTTTGCAGGAAAATAATTAAATAAAAGAGTTATGTGAAAATAAGATTTCCCAAGATACAATTTGAAGAATTTAAGACTCTTTCAAGAATGAACCTGGCAAGTTGAAGAAATCTCCACTACTTGAAGAAATATTTTCCAAATCAAATATGCTTAAAAGAATTTAAAAAATAACGTGTGAAAAAATAACGTTAATCAACTACAATCTTTCCTTTTTGATAGGAACATATTTCTGACTTGTTTCCTTACCAGCTACATCTTCAATAATATCTTGATTTACGTGGAAGACAATCCTTATTTAATTCGAACTCTGTATCTCTCAGGAAATAAATAACGTTTAGTCCCTGATGCTTCATCTTTAGTCTTTGATCGTTTAGTCCCTGATGACGTGAGATTGTGTAGTCTCCGATAGAGTTATTTAGTCTCCGATGCTTTAAGGCTTAGTCTCTAATGACGTCAGCTTAGTCTCTGATGCTTTTAACTTTAGTCTCCGATGACACAAGCTTTAGTCTCCGACTCCTTTAGACTTAGTCTTTGATGACGTAAGCCTTAGTCTCCGACAGGCAAAACTAGTCTCTGATAGATAAAAAATCCTTAGTCTCTGACAAGTTTTCCTAGTCTCCGACAAGCTTTTTTGTTAAACTCCAACGGATCAAATACACATTTTGATTTGGCTAAATCCTCTAAAAATATGACTGTTGTTGTTGTTGTTGTTGCTGTTGCTGCTTGAAGATCAGAATGTTTCCTCAATATCGTATCCATCATTGCTTGTAGCTCATCAGAGCTTGGAAGTTTTGATGGAGCAAGTATTTGAACTGGAACAGATTGGCTTTGTTTTTGTATAGATACATATTTGGAATGACCACTCTCCCCCTTTTTGACATCAACATCCTTAGGTTGAGAGGAGGTGGCCAAATATGGAATGGCCTGCATCAATAGCTGTTCCATTCTGTCTTGTTTGCTGATCAGGAGTTGGATATTGGCTTATAAGGCTTGAAGCCGACTGTCAGTCTTGGACTTGTCCTTGATAAGAGTATCAATTGCAGAGACAATCCTCCTTGGCAAGTGTCCTTCATAGCTCCTTCGAATATTATCAGTCTCAATATCCATTTACTGCTTCATCTCCTTGACTGCTGCAATTATGCCAATAGCTAGAAAGTTGTGAAACTTGGTATGTTTCTTGTCCACTTTGGTTATTTCTTCAAATAAGTCCTTGGGAGATGGGACAATGGCTGTTGACCCTGTAATGGTCAGATAATCCTGCTTGAGCTGAGCGGCTGCATCCTCTAGAGTATTTGAGTATGTGGCATCAAGCCATTCATTAATATTTTCTTCTGTAGGTGGTTCAGACACAAGTTCATCTGGAAGCCTTGTCTTCAATGCATAAATGTGGTCTTGTCTTTGTTGTAGACCATATAACATTTCAAAGTCTGCATTGGACATCTCAGATAACACATTTAATGTTGCATCCCCTGTGCTTGAAGTGTTCCCAGTGTCTTCTGTTTGAATATTTGTGGAGGGAGCAGAAGAAACTTGAGCTTCTTGTGAGCTGAGTTCAACAGGTTGTAAAAATTCACCTGCTGAAAATTTCTCTCTTTTATTTTGTTCAAGGATCTCATCCTTGCTCACACCCTTTCCTTTTGCCTAGGGTTGGGTACCCAGCTTCTCTTGCTCTCCTTTTTCCAAGCTTTCTAGAGCTTGACTATCTTGTATATATTTGTATTCTCTCCTTTTTCCAGGACAGGAGCCTGACTCTCACTATTTATTCTCACAACCTCACTCATTTGGATAGGTGCACTCTGTCCTATAGAAGTGGGGGTTTGAGAAGTACTTGTGACGGCATGGATAGGGGGTTCCCTTTGTATATCTTGGGCTAGGGATCTATCCATGGAATATGTTTGAGAGCTTGTCTCGAGTATTGGCTCCTCTTCGGAAAAATCAAGAGAATTTAAATGTGTAATTTCAAAAGAATCAAGTATGGGAAAAGAAGGAGAAGAATGTACAGTGTGGAGTGTTAGCTATTCCTTAGACATTGAAAATTAAGGAACATCAAGGGAGGACTCTGTGTGTGCACTCCTTGTGTCACTCTGTTCTTTTATTATCTCTCTTTGGGGTTCCTCTTATTGGTGAACAAGAGGTTGTGCAGACTATGTACAGTGTGTTCCTAGTTGGGAACTTTCTTCAATGTCAACATACTTTTGGGAGGATGGTGACAGTTCATTGTTTGTCCTTATAACCTCCATTGCTTGTTGGGAAGCAATGGATTGCTTTTGGCTAAGGGTTATTGATCACTTCTTTATCTGAAGTGGTACTTCAGCTTCTAGTTCTCCCTCATCCTCACTTACTCCTTCAATTATTTTTCTTTTTATTGGGAGCTTCTTGGCTGTTTTTGTTTTTAAAACCACAGTCTTTTGGGAAACTGTGGAGGGGGCTATGGATTGTTGTTGTGAAGTGGTTGGAGGATTAATGGGGTTTTGGCTTTCAATATCCTCAAAGAATTGCAAAGAATAAAGATTTGGAAGCTTGTTAATGAGAATAGATCTCATGACAGGAGGGAAAAATAAGGGTACCTTTACCTTTGCAGATTTATGCTTCACATCAATAAAAATTCTTTTACTCTGCAAAACAGTTGGTACAACTTGCAATCCAGTAATATTAAGGTTAGGAATTAGATAATAAGCAATCATCATCAAAAACCTAGCATAATAAATTTTATGTTTATTACCAGATTTTAGTTTTACCAAAAGGTTTTGCAAAATTAAAAGCCCAATGTTTAGATGTCTATCTTACAACACACTAAAGGCAATTTGTTGTGTGAGTGTAGTGATAGCATCATAGCCACTGCATTTAGAAGTCAAAGCTTTTGTAATAATGTCAAAGAACAATGATCACTCTTGCCTTAGATGGGGTCGTGTAATAGACCCAACAAAACTAATTTCAGCAGAATAATGCAAGTTTTTAAACATAAAAAAAAGTTCTTCATCAGAGGCAGGGGAGTCAAAGTTATCATATACAGGTAAGTGTAAAGCATTATTAACAACGGTATGGTCGATATTATAAATAGTGTTATCATACCTGAAACTTACCACAGGAGAGTCAGTGTTCTCATCCTAGATGGTTGCAGTGGTCCACATAGCCGTGATGACTTCAGCGGCTTAGATGGGAGCTTCATAAATGGCATATAATAGAGTGGAGTTCTGAAGGAAATCCACGAAGGGGTGATACTGTGCTCCAAATTCATCCTTATTAGTCACCCATGCATGGTTAGTCTTTATGAAATCGAAATCTCCAAACTGGAAATAGACTGTTTTAGCGGTCATTTGAAGAGATCTGTGAACTTTGAAGAAACTTGAAATAGGGTTAGGTTGCAGAGAATTTGCAGAGAAAAAATAATTTCAAAGCTTTGAGAGATTGTGATTGCAAATGTGTTTGATTTTACTTTTAGCAAAGTATAAGAAACGTTTGCAATTCTAAAGATAGTGAACCATTTTTTATCGTGGGTAGGATAACTACTAGATTACCCTTGATCGGAGATTGCCCTAATCTCTGATAAGGTCACTCATAAGAGACTAAACCCGATTAGTCTCCGATAGTTCATTTTTGATTAAGTCAGAGACTAACCAAAAATGACGTCGGGAACTAAGGTAGTCTATAATAGTTCAATTTCTAATTCAGTCGGGGACTAATTAAAAACAACTATCGGGGACTAGTTAGTCTCCGATAGTTCAAATTTTTAATTCAGTCGGGGACTAATTAAAAACACTATCAGCAACTAACATAGTCTTTTTCTCTTAAGCTTTCAGGGACTAAGAAAATGTAGTCCCTGCTATAATTTTGTTCTTCAAAACATTTCCAACAATCAATTTAATGATTATTAGATTCAAAAATTCTATTATTTGATAACAGCTACATCCTAGAAATTAAATTCTAGCTTCTAAAATTCTGTTTAATTAAAAAAACAGCTACATTCCAGAAATTTAATTCTAGATTCTCCCAACTAAACAACTTGTTTTTAAAATTTAATCAATTTTTAGAGGCATAATTCAACATTCCTAATTCAGAAACTAATCTAGAAAAAGTAGATTCATCTAAAGGTTTTGTGAATATGTCTGCAAGTTGTTTATCAGTTGTTACCTAGTGTAATTCGATATTACCTTCACTTACATGTTCTCTTATGAAGTGATATCTAATATCTATGTGTTTTGTTCTTGAATGTTGCACTGGATTTTCTGTTATTGCTATGACACTATTATTATCACAATAAATAGGAATTTTGGATAATGACATACCATAGTCTAGGAGTTGATTCTTGATCCAAAGGATTTGAGCACAACAACTCCCAACTGCGACGTATTCAGCTTCTGCTATTGAAGTAGAAACTGAATTTTGTTTCTTGTTAAACCAAGAAACAAGTCTGCCTCCAAGAAGTTGGCAGCTTCCACTTGTGCTTTTCCTATCAAGCTTGTAACCTGTATAGTCAACACTAGTTTAAAATCAGATT
Source organism: Centella asiatica (assembly GCA_014636745.2). Taxonomy (NCBI): domain Eukaryota; kingdom Viridiplantae; phylum Streptophyta; class Magnoliopsida; order Apiales; family Apiaceae; genus Centella; species Centella asiatica. Next base: position 1,171,888 of record CM025780.1, read on the forward strand.
CTTTGGGATACCATAAACCAAGGTTTAGGGTACCCTTTAGATATCTTTTGTATGGAGGTATTTTACCCAAGTATACCTCGTGTGAACATCCACAATAACCAAAGCATATCTATTTCTTAAGATTGACATCACATTCACTTGACCAAGTATACCTTGTGTGATCACTCTTTTGTTTCCCTTTCTGGCATGAATCACACAATCCATCTTGTGTAAATTCCAACTGTGGAATGCCAGCTACCAATCCTTTCCTCACAAGCTTGTTGATGTTCTTGAAATTCAAATGGGAGAGCTTCTTATGCCAAAGCCAACTTTCATCAGTTGAACCTTTACTATAGAGACATGTGATTTGATCAGTAAAAGAAATAAGATTTGCAACATACAAATTTCCTTTTCTTTTTCCTGTCAAAATCACATTATCAGATTCTTTGTCACACACCAAGCATTTATCTTCTTTGAAGGTGACATTGAATCCCTTATCACATAGTTGACTCACACTTAGTAAATTGTGCTTTAAGCCATCAACTAGTGCTACTTCAGTGAAGATGACATCTCCATGTTCAACACTGCCATATCCCCTCGTATGGCCTTTGCTGTCATCTGCAAAAGTGACTTTTGGGCCACTTTTTTCTTCATACTGTTTTAACAGAGACTTATCTCTAGTCATGTGCCTTGAACAGCCACTGTCCAAGTACCATGATTTCTTCTTTTTGCCCTGCACAGTAGAGAGTAACTAGTTTGAGATTTTTGGAACCCAGACTTTCTTGGGTCCTTTCTCACTAGTTGTAGACTCAAGACTTGACTCAAATTGAGTTGATTGTCTTTTAGCAATTTTGGCTTTAATTGGACAATCATTAGTCTTGCTACTTGTTCATGAGAGACTGCCAAGTTTAGGGTTTTCATTGTTAATGCAAATATTATTTAACCTTTTTACAGGTGTTTCATCTTTTATTCTCTTTGAAGATGCAGTCTCAGTTATAGGAATTTTATTTTTGCTCCTACAGTTAACAACTATGTGGTTGAGGTTACCACATACATGACATGTCTTTCTAGGAGCATAAGGCATTCTAGCATAATTTGTATATTTATTAATGTCGATTTTTCCATTCCTATTTTTCTTCTTTCTGCTTAACTCCACTAATTTTTCAGCCTTTTTGTCTAGAAGATTTTCCAGTTTTTTATTTAATTGTGTCTTTGTCATGAACCTAATATTTAATCTTTTTGTTTCACTCTTATCAACAATATTCACTGTCTTTTGATCACTTTCTGTTTTTGCAGAGATTTGTTGATCTTGAGTGTTAATGAATCTGGATTCAATAACAGGAGAGACAAAATTAATTCTTTTTATAAAACTTGGCTTACCAGTTGAGGAGTTCGCAGCTTCGAATAGATCATTTAAATCTGAACTCTTGTCTAGATTTTCATCATAACCTAGTCCAGATTTTTGACCTATTGTTCAACACTCTACCAAGTTTGTCAACTTTTTAGAGGAAGTATTCCATTGTTTAATCTTAGCTTGAGAATTTTCAAGTTGCTCTACTATGTAATATTCCCTCTTTTTCAAAGCATCAATCATATGATGAGCTTTGTGCCAATCTCTCTTCGAGAAACTTGTTTCTTTTCAAGAGAATGTCACGTGATTCTTTTACATTGGTATGTTCAATAGTTAAAGATCTAAAACTAACATGCAAGTCAGACATATCTTTTTGTATGCTTTCAATGCTAGATGTGTCAAGTAAATTAAGCACATTGAAATTCTGAGTTGCATCACATACCTTTGTAGAATCACTTGACTCGTCACTTCAAGCCATTAGGGCAAAGTTGACAACTTCTTCATCAGAATCGCTGTCAATCCAATGTTTACCCTCTGTAATCAAAGCTTTGCTCTTTGATTTAGCTTTCTTGTCAGCAAAGTCTTTTCTTGATTTTTCATCCTTAGATCTATCACTAGATCTAGGCTTCCTGCACTCATTGGCAAAGTGCCCTAACCCGTCACAATTATAACATCTTATTTTCTTTAAGTCGAATGTGACTTTTTGACCTTCACGTTTAGGGTTAGGCTTCCTTGACAATTTTCTTCCTTTCCTGCTGGCTCTAAATTTCTTGAACTGTTTGACCATAAATGCCATGAATTCCTCCATGTCATCATCAGTGTCCAGTTCATCTTCCTGATCGGTTGAGCTAGCACTGGAAGTCTCCTCATCAAGCTTCTCTTGAGACTTGCTTGTCTCAACAATCAACGCAACTCCTTTGTCCCTGCCATGCATGCGTTGTCGTTGCTCTACTTCAAGTTCATATATCTTTAAATTCCCGTAGAGCCTGTCCAGTGTGAGGATATCCAAATCACGAGCCTCTCTTATTGCTGTTGTTTTTGGATCCCAACTTGGAGGAAGAGATCTCATGAACTTGGTATTGACATCTTCATTGTCATAGGACTTTCCAAGTATTTTCAAATCGTTGAGCAAAGTGTTGAACCTATCATAAACTGACGTTATTGGTTCACCAGGCTTTGCTTGAAAGAACTCGTATTGTTGTGTCAACAATGACCTTTTGTTCTTTCGGACTTGGTCTTGATAACAACAACCCACAAATTGAGACCCTACTTTCAATCTCATTCGATAATTGTGCTCACAAACCAACCCTTTAGAAAAGTAGTGCATGGTCCTCGAGCAAGTGGCAGAATGATTAATTGGGCTTTGGAGCTAGGAGAGTTCGATGTTACCTACAAGCCGTGTCTAGCCATTAAAGCCCAGGTTTTAGCAAATTTTATTGTTGAATGCACCCTCCTAGTTGATAAAGAGGGGGATGACGAGAAAGATAGAAGTGAACAACTAGAAGAATAGCGGTTGTATGTAGATGGAGCCTCTAACACAAAGGGTTGTGGTGTACGGTTAATCCTTATTAGCCCTAAAGGTTTTGAAGTGAAATATACCCTCTCTTTTAGGTTTCATACTACTAATAATGAAGAAGAATACGAAGCGTTGATGGTCGGACTGAACTTGGCAAAAGATTTGGGGGTACAGAATATACAAGTATATACTGACTCTCAGTTAGTAGTCAAACAGGTGAAAGGGGAGTATGAAACCAAAAATGTGAAGATGGCTAAATATCTAACCTTATTAATAGCTATGATAACCACTTTCGGAAAATATGGTATCCACCATGTTCCGAGAGAACAAAATGAAAAGGTGGATGCCCTATCAAAATTGGCTAGTGGGAACCTAGAAGAATATATAAGTGGAGTTTATGCGGAAAAGGTAGAGGCACCTATCATAGACGTAAAGTTTGTTGCACCGATCGAGCAGGAGATTTGTTGGATGACCCTTATCCTTCAATATCTTAAAGAAGGTGTCTTGCTAGAAGACCCTAATGAGGCAAAAAAAGTTCATATAAGATCAGTTCAAAATACCTTGATTAACGATACACTGTATAAATGGTCATTCGTTCTACCATATCTTAGGTGCCTCACACCACTAGAAGCTTTGTCGGTTCTTCAGGAAGTTCACTTCAGGGTATGGGGACAACATTTGGGTGAAAAAGCTTTGACCTATAAAATAATGAGACAGAGATATTATTGTTTAGGAATCCAGCAAGAGGCAATCAAATTTGTAAAAAGGCGCGACAGGTATCATAAATTCGCGCCAGTAGTGTGAGAACCCAATAATTCAAAAGTAAAATTTTGAGGGTTATTTATGAATTTATCATCCAGTAAATATTATTTTTTTTTTACGGTTACGTGTACGTAACGATCACATAATTCATTACGCACACGTTCATTAATATTTATAACGAACGTTATATTTTTAATTATTGCGAGATGATAAATTGTGACAAGATATTTATTTTAAATTTACTAGATGTTAATTTTGATAATAATTTTATAAACGCATTTTTTTTTATTATTATTTCGCTGAGGCCGATTAAATTTTTTTCGGTTAATGCAATAAATAAATGCATAACCATTAAAAATGTAAATTGTGACTAAATTAAATTTTTACTAATTACTCCTATGGTAAATAATTAATTTACATCAGTTACAAATGTTAATTGCCATGCAATTAGTATGCAATTAAGGATTTAAAATTCAAAATTCAAAATTCATTAATGCATTTATTAGTATTGATTTGTGCCTTGATTTCCTACCTAGCATTGCTACTAGAAATTTTTTTTACAGCATTCTCTCTAACATATTATCACAAACTCTCTCAAATTTTCGGAGCTTTGAAGTTCTTGAGTATTTTGAAGTTTTGGAATTAGTTTTATTAAAGCTTTTTAAGAGGTAATTATTCTGCACTTTAATTTTGTTGTCAAATAATTTTTCTAATTATACCATGTTGTAGATGATATTTTTCAGTATGATTTTCATATATTGCACTTGTTCATATCATCTATATATTGAGAGATATTAATTTTTGAAGTTTAATCAAAATCTATATAAAAAAAACCCTTTTAGCGACGGTTGTTTAATCTTTAGCCACGGTTTATTCATAATACTTAGAACCCTAGAACCCGAAACTTTGAATCGAGATTTTGGCCGATGTAGTTCGTGGTAATTCAAATAATTTATATCAATATGTTTCTGCACTTGTAAGGATCATTTTGCCTTAAACAATTTGAGAAATAGTTAAGTATTTATGATTTCGTGTTCATATGAAATTTTCATTTATGTCCGAAACTTTAAATCGATCTAGCATGCGATGTAGTTGATGAAAATTGAAATTGATTGCATGTACGAGTTTCTTGTGATCTCTAGAATCATTTCCACGTTTGATTCGTCAAAAATGGTGAAGGAATGAGATTTGGAAGCTCGGCCGAAGCTTCTCGCCGACGTTAATGGCGAGAGCTTTCCGGCGAGCTTCGATCTCTGTTTCAGTAAGTTTCAGGCGGTGGCATCAAGCGTAGGGGGGTATTTACCTATGCTAAAAGTCACGGTAATGGCCATTCCTCGAATCAGTGTGTGTGTGTGTGTGTGTCGCGGGCAGTGGGTGTAGGACTCGCCGGTTTCTGCAAATTCTTGCCAGCGGCACTGCAGTCGCCGGAAACTGCTACTGCTGGGTTGAAGGTGATGAGTTGACCCGGTTGACCCAGATCCGACCCACTGTTTTGACCCGGTTCGACCCATTGTTTTGACCCGAATTTTGACCCGGATTTCAAAATAAAATTTTGGACTTTGATCCAATAAATTTTACCCACTTGGTTTTAAAATTTCAACCCACTTTGAAAATTATTTTTTTAACCCAATCCAAGTTTTCAAAAATAAAATAAACACTTACATATTTTTTTTTTAAAATATATTAATAAATGATTTTTAAATAATTAAATATTAATTATTATTTAATTTGAGTAATTAAATATTAATTATTATTTAATTTGAGTAATTAAATAATAATTAATAAACGATTTTTAAATGATTAAAGATTAATTATTATTTAATTAAAGTGATTAAATAATAATTAATAAATGGTTTTTAAATAACTAAATAAATTATTTAAGTTAAGATTTAATTAAGAAATAATTCTTAATTAATTATAGACCAATTATTATTTAATTAAAGCAATTAAATAATAATTAATGAATAATTTCTAAATGATTAATAATAATCATTTAAAGCCTAAGTTGATTAATTAATATTTATTAATTAATCTAAGGCCTCCAATAATTAACTTAAATTATCGAGGACCTGCGAGTGACGTTTAACCAAGTCCACTAATCTCTCGGACTTCGATTCGGTTCCAACCGAATCCCAATATTAGGAGTGATGACATAAGTAGTTAAGTATAGACTTGAGAATTTCATTAACACCTCGCATGAACATTTATCATGTGTATTTAAGTGGAGATTTCTCATATTATAATCTGTACATGTTTTACAGAATTTTCTGCTTTCACGAGTTATTTAACGTGAGCATTCTAAGGACCAAAGGCAAGTATATCTTCACTCTTATGATTATTTCAAGATAACGCATGATCAATTGTTTCGATATGCGTATGATATGTTATGAAATGATATGCATGTACATATCTCTTTTATATTCATGACAAATATGTTTTCAAATGATTTATATTTCAAACTAAAGCGTATAATCAATTCTTCGATATACGTATATGATATTGATATTATGTTGATATTTATTCAAAGTTAAGTAACGTATGATCATTCGATCCGATGTACGTGAAAAATGTTGTACTAGAACCATGTACTTCTTGGGCGGTTATTAGCTGTTTAAGTTCGCTAATACGTCAAAGTAAACCCTATACGGATATAGAAGGCTTATTCTTCTCCCCATACTTGTGAAGTATATCCGTGTGGGTACTGGTTACGTGGATGCATATGCTTGTCATCCCTGACATCCCGTGCCTATTATGGATTTCTGGTTACGTGGGTGCATATGTCTAACATCCCTGACATCCCGTGACTATTATGGTAGGGAACGGAAACCGAGGCATCGGTAAACGAACCCTTGCAGACAAATATTTCTGCACTGACTACGTATGTCATTATGGTTATGGCAGTCAAACGATCAGGTTGGCCACCTGGTATATCGTTTGATGGAGATCTATTCAAGATTCTTTCAAGAAAAGGGTCAAATCCCTCGTTATCACTCGGGGACCCTAGAAACTATTTTTTTTCCAATTGTTCAGAGGTGATGACATTGTTTTCGTCCAAACCTCATAAACACTTAAGCCAGTTCTCTATTGTTCAAGCCTACCCAATAGTACTTGAATATATACTTGCTAAGCGTAAATCGCTCATGTTGCTATTATATTATGTTTTACAGGTTACGGCGATAAGGCCGAGTCATCCAATAAAGGAAAGGAGAAGATGACATATTGAACGCTTCCTATAGATGGCATTCAGGGATAGTGTAGAATATGTAATAATAACAGAAGAGTTTATTGTAAGACCGTATGGGTCCCACTTAAGACTTCCGCTGTTTAATTACTCATTGATGAATAATGTAATAGAGATTCATTATTTATCTCTTATTTAATGTTATGCATGCTTGGATGTATTAATTATCTTTTGTCAATTATTGATGGTGCCCGAAATCTGTTTTATGATTTTTGGGGCCGTCACAAGTAGTTAGACAACCCACAAAGCTCCTCTCTTCAATCAGTCTTCCCATTCCTTTTGCGATGTAGGGAATTGATTTCGTTGGACCACTCCCTGTTGGACATGCCAATGAAAGTATTTAATAGTGGTCATAGACTACTTCTCAAAGTGGGTCGAGGCTAAGGCTCTAGCAACCCAAACTGCCCAAAAGGTTTACCCCGGGTCATTGTCATGAACAATGGAACACAATTCGAAGAAAGAAGATTCAAGGCCTTCTGTCAGAACCTGAACATTGAGCAGAGGTTTACCTCTGTTGGGCACCTACAAGCAAATGGTCAAGTAGAGTAGCAAATCAGATCTTCATTGATGGGATAAGCAAGAGGCTCAAAGAAGCTAAAGGAATCTAGGTGGAGGAGTTGCATACTATTTTATGGGCTTATTGGACCACTTGTAAGGTTTCAACAACTAAGACACCGTTTAACCTTGTGTATGGTACAGAAGTCGTCATCCCCTTGGAAGTAGGATTACTGTGAAGCCCCACATTTTTGTAACCATTATTATAATATTGAGACCGTTAATAAATAAATTTTGGTCAAATTTATAAGCGTGATCATTTATTATTTTATGAATACCAAAAGAAACGAATTTTAGTCTAAGATTTTATCATAATAAAAGTTTTTGTAGTAATATGAATTATTACTACCACGATTACGAAAAGAGGATATTAATCCTTCATGATGAATAAGCATTACGGATGTTGAAATTCTTCTCAATGAGTAAGCATTTTTAATGTTGAGTCATTAGTAGTGTGGTATACTACCGTTTGACACCTATTGGTATCTCATACTTACGTGTAAATGTAATGATTATGTAATTGTTAGCATATTTTTGTAGTTTAGTTAATTTCACGTCCGATCCTAATCTAAAGTGAGAAATATCTCACAGTAGATATTTTGATTTTTCCTTGGCTCTCCTATATAAAGAGGACCTTTGTCATACTCCTCCTCCTCTTTAAACACTCTCATTTCAAAATAATATCTTTTCAGCGTATACTGTAGGAGTAAAGCTTGCAAGGTAATTTTAAAAGCTTTTATTAAGTTATTTATTTTAACTTTTTGGTCATTTAACTTAAAGAAGTTGCATGAAACCTAGGATAACCTAAACGTAATCATTTCCCGATAATTTTCTCGTAAGAGATCAACCGCATGGTTAATCTCTATTCAATAAAGAATTCTATAACTTTGTCACCCCTATCTTGAAAAGATTGTATTTTGTCCTTCTGATATTCACAAAAGATAAAACAAATATATGTTCATTATGGAAGAACTCAACTGTAAGTTATCAGAGGATAAATATCCACCGATGAGTTGTTTTTAGCTATCGCATGATAATTTAGTCATTGATGAATAAATTTTGTTACTCTTCGATGGGTAAAATATCTTAGTCTCCGAGAAGCAAAATTCTAGTTCCCTACAAGTTTGGCGTTGGCTTATAAGTTTGGCGACGAGTTTGGCGCAAGCTTATAAGTTTGACGACGAGTTTGGCGCAAGCTTATAAGTTTGGTGATGAGTTTGGCGATGACTTGTGAGTTTGGTGCTAAACAACTTATCCACTGATGAGTTTTGCGCTGAACAACTTATTTCCCGATGAGTTTGGTTCCGAGAGTCACCCCCTGATGGCCGAGAGTCACCCCCTAATGGCCAAGAGTCAACCCCTGACGGGTAATTTATCCCTGACGGGTAAATATCCATCGATGAATAAATTGTCCCTTGACGGGTAATTTATCCACTGACAGGTAAATATCCACTGATGAGCAAATCATCCCCTGACAGTTATCCCTTGATGGCTGTAAATTATCCCGTGATTCTATAAGCTATCCGCTGACGACCGAAATCTTATCTCTGACAAGTATAAACCATCCCCTGATGCATAGTAACTAGAATAACCATTTCATGTTTATACAATACAATCAGATGTAATTAGGAAATAATAGATACGAACTAGACACAGTCTAAAACATTTCACATAGAATCTTGTCACTTAGATTCTAACAATTAAATCATTTATGAATCATAAAATAGATCTTGCAGGAACTCTAAGACCCATCATTCGTTATCACTTTAAGGAAGACAAGTAATATATTTGTTATTCTTCCAACGTATAACTCAATTGTTCTGTTATACATGATTTTGCAAGTGATGTATTTACTATTCTTTAGCATATAACAAAGCTGTTTATGCAGGCATACATATGATATGATGCTTTTTATAATTAAACGTCTGATCCATTAACTCGATCAGCATTAAGACATGTTGTGCAAATACTCGACCTTTTTCCTTACGTATACATAGTCGCTTCGTATGCATACTGATTGAGAATAATTTTTACTTGTCCAACTTGAGCTAAATCTTATTTTTAAATGCTTGACTACTTGTATCTGGCTTATAAGTATTCTATTTATTCCATGTCAACACCTGATCTTTGAAACTATTCAATTAAGTATTAACTTATCTAATGTCTTCTACAAGTTTAGCTGTGTGAATATCTTGTGACCCTTATTGAAAATTACAACATCGATTGTGTGAATACCTTGGTAATCTTCACTGAGACGCCAAGATTTATCCACTTAATAAGCAAGAGAATGGGAACCAACCCGGATATGAGAATAGGATACTCTATTCTGTCGGGCCCTAGAGATTATAGATGTGATTAAATCTACTAATTTCTTACGTAAGTACATAGTAGACCACATTGAGATAGCCCTGGCCTGCTATTGTCATGTGGTAAGAGATACTCTCAGTAGGCCCTAGTGCTGAATAGAGTTAAGGCGATCAAGTAAGTCATAGTACTAAAAGACGTCAAGAGAGCTTATGTGGATTTATTTCAGAAGCATTATATTGTCAAGCTTCCTTCTATCTGAGAATAAGGATTTTCCCCATATGCAACGGAAATCCAACAGTTTGAATTCTTAATATTTTAACATTATCTTGGAAATTATATTTCAAAACTAGCTACAAATCCTTATTTCTTTCAACTGATCTATGACATATTACTTGATGTGTTTTTATCGCTCATAGTTGTTTGATTCTCTTTAAACACGAGAAAGGAGAACATTACAAAGGTAAGGAAAAGATGTTTTAGTATCAGTAGGACTGGCTATTACGGGCTCGTGAATATGACTTTCGGTTTTAATTTTTTGGGTAGAAAGATGATTTCCGCTGCTAGAATCTTCAAGACAATAATTGTAATAATTATTGAGTAGACTCCATTCTAATCAATATTATGAAACAAAGATTTCTTGTTGTTAGTTCTTTTGTCCCTTTTGGCAACCCGATATTCCGCTGGAAGCTTGAGTCACAACAGTTATTAATGAATCGATGACTCTGGCCTACTGTCAAAAAATCGGGGTCGTCACAATTACCTTCAATAAGGATTTTAGGGTTCAACAAACAAGAGAATGACGAAGGTTTACAGGTCGGTTTGGACCTAGTGGAGCATGTCATAGATAAAGCTCAGCGAAAAATTGAGGAACATAAGAAAGTGGTGGACAAATTCTACAATCTAAGAGTGAAGGGAAGGGCCTTCAAGCAAGGGACCTTATTGCAGAGGAAAATGGAAGTATAATATCCAAGGGCTGCCACTAGTAAATTAACCCCTAACTAAGAGGGACCCTACTGAGTCAAGAAGATACTAAGGCCAGGGTCATACTAGCTCGAGACTATAGAAGGCCAGGAAGTACCGAGGTCATGGCGTGTAAGCAATCTTAAGATTTATTATCAATGATTTACAATTCTTAATTCTGCAAAAGGATTTCCATCTTTATTTTAGCCAACATGAAATACATAAGAAAATGTTAGCTTTTGAATCTATTTGCAATAGAGATAAATGAGTAAGAAAAATAATGTGAGTGTTCAAGAAAGTTGAATGTTATAAATAAAGCCCAATGGCCTATAAAGTTTTACATAACGATAAACACAACTAAATACAAAATAAAAACCAACTAAGGAGCTTGCTGCCTCTGATCATCTTTGTGGGGGTCCTTCCATTCCTCCTCTTCGTCATCCTAATTGTCCATGACCTCTAAAGGAACTTGCTCAAAAGGGACCCTGAGCCTCTCTGCATGACGGTTGCGTGCCAGTAACATCTTTTTCTCTCCTTCCTCCATTATAGCCTTGTGGTCTACGTCAGGATAGAGGGAAAACACCTTTTCAGTGCAGAAGTGGTAGCCGCCCAGCATTATCTTGTACTCTGAATCAAGACAGACTTCCTTTACGTCTGTCTGAAACTGAGCAGAGACTTTGTATTCCTTGACTGCGTAAGTAGGGGCCCTCTCAAGCTCGTCATTTAGCCCACGAACTTGGGATTTAAGAAAGAGATTCTCAACAATGAGAGTATCATTAAGTTCTTTAGATCTTTTTATCTCTTTTTCTAAACCCTCCTTCGCAGAGTAATAAGAGTGCACCTCATCTTGAGCAATATTCAACTGGCGCTTCTTCTCCGCAAGGTCGTTCTCTAGCTTGCCGAGCTTCTCCCATTGCTTTTCAGCGCAAGTGGTAAGCTCAGCAGCGTACACATGATGTTGTAATTCAAAAGAAGAATTTAAAAATTAGTAACAGTAAAACCAATGATGGTTCAAAATTCAAAAGAGAAACACTTACCATAACGTAGGTATGAGCAAAGTTGGAGACTAGGGTCGAAAGCGAAGCGTCCTTGGAAATCTCCTTGTCTATAGGGGGCATCGACTATAATACCCCAAATTTGTGTAAATATTATTATAACATTAAGATTGTTAATAAATAAATTTTAGTCAAATTTTATGTATGAGCATGAGCAATTATTAATACCAAAAGAAATAAATTTTAGTATAAGATATTATCTAAATTAATTTATGTAGTAGAATTATGAATTACTACTACTATAATCCCTTATGATGAGTAAGCGTTTCAAAAGCTGAGTCATTAGTAGCATGATGTACTACCACTTGACACCTATTAGTAGTTCCTACTTACGTGTAAATGTAATCATCATGTACTTGTTAGCATATTTTAGTGATTTAAGTAAATTTCACGTCTGAAGTTAATCTAAAGTGATAAATATCTCACATTAGATATTTTGATTTCTCCTGACTCTCTTACATATAGGAGGACCCTTGTCATACTACTCCTTAAAAGCACTCTCAAACTCAGAAAAATATCCCTACAGCATGTACGACAGAAGAGAAAGCTTACAAGGTAATTTTGAAAGTTTTAATCGAGTTATTTATTTTAACTATATAGTTATTTAACCTGAAGAAGAATCTACATGAAACCCTAGTTAATCAAAATAATAATCGTCTCATAGAGATAAAACCACAAGGGTAATATCTATCCTCTTGAGAAAGAACACTCTACATATATTTAAACCTTACCATTCTTTATTTCTGAAATTTTTTTGTTATGTATCTTGAGCTAGGACTTTTTATGATAACTTGATAGCCACGCTCTTTATAAACAATTTCTTAGAAAGGTGAAAATGAATTATGAAACAAATATACAAAAACTTGACTGCAAGCTATCGGAGGATAAATATCCACTGATGGGTTATGTTAGCTATCAGAGGATAAATATCCACTGAGGAGTTTGGCACTGACTTAATGAGTTTGTCACTAAACAACTTATTCCCCGAGGAGTTTGGCGTTGAATAATTTATCCGCTGATGAGCTTGGCAACAACCAAGTGAGTTTGGCGGTAGTCAAATAGATTATCGACATGTTTGGCGATGAAGAGAGTCACCCCCTGATGGCCGAAAGTTATCCCCTGGTGAGTAAATTATCCCCCGACGAGTAGTTATCTCTTGATGAGTAAATTATTCCCTGACGAGTAGTTATCCCCTAATAACCTAAAGCTTATCCCCTGACAAGTATAATTCACCCCCTGATGCAGACTCAACATTATAGTAAGAACCTTATTATCTAAACATAGTTATAGTTTGATTTTATTTTTTTAATCATTTATGAACTATAAAACAGGTCTCACAGGAACACATAAATCTGTCATACATTGTCACTTCGACCAAGGCAAGCAATATATTTGTTATTTTTCCAACGTATAACTCAATTGTTCTGTTATACGTGATTTTCTTGCAAATAAAATGCTTACTATTCTTCAACATATAAGAACTGATTATGCAGGCATATATGTGTTATGATGCTTAATGCAATTTAACATTTGATCCATTGACTCGATTAGCGTTAAGACATGTTATGCATATACTCGAACCTTTTTCTTATATATACATAGTTGTTTTGTGTACATACTGATAAAGAATAAAAGTTACTTGTTCAACTTGAGCTGAAACTTATTGTTAAATACTTGATTACTTGTTTCCAGTTCATAAGCATTTTATCTGATCCATGTCAACATATAACATATTGCATCATTTAATCCAATTTAACTTATCTATTGCTTCTACAAGGTTAGCTGTGTGAATACCTTGTGACCCGTATTGAAAATTACAAGATCGATTGTGTGAATACCTTGGTAATCTTCACTGAGGTGTCAAGATTTATCCACTTAATAAGCAAGAGAATGAGAACCAACCAGGATGTAAGAATATGATACTCTATTCTGTCGGGTCCTAGAGATTATAGATGCAATTAAATCTACTAAATGTCTTATGTAAGTACATAGCAGACCACATTGAGATAACCCTGGCCTGCTATTGTCAAATGGTAAGAGACACTCTCAGTAGGTTCTAGTGCTGAACAGAGTTAAAGTGATCAAGTAAGTCATAGTACTGAAAAACGTCAAGAGAGCTTATGTGGATTTATTTCAGAAGCATTATGTTGCCAATTTCCTTCTATCTGAGAATATGGATTTTCTTTCCCTTGTGCAACATAAATCCAACAGTTTGAATTCTTAATATTTTAACAATGTGTTGAAAATTGTATTTCAAAACTGACTGCAAATCCTTATTTTATTCAACTATTCTATAACATATTACTTGTTGAGCTTTTATCGCTTATGCTTGCTTGATTCTCTTTCAGCTAAACACGAGAAAGGAGAAAATTCCAAAGGTAATGAAAGGATGTTTTAGTATCAGTAGGATTGGCTATTACGAGTTCATAAATATGATTTTCGGTTTGGTTTGATCTTGTTTTTAAGGAAAAGTTACGTTATTCCACTACTAGAATCTTTCAAAACAATGTTTGTAATAATTACTGAGAATACTCTATTTTAAATATTATTATGAAAAGAAACGTTATTGTATGACAGCTCTTTTGTCCTCTTTGACAATACAAATTTTCGCTAAGGGACTGAGTCACGATAGTTAATATTAAACTCACGACTCTGGCCTATGGTGGGGGAAATCGGGGCATTCACACTGACCCAATGAGAAATTCCTTAGCGGGACCATGCTCACCAAGGATAGTGTCACCCCTACCCGAGCCATCCCGGTAGAAAAGGATCTTGTGGATTGGTGAAAATGGGGACCTTCCTCTTAGGGTTAGCAATAGTTCCCTTCTGCTTCTTTGAGAGAGGTGGAAGATCATCAATGGGATCGGAGGCATGAGAGAGGGCACGCTCCGTCTCCACGTCAACATTAACTGGCTCAAATGGAGGAATTATGCCCCCTTGTTAATTAGAAGTAGGGGTACAGTCCTCACCCATGTGCCTCTTGCGAGAAGATTTTCTATTCTTCGCCTTCCTTGAAGACACAACTTTAGCTTATTCCAAACCTAAGAAAAACAGAAGGGTTGGTTAAGTTTGATGGTAAAAATAAAAACATAAGTTAAGTAACAGTTAAGAAAATACTTTGGCATTTTGCAGGGTTGAGACTCTATCTAATAAGGTTCTTCTCCAAGAGGAGATCCTGCACGTTATCTTCATCGTCCCCACTCACTGTCAACTCTTTGGTCGTTTCTTTCTCTGCCTCCGACATGACCTAATTCACTTTATCGTTATAAAAAATGTTCCACCTTGGGGGAAGAATGTCACTCAAATTGCCCCTGTCCCAGTAGAGATAGTAAAATTTGGTTTTCCAGCTAGGGATAAAGTTTTTTAAAGTAGAGGTATCGTACAGTTTAAAAATTAAGTTGCAGTGTTGAAAATACACCCAACCAACGTTATTACACCCGGTATGCCTCAGTTGGAACATATATAGGAACACATAGACTGATGAAGGCTTATTCTTTTGTACACACCTAAACAAGTAGGTATAGATCACCCGTCATCCACTGGGGTAACTTGGCTTAGGTGGATAGGGTAACTCCTAAGTAGGCAGGGAATAAACTCGTGAAGGGGGGGAATCTGAGCCCGACTTCCATGCCGTCATAAAAAATGCACTAGTCTGTGCCAACATTACATGCCCTGTTAACCTCGATCGCTAATCTAAGGGAATAGGGGGCGTATATACAGTGGCAAAAGGCATATTTATGGAGTTTTGATTCTGAAATAATGGAAGCAATATTCCTATAGGCATCTGTTAGAACTAAATAAGCTCAAGTATTTGTCGGGGAGGGGGGGATACAAACACTCAAAACTTTTTGCTCTTTTTTGAAACTTATTATAGACTGCTGGAGATAGCTACAATATCAGAAAAATGATAACAAATAATAAGATGAACATACAAGCATTCAAGTTAAAATAATTGTATTGAAACTTCAGGTTTTTCTCGAAATCTGATTTAATCACAAATGTGATTAATCAGCTACAATTTCTGTAATAAGTTACAGCTTCTCTGTAAAACTACAACTTCTAAATCATACACATTAGCTTCTATTTTCTTTGAATATTTCTCTCAAGATATATTACAAAGCTTCTCTCTAGTGATTTGTAGACGTACTGCTCTTTTCAACTTTGCCGCATATATGTCACATCGTTGTCCTATGTGTCAGATTGCTGCTACTTTTGTTGCTCCTTTTTCATCCCCTGATCTGCGTGCATTTAATGTTTGAGAGTTGTCATTGGACCAACAAACTTCAAGAGATATATTTTCAGTTAATATCTCTTGCTTCTGCAACTAGCTTTATTGATTTGCATGTAAGACCTGATGACGGGTGTATGGAGTCATAATTATCCACTGATGGCAAGCTCTCATGTGAACTTGATCAGTGCTTCTGGATCCCCTGATGACAAGTCTTGTCAAAGACTGGATTAGTGCTTCAAACTTCACTTTAGTTTACTAAGTGCTTCTAAATCTCCTGATGTTATGGCTCACAACATACACTGATGACTTCCACTGATGTAGTATTGAGCATTCCCCCTGATGGGTTAGCCTGACACTGTCATACCCTGATGTTTTCCCTTGACAGGTTGACATGTCTTGATCATGCCCTGACGCGTTCCCCTGACGAGTTTGGCTTGTCACTGTCATACCCTAACACGTTCCCCTGACGGGTTGGTCTAACTTTGTCATCCCCTATTAAGTTCCCCTGATTGATTCCCTGATGATTTTAATCACTAAAACTTTGTTGACTTCATTTGAAATGTCTGATGTGCGAAATACTTTAAATAATTTTGAGTAACAATAGACATCCCTCTTCACTTATCAAGTCCTTTAGAAGTTCCATTTTTGTGACTTGTCTTGTGAAGTGCAGTTCATCCCCTGATGACTAAGTTTATCATCAGTGGATGCAAAACTTGTGCAGATATATTAAGGTTTATAAGATACCTTAAGTATTTACAGATGCACAATTTATTCTCTAAACATCATCATCATTGTTTAACTCTAACAACATCAAAATTGTGATTGCTTAGAATTTCATCCTTAGCAGTGTCCACAACATCGTGGGTGGACCCATGACGTTGTACATTGATAACATGATCGATGTTAGGCTCACTAGGCCTAGAAGAGGTAGATTGAGTTACAAGTGTTTCGCTCTCCCCACGGGTTGAAGATGGGCCTCCTAAGGCCCGAGTAGGGGGAATCGTGTCTAAGGGGCGAACTAATGGAATATCAGAAGTGGAAATAGGTGAATAAATAAATTCAGTGGAATTACCTGAATCCATGTCTATTGAAAAAGGTAGGTTATGATGAACTTGATGAACAAAGTGAAGAAACATGAAAAACACCACTTGAATGAGGGTAGCAAAGGCACGCCAAAAATCGCCTTGTGGTGACAAACACTCGCCAGGAATTGCCTTGTGGTGGTAAACGTATGTCAAAAATCGCCGAGGGAAGGAAAGTAAGTAGTAACTTATGATAGAGAAATTTTTGGAGTTAAAAGTAAAACTTACTTACCTCTCGAAGGAAATATATAGCCATAAATGAAAGAAATATAACTGTCAAGATCAATTTGATCCAACGGTAAAGATTATTCAACTAATGGTATTTAGAATCCCATGGATGAGCAATGGAGATAAAAAGCCCATGAATGGGCTTTAAAAATAAGAAGCCCATGAAACGAATATATAACAATTCGAATCCTAAAACCTAATGTACACGTGCATATTTGCTTCGATAACTTAATAAAATTAACGGGGTAAAACTAGCGAAGTAATCGCCTATTTGCCCCCAATAACTTAGTGAAATTAACGATGTAAAAGTTAGCGAGACACTCCCTTATTTTCCCTAATAACTTAACAAAATTAACGATGTAAAAGTTAGCGAGACACTCTCTTATTTGCCCTGATAACTTACAAAAGTGACGGGGCAAAAACTAATGAGGCAATCGAACTTCTACCCTATTAACTTACTGTAGTTAACGGGGTAGAAAATAAATGTAGCAAGCTTGAGTTTGCCCCGTTAAATTGTGAAAGTTAACGGGGTAAAACTTGTCAGGGTAAGGACCATTTTTCGCTGTTAACTTTGGAGGTACCTCGAAGTTAACGGGAAGGCTGTGACCCCGTATATTTTTTTTTTAATTATTACGTTTAATTGAGATGCTAGTAATTTTTGGCTTCAAAGATTGATAAGCAAAAATTAGGGAGCAAGTAATATGGGCCAATGAAATAGCCCTGAATTTAATAAATACTAGTTGAGTATTAATGGACCATCACAATGATATCGAAGAGACTCGTAATTGCTAATGGGTTTACATTTAATGAATCTAAGATAAAACAGAGATAATAAATGGATAGATATATTTCTTCAATCTCTATTTGAAGGATAATAGAAACAGGGGTAGTAACCTCCCAGAACACATCATAAACTTGTGTCCCAAGTATGTATAAATACAACACGTTACCAAGTACGTAATCTTACAATACAATATTCACATATCGCAGTAAAACCTCTTGCTAATAAATACACCCGAGGGTCTTCCAAATAGCTAAATCTCACGATTTTTGAAAGATTTTCTTTTGTAAGTTAGTAAGAGGATTAAATTCATGGTCAAAGTTCATCAACATCTGGGGAGTTTGTAGTCTTAATCCTAGGTACGTTAAACTGACGTATCAATATTCATGTTTTTTTAAATATACGTCAGTTATGGAGGAAAATATGATATAAAATGAATTATCAAATGAGAGAGTGAAGATATGGACTAAAAAACATAATGTGGGTTTAGGGTTTGCATGCGGGACTAGTAGAGGATGTTGTTTAGTGTAATATTTATGTAATTTATTTTCAATTCAATTATATTTTTTCAACATAAGAAAATAAACAATTAAAAATAAATTAATACTAAAATTTGTAAATGAAATTGTTGTAAAAGTAAATGATGACCATTAATTATTTTAGTGAGCTAAAACTTAGAAAAAAAACCTTTGAAATGATAGTACTTTACATTCAAGATATATTTAAAATTTTAAAATTAATATTATTAAAAAGAATGAGCACATAACTTATTGTCAAATTACAATTTTTGACAAAAGGAAAATAAATGTTTAGACAAACGACACCATTGACATATTAAACATGACAAAATATTAAAACTTTTTGACCAACAAAAATAAAATAAAAATAATAAATTTTTTAAAGACCCAAAAAAAAAAAAAAAAAAGGAAAAAGCAAAAGACAATTTTTTTTTGATGAAGGCAAAAGACAATGTTAGTGTTTGGATGTTGGACTTTCACATTAAAGCCCACAAATCGAAAGTTCACCGAATCTAAGTCACCGTAGCGAGGTCTGCTCCAATCGGAGATTCCCACAAATTTAACCCCTTTTAGTAGAGACTAAACCCTAGAACGCAAAGCACTAGGTAGAAACGTCGAGATCGAGAGGTAGAGATAGAGAGAGAGAGTTATGGATGCAATACGAAAACAGCTTGATGTGCTCATGGGAGCAAACAGGAACGGAGACGTTCGAGAAGTGAATCGAAAGTATTACGATCGTGATGTCTGTCGTCTCTTCTTAGTTGGTCTTTGCCCCCACGAACTGTTTCAACTCACTGTAAGAGATTATTACCCATCATATACCGACATTTTTAAATCCTAGATTTGATATGTTTGTTTTGTTTTAATTTTGTGTGTGTTTGGATCCTAGATTTGATATGTTTGTTTTGATTATGTGTTTTTGCTGTGTTGGGTTTGTTGATACCAGAGGAAAGTGAAATATGAAGTTATTATGTAATTTATATTTTAATTGGAATTTGAGAGTAAACTTTCTCGGGAATTGTTTATAATTCAGAAGTGATGATGAATACATAAGGAAAACCAAGTTTAATTTATTTTCCTTAAAAGTAGAGTATGTTGAATTCTTTGTAGAAGACTTTGAGCCGTTTGCAATAAATCTCGGCTTGGCTTGTTTAGGCTAGGCTAAGCTCCACTTGAGTCGAATTGGTTTGGTTGGGTGAGCTGGAGAAGTATGTTTTAATTGTGTACACAATCGAGTATATTGGCTCAAACCAAAGAAACTGAAATTAGCTGAGACCGTAACTTGAGTTTGGCTCGTTCAAGTATTCTATTAAAGGCTTAGCAAGTTTTTGAGCTATTCATGATGGGTTCCTATTTAATTACATTCCACACACAATTTCCATTAAGGAAGCTGGGCTATGCTTGGGGGCTTGACCCAAAACATCACCAAGCCTGGCTTG
Organism: Centella asiatica; assembly: GCA_014636745.2. NCBI lineage: Eukaryota > Viridiplantae > Streptophyta > Magnoliopsida > Apiales > Apiaceae > Centella > Centella asiatica. The sequence goes on from CM025780.1 coordinate 1,191,893, forward strand.
AATACAGCCTTCTTAGAAGAAAGGACTTGCAAGTTTTTTTCATAGCTTTCTAATATTATATATATATATATATATATATATATATATATATATATAAATAAATATATCTCTCTCTATATATATTCTTTCCAGAACAATAAACAAAGGTTAACCTGATAGAAAATGCAATTCATTTTGCTCTGAAAATTGAACTAAGCCTGTGCCAAAATATATTGAGACCTTTTATCCCAGCTGGCAATAATTGTTTTAGTATGTTGCTTCCTTCAAAAAGTAAAATTTATAACCTGGTTAACTGCTACAGAATTTTGTACTTTGCTGGTTCTCTTTGAATTGCCATCTGATGCAATCTCCTGTTTCTGCAGAAAATGGACATGGGTCCCTGCCCAAAGGTGCACTCTCTGCAGTTGAGAAAAGAGTATCCCTTTGTCTTGCACTGCCGCTTCTTATGTGATTCACTTTTTTAATTCCTATTATAAACTTTTAGTAATCTGTAATTCTGTCGTTGAGTTTTATGTAGTATGAATGTCCAATAAATTTATGTACTTGCTCTGTCACGACTGCCTGAATTTTATATGGGTTAATAACCAGTTGTTGGAATTCAGATTTGCTTAGTTGAATAATGTAACTGAGGTAGATGTATCTAGAATAACATGCAAATATGATGTTATAATTTCTAAATTCGAAAAGCCGTATGCCCGCATGCCCGCATGTCTTGTATCAATATGACTCATGTTACTCATGCTTAGATATTGTTAGAAAATAGGACAAAGTGAGAAACCATTAGTCCATCATTGTTGATGACATGAATGTATGTTTACATTAAACATCATTTCCTACCATTTTGTTTCTAATTGCTGCTGTAATTTGTAATCCATTGAAAAATCGTCGACTTCTTTCTCCTCCTTTCCTTAACCCCGATTCAGATATGAAGAATCTAGAGCAAAAGGTCAAGACAACTATGAACGGGAGTTGGAAGATGTTATTGATAGGCTTATTGTTGAGTGTGATAGAAAAATTGCTAGAGCTCTCAAACGTCTTACTGATGAGGATGCGAAAGCCGCTATTGCAATATCTGTGTCTGAAGTTACCACGGTAATTTAAATCTATCTGGTCTGATTTTTTGGTAATCCTTAATGCTATTGTGCCCGCTCCTCTCTTTTTCTAATTGTGTAGGAATAATTAACTGCTTTTCATGAATGTCCTAAATTGCAGACACCTGAGGTTCTCGAGTTGTCAAAGGAGATAAAGGAGAAGCTCAAAGAAGCTGATCAACACGGTACTTTCTTATCAGAATAACATTGCATCCTAATACATTTCCCTGAGTATCCTGTGAACCTACTCTTATCCTGTTGTTGCTTATGTGTCCTGACTGTTTAATTGTTTATGAATGGAACACCAATTCTTAAGTACTTATTATTTACAGTTGTAAGAGTTTATTATCTTTTAATGCACCAGTAGAAACTATCAATTGATGTGTTCGTATTGGTGAAACACTGGAGCTTGATAGAACTTTCTTTGTTTTATATCTTAATCTGCTGAATATTTATTGTTAGATGTGTTCAAAGAAAAAGTCATGCATGTTGGGAAGATGGGAACATGTAAACACCACATTGGGAAGGCATGACAATGCTGAAGTATGTGATATGGTCCTTGCAGTAGAATAGGATTAGCGTGGCCATTATGCCTTACATAATTTTATGAAATAATTAATTTTTCCGGTTCGTCTTTTTGACTGGCTGGCTACTTGCAGCAAGTTACCATAGAAGTAACAATTTTAGTGAGAGGAATTGATTTTATCAAAAAATTTCATTGACTAGAAAGTATTAGTATGAGCTTTAGGAGAACTGCTACTACCAGCTTTATAGAAAGAGGTTAATGAAGTTCTTGGAAAGAGCAAGATCAATTATTAGGCTTTTACTGATCAATGTTGCTCAAACTTTTCTTTAGGTGTCTCTTGGTTGCAGATATGGAAATTAAATGGCATGATTAAGTGATTTTATTGTGCTTACTTTATCCTATTCCCTCCAACTTCGCACGTGCTGTGGAATGTTAACTTGTATGTTCTGGTTCATTTTTATTAACTATCACTGGTTGTCATATATTGACATGATATGGAAGCTTTCTTCAGGTTCTTGTTTAAATCATTCCTAGTAGTCAAACTTCCAAATATTTGTTTGAGACTTCTAAACCATATAAAGTTCCACAGATCTTGAAGGCAAGACAGATATGAAAATCCGAGCTTTGGAACTGGTGGAAGAACTCAGAACTAAGAGAGCGGACAAACAGGTGACACTGGAATGTTATCATTAAAAGATAAATGTAGTTATGAGAATATCACTTGGCATTTCTACTTATTTTATCACATGTATACATTGGCAGTCGATGCTTCTTTTGGATGCTTTCAACAAAGACCGAGCCTCGTTACCTCAGCCCCTTCAAAACCCTCCACCATTGGCGCCGTTGCCTGTAGTTGTTCCTGATTCTCGCACACAGGAGATGATAAATGAGAAGCTGAAGAAAGCTGAAGATCTTGGTATGTTTTATGTCATCGTAGTGGAGTCTGTTAGTATTGTGCTTTCTATTTATCACTCCATAATTGCTATGATATTGTGTATTTTATTCATACGCCATATGCAAAAGATTAGGTTATTGAATTTTGCAGGCAAATATGTACCTTCACTTATTAGTGTTGTCACCCTCAATGGTTAATGTATCTAGAGAAAGAACATTTTGATTAAATAACAAAAGACTTTATCGATAAATCAATATAATAGTTGTATTTTGAATCTCCTTGCGTGCTTTGTGAAATTCATCTTCACTTTAATTTTGCGATATTAGGAAGTTGATGATTTGACAGAGGAAACCTTTAGCAGAAGGGTACATCAAAATTTGTACAATGCGAGAACTTAATACATGTACCCTTTAAGGCTTACTTTTGCTAGTTAGTGCTAAAAATTGATTTAAATGATCTGTTTCCTAGTAGAAAATTAGTTTTGAAATAACTTCTCCTTTAATGGATTTCATTTTGATGGAATAGATGAGTAGATTTAATGCTAAAGCCATTTTACTTGAAATTCTGTGGACAGATGGTTCTTTGCGTTAACAAGATGAAACTAACACACAACACGAGAGATCAGTGGCTAGAGGCAAAAATTATCCCTTGAGTTCTTAGGTGATGTTATGTCCTTCGATGTTTTAAGATTATTGATTTTAGACCTGGCAGAAGTTGACTGTTTTTAGTGCCTTGGTCATGTTGTCAAGGCACCTGTGAAGCCACGAAAATAACTGTCTGATATCTAGGCGATAGGCCCTGCCATGATGTTTGCATGGTGACAAGTCGTTGACAATGTACCATATGAAAAATGTTATATATACATACATGAGCACACAAACATACACGCCTGATATAAGATGAAATTTATGACTAAGATGTTTTTTAATAAGTTAATAATTAATATTTGAATAAGCAATTGATATTAAGTTATTATTAATTAGTTATAAGGTGTAATGGTCCAAAATCAATGATTAATAATCAATTAAAAATGGTTAAAAATTAATACTTGATAATCTGTAATTGTTTATTAGTAGGTGGTAATAAAAAATTAATAGTTAATAATTAATGATTAATAATTAGTATGAAGTAGTAAATAATTAATAAACAGTAATTGATACTTAATAATGTTTTTTAAATACCACATTATTAATAACTAATGACTGATATTCAATAGTAATAGTTAATACTAAATAGGAACTATTAGGTAGTTAAGTATCTGTTTTGGACCATTTTCTGGAAACTACAACCTAAATTTATTATCTGCACGGTTAAAGATGTCATCTTCTTCTTTGGCTGCCCCCCTTTGCAATATTATGTAGTGTCAATTTGTTTTGTCATTTTCTCTAACAGTACTTATTTGCATTGAATTATGTATTTATGTCATTACAAAAGTATGCGTGGTTATAATTGCATGTTATACATCCTTTTAAATTGAACATTATGAACACACTGAGGTGCGGATGCTTGGCGGGTACCTTATTGCCTAGGCATTGAGGGCTCCCGGCAGTCGACTGTACTACCTTGACAACCATTGGACAATGGTGGCTATTAATTCCCTCTGATGTGCTTTATTTGTTTATTGAGTAATAGTTAGAAGGGATCATAAATGTTTGGATATTTTCAATCTTTTCCCAGGTGAGCAAGGTATGGTTGACGAGGCTCAAAAAGCATTGGAAGAAGCTGAAGAACTCAAGAAGGTTTTGACTTGATTCACTAAAGTCTTATATGTCTAGGGATCATATATTTTCCCCCCCTTTTATGTTGATTCAAATGTACTATATATATATATATATATATATATATCCTATGCATCCTATTTATATGTACAAGTAAGAAAAGGATTTTGGTTTATTTTTTAAGTTTTTAACCCAGTATGCTTTTTTATCTAGTTACCTGGTCTACGTCAAGAACCTGTTCTAGATTCCTCCAAGTATACTGCTGCCGATGTGCGCATTGTAAGTACTCTTTGCTGTTTATGCATGCTGCTAAGTGCTCCTCCATCTGAATCATGTGGAGAGCTTCACTACCTCTCATTTTTGTTCTACTGTTTTGTACGTCAATTTGAATTGTTTGATGGTTCTTGTCAAGGATTTGATTAATCTTGCCAGCAGACATGGAAAGTTCGCCATTAAGAACATTTGATGCAAAGCAAAAGTTCGGATAATAAATTGAAATTTCTTTGTTTTATTGTTTGGAGATAGATTATATAAGATTACCTTATTACTGGTAGTAAATATTATATCAGAAGGATATTATTTCTTTATTTTATTGTTTAGAGATGGATCATTGTGATAGATTATATAGGATTACCTTATAACTAGTATGAAATATTATATCAGAAGAATATTCTAGAATTTTGAGAATTATTAGGGGCTGTTTGATTTCTTATTCGTTTTCATTTTAGTTTTGCTGTTCGAAAACAAACACATCATTTTGTATTGTTTGGTAGTATTTTCGTTTTGACCCTCATTCTTTAAAACACAAAAAAAGTGTTTTCATTTTTCTTAGCAATTTCACAATGATGAAAATGTAAAATACTACTATATGTGTTTGTGTGTGTGTGTGTGTGAGTAAAATTATATATATATATATATATATATGTATAAATTGAATATTTATATAAAATATTATATTACATTAGATAATATGATACAATATGATACTATATATATATATATATAGAGAGAGAGAGAGAGAGAGAGAGAGAGAGAGAGAGAGATTACAATAATATGGAATTCTTTATCGGTTTAGAATATAAAAAGCATAGAAAATCTATAATCTACTATGTATAATATAACTCATACATATAAATTAAAATATATATACTTAAAGATTATAGTATATGTAATATTATATTAAAATTATAAGTAAATGAAAATTTATAGTTATTTAAATTTTTTTTAAATTATATTAAAATAATCTAATAAAATAATTATATTATTGAAATATATTTTAATAAATAATTAAATAATTAAAATATATTTACTATATTACAATAAATATATAACAACTTATATATAATATATAATATATTAGATATTAATATAATATTTTATATTATCATTTATACTATAATATTAATATTTTGTGATAATATTGAACTATAATTTAAACAATATATGTATAAATAATATTATATAGAGTATAAAATTTCATTTAATATATTATTTGTATTACAATAAGTTTTTTTACGTAAAATAATTAATAATAATGTAATATATTATGTATTACATAATTATAATATATTAAAATAATGTACATTTACATATAATTTGAAATTTAATAATTATTGTATTTAATACCAAATTTGTTTTAAAATGAAAAAGTTCAACCAAATGCATTTATATTTTCATTTTACGTGAAAATGAAAATGCGCATTCGTTTTAAAGGAAAACGAAAAAACGAAAACGAACAATAAATCAAACGGCCCCCCTTAGTTTTTAATTCTTATGATATTAGTGTTTTTAACTCCAATAGAAGGAGAATTTAATTATTTGTAATCCGATTGATTACCGTTATTGATTGAATAATGTGGTTTATGTGGGTTTTCCCTGATCTGTTCCTCTGTTATTCTCTTGATTATTTTCCTACATCAACACTGTATAATTGATTTGCGGTTACGAAAAACACAGTATGATATTGCTGATGAGAGAAAAGAAAGAAAAATATTATTTTTATTTTTGCACGAACAGTTTCTTATCAAGTATCATTGTATTATTTTACTTCTTGATATTAAGGATATTTGCATTTTAACATAGTTTTACACTTGTACTACTATACACTCGTTTTGATAGTTTTCTTCTGCTATTTGCAGACTGATCAGAAATTGCGTGTCTGTGACATCTGTGGAGCATTTTTGAGTGTTTATGACAGGTGATTTTCTTATTTCTAATATTGTACATGTTTTAAAATGTATTCTATACCTTCTTTTGAAGACGGCAAAAGAATAGTTTTAGGGGTTTCTAGTACTTCAGTCTTTGACCTGGCAATTATACCTCCTTGTTACCAGCAGGCTTTTGGGCCCAGTTTTACGAGGATAAACTTATGCAGCTAAATAATGTGCGTTTTTATTTTCTGTTTATGTTTGTCAATCACACTTATCATTAACTTGATATTTTTGGGGTACTGTATTACACTTTGATCCAGTCTTTTGGGAGTCTACTGAGCTATTTTCCTCCACTTGTGGTTTACAGTGATCGTCGTTTGGCCGACCATTTTGGAGGAAAGCTTCACTTGGGCTATATGCAAATCCGGGAAAAGTTGTCTGATCTTAAGGTTTGACCAGTGATCCTTCATTTTTCTCTGGAGCTCTATTTTATAGAGCTAGAATATTTGGCTTATAGAGCACATCGATGAAGTAATGCTTGCATTTTTGTTATTGTGTTGGGTGCACTAAAATGGGGCAAGTTATGAAGGATTTAAGTGTCAAAATAGCTTCTTTCTTGTTCCATAAAGTATTGCTAATGTCCCACCAAGTGAATGTCATCTTGACCTAACAAGGAGAGACAGTCAGAGTCCTCCATCCCACTATTCATTGCTTGGAATCGCCCTTTGTTTCATTAAGCGATTTCATGACATTAAAGTGACGAAGAAGACGCCAATTTATGTGTGACACACTCATCGGCATTGTTAGGCAATTGAGATCATCGCATAGAATTTGGCTATCTCATTAGCAGCATTAGTGAATGTGATAAAGCTCGACAATTCATTGCAAGACAGGGAGCGGAATGGTGAGTAAACTGAGCAGAATTCCATCGAAATCACCTTACAAAGCTAGTTATCCCAGCCCATCCACACGAGGCCATTATGGTGATGCTCATAGTTGAAGAACCAATTTCCTTTTGGATAGGTCGAGCCCCCATGGAGGCTTTGCTAGATTTAATTCGAACCTGTATATATTGGATAAAGTCTGTTAGAACCTGGTTGTGGTTCTGCTCAGCAATTGTATCCCACTCATCTTGTTTTGAGAACTGGAGAGCAGCTCAATAAAGTTGGCAGGATTCCTCCCTAGACATAGTAGGGTTAACAATCTGGGTTCCTTAGCTTCAGAATAATCCAAACTCACCTTCCTGTTTGCAATTTTCTGATCTAAAATCTGTTCCTCCATCACTGTTAATAATCAAGGTTTTGCCAAGGGGGTGAAGAAACTCCCTAATTTCTCATCGGGCAAGAGTGAGGGGGGAGGGTTCAAAGGATTTGCCAGAACAGAGATGTGGGTGATCCACCATGGTTTTGAAGAGAGCAAACGGGTAGAAGAAGGGTATGCATGATTAGTTGGGCCAGTTCATTTCTAGTAATAGAGTATTTTTCCCGAGATTTCATTATCTGGTTTGTGTGAGCTCAATTAAATTGCTTTATTGTGAATATAATTTGGTTGTGACTCGATTTTTATCTTTCTCACAAGAATACTCAGTGATGAAGTTATATACCATATTGTTTTAATTTTCTTAGCTACGAGTGCATTTGCGTGTAAATGGCATTCAGTTATATTTTCTTTCAATTTTTGTAATTAATTTGTCAGGATGAGAGAGAAAGTAAAAGAAAGGCCTCTGAAGAATTGAGAAGGTACAGATTTCTATCCCAATTTCCCGTTTCCCTTCTATGCTTGCTAATAGTGCCTTCTATTTTATTTTTCTTTACTGGGTGGCTGTTTCAGATTAGTTTATTTGTTTGGGTGATTTTTGTTCCTTGTTCAATTGTGCATATAACTGTGCAGATCAAAAGAGCGAAGCAAAGATTATGATAGGGAAGGTAGTAGAGATCGAGGAGGTAGCCGTGAACGGCAAAGGGATCATGATCGTAAGAGCAGAGACCGTGACAGGTATAGTGACCGTGATCGTGGGTATGATCGAGAACGCGACAGAGATAGAGATCGATCCCACAGTTATGATTCGAGGAGTCGCCGGAGATCACGTTCACAGTCAAGGGAACGTGCTAGGGACTACGATCGCCACAGGTTTGTGCTATGTTCTTGTTTCACTTCTTTGACATAAAAGCTCTTGTAAAAGGACTTGCGCAGCAGTTGCATCATTTCATGTGCATGGGTTGGCTGTGCGCATTGGACTAAGAAGCTTGTATTTATGTAGGTTTTTGGTCAACCCTTGCATGCGTGTGAGTTGCAAGTCCTTTTATGTCAGCAGACTACTAAAACATCAACCCTGAATAAACACCCTTTTTGGTCATAATTAAGTTGAAGTGACCGCAAAAAAAGCCTGGAAGAAAGTGTCTTGTAATTTGTACACTCAGCTATCACCATGCTCTAATGGGGAAACCATAAAGCTGTCTTACTCGCTGGAATACCTAATGTTGATTTGTCATGCATTTTGGTTTCTCATATACGCTTTTGTTTGGTAAATAAATATCATTTTCTATTTTATCTTAACAACAAAAATGGTACTTTTTCAGGGTTGTGTCATGAAGTAAGAATATAAACCAAATAAATATTCAGAAATGGACTTAGCTAGAGGTGAAGTATTACAAGTTAAATTTGTTGATGAACAACTTGGTGTTGTGGTTGTTGGTTGTCAGAAATATTCTTTTTCCAAATAAGCAGCAACCTTAGGATAACTAGATATGTTAAAATAGTTATAGTTTGTCTGTTTCTGTTGTGTCCTATATCATTTGTTTGTGTTACCATGCATATGATCCTCTTCCAGTCCTAGTCCAGATCTAATTTTGCACAATTTTTGCTACTTGCAGCAGGCGTCATGATCGATACTAGGTGGCATATTGCAGTTAAATGGATAAAATTTGAAATGTTTTCTGGTATTATTAGGGATTTATGTTTAGAGAGAGATATTTTGGATGCTTTTACTTGGATTGTGCCAGAAAATATTTAGAGATTGCTCTGTAATGGTACGGAAAACATTTTCCTAGGATCATGTTTTTGCATAAGAGTAACAAGTTTGTCATGAGTTGTATGAACTGCTTGATATTTCAATTTCAAGGAAGATTTGTGTTATTCACTAATTGCTGCTGTGAACATCAGATCCAACTCTTTGAAATGCTTCAGTTAATATTTTGTAGGTTTTCACACAACAGTTGCCTACCTCGCATGATTAAATGAGACATTAAATTTACTTTTGATACCTCTCGCTGTCTGCTACTATTATTGTTGTTTCTTTTGCAAGTGGGGGGTGTGTTATTGTTTGTTGTTGGTTTTGTGTTGGGGGGTGGGGGTGGGATGCACTTCCTAGATTGAATCCGGTACCATGGCCGGCCGATGCTGTATTTGTTAGGACTAAGCACCCACCTAGCCTTTTGAAAGCTATTTCTATGCAGTTCATTGTGCTTGATTCGATTCAACTCTGGAAGTATTGGATTTTTATAAAATAACCGGATGTAATGAAATAAACAAGAGTATTATACATCGCAATATACTTATGGATACAATAATATTACAACAAATATCAAGATAATCAGTATTGGAATAAATGTCGTCAAAACTACTAAGAGATTTATATATTTTGTATATCAAAATAAATTTAGCGATGATTTTTGAACATGAAGATGTTAAATTTGTTTTGATGTGTAGGAATAATCAAACATGTTTATCGGGAAAAAAGAAAGAAAAAGAAAAGCATAACATGTATTTTTTGTTTTTTAAAATTAGAGATATTTTATGATTTTTAATGGAAAATATTTTATTTTCAAAATTTTTGAAGTAAAATATCATACAATGTCTATTGTAGAATGTTCTAAAATACAAACTTTTTTATTTTGATATTTTACAAATTCATATTATAATAGAAATAATAAGATTTAGAAATGATGTTACACTGTTCATGAGTGTTTTTTGGCTAGAAATTAAAGTAAAGAAAAACTTAACTTTTCCGTAAAATACAGAATTATTTATTTAAAAAAAAATCTACTGGATGTCATTTTCTCTAATTTTGCAACTTCATTCCCTAAAATACGAACAATTCTTATTTCAGCGAACCTACTGCAAGTGCTCTTGCTGCTATATCTAGACGGTTAAAAATCTTGCTTCTTAGATGATACTTGTATTGATAAACTTATGAATGAATGAAATTGAAAACCTATTTCTCTCTATATAATTTTCTCTGGTCACTACTAGTTCTCTTTCTTCCATTCTTCGGTTAGGTATAAATTTGTTGCGACAAGAATTCTATCATTCACAGCATTAATGTTATAAAAAAAATAACAATTACATCTAGCACGTGTATTAATCCCAAAGAGAAAGAAATAAATCCTATCAATTGCACTTGCTAATAATACTATCTATAATATTACACTGGATCCCCCCCACTCCAAATCACGCTTGGGAGGTGGGGTAAGAGGGGGAAAAAGAACGAGGTCGCTATATTTAGGTTGTGTTTGGTTAGATAAAATAAAATGATATAAAAATAAAATGATAAATAATAAGAAAATTAGAAGAGAAAGACAACTATCATAGAATTAAGAAATGAGAAGAGTATGAAAATGAAGAAATAATAAATTGTGTGTAAAATTTTAGTTACATTGGAACAGACAAATATCATCTAAAAAGACGAGTTTAAAAGTATACATAATCTTATAGGAAGGAACAAAGGAAATAAATGATTTTACATATAAATGATCTAACAAATAGTGTAAAATTTATTTAATTTTCATACCATAAAGTCAAACGAAGCATTAGAAGGTTTGGTACAATAATAAACACAAAAGCCATTCCTAAGGAATGCTTGCATCTGTATACCTGACAAATGGTATGATTCATGGGTAATTGTGAGGACCTAAACATGGAAATGGGAATAAAACGTATAAATGATTAATTCATATTATATATGAATAATTAATTCATATCATGTATGAAATTTTTTATGTCAATGTGATGTTCAAAATCAATTATTATAAATCTATGTATAAGTGATTCACCAAAGTGATATGAATATATTAATCTCAATCTTTAAATGATTATTTTAATTAAGTATAAACAAAAAAATATGTGTACTTAGTCACTGTAGGGGAACTGCAGTGTGAATTGTTGATCAAAGATGACTGTGAATAAATAATATACTCATATTATTTAAAAGATTGAGTTGCATGTGTGCCAGCAGTTGATAAATCAAACTCAAATAGTTCACTCTAACCGTGGTTGGTTATCTGCCTATACTTGGAAGTTTATCTCTTTTAAGGAAAGTTTATTTCATAAGGCACCCACGGGAGAACGATTGTTGTCCAACCAAATGTCGGTTATTATAAGGAAAGTTTGCTGCATAAGGACAAATGTAAGTATATATTCGCTCTTATGCTTATTTCAGTTAAATGCTTGATCAATTGATTCGACATGCGTACAAGATTATGAGTTTTATGTTTAAATTTTCGTGTGAATCAGAATGCTATGTTTTAATTTCCGCTAGCATGATATGAATGAAATTGGATGGATATAATTGAGATTTGATTTATCAAATATTTTTTAATTTTATATCTGTGTAAATGAGTGAGAATGTTATGTTTCTTAAATGAGTCATGTGACTATGAGACTGTTATGTTCCTTAAAATATGGAACATGCCACGTGGTTGGTAAGAGGAAAGAAAATATACTGATGTATTCTGTCACCTGACCTAAATGATTTATTGTGACTACGTAGTTCACCAAGAGATCCACGCTGTGCAGTCTTGTCCAATATTTCGGTATGGTTAGCAGATCAAATGAGTTTAGCACCCGATGAATAAGAGGTCGTTTTATTGAAGAAGGAGCACATGATTTTGTTATCATCAGTGATACTTAGAAATTTTTATAAGAACTCTGAGATAACGGTATTGTTTCACCCAAACTGAATTGTATCACTTTTACACACTTCAAAAACTTTATTTTTTTTCCTACGTGTTTATATGTTTGCTGAGCGTAAATCTCTATAAATATCTTCATCGGATTACCACAATCATATGCAAAAAGTTAAAAGCCAATTCTTTGTTAATGGATATTGTAATAAAAAAGTTGAAAATCATTTCTTTGTTAATATTTTGTGATAATTATGCTGTGCAAAAAATCACAATGATTATTGTTGGGTATAAATGATGATGATGTTACTTAGAGTTTGTTTGTGCATCTGTATATACTCGGGGTGTTCTATAAACCTAAGTATTTGCACACGTTTTGCATCCACTGATGATCAACTTAGTCATCAGGGGATGAAGTATAACTCACTAGGCAAGTCATTAGTTGAAACTTCTAAAGGACTTGATAGTGAAGAGGGATGTCTGTTGTTACTCAAAAACACTTAAGTATTCCGCACATCAGACATTCCAAACAAAATTAACAAAGGTTCAGTGATTAAAACTGACAAGGGAACCCGTCAGGGGAAAACAACGACATACGAACCCGTCAGGGGAACCCATCAAGGATTGACAAAGGCAGTCCAACCCGTCAGGGTATGGCAGTGGCAAGCCAAACCCATCAGGGGAACGCGTCAGGACATGACAGTGACATGCCAACCCATCAGGGAAACTCATCAGGGTATGACAGTGACAAGCTAACCCGTCAGGGGGAAAGCTCAATACTGCATCAATGGAAGCCATCAGTGGATGCTATGAGTCTTAATGTTAGGGGATCAAGAAGTACTTGGGTAACTCTACAACAATAGATTAACTCAAGTGAAGTATGAAGCACTGATCAAGTCTTAAACAGGACTTGTCATCAGGGGATCCAGAAGCACTGATCAAGTCCACATCAGGGCTTGCTATCAGTGGATAGTTATGACTACATACACTCGTCATCAGGTTTTACATGTAAATCAATGAAACTTGTTACAAAAGCAAGGGATATAACTAGAAAGATATTTCTTGAAGTTTGGTGATCTAATGACAACTCTCGATCATTAAATGCTCAAAGATCAGGGGATGAAAAAGAATTAACAAAAGTCATCAGCAGTCTGACACATTATTCCAAAAAGGACAACGATGTGACATATGCGGCCAAGTTGAAAAAATAGCACATCTAAGAACGTGGATTCAACAACTGATCTTCTATATATGCAAAAGAGTTTTCATTACACAAAGGGTGGATATCCAACAAATCAACCAACATATAGAAGCACACAAGCACTAGAGAGAAGGTTTGTAATATATATTGAGAGAAATATTCAAAGAAAGTAAGAAGCTAGTGAGTGTGAATTTAAAGCTGTAATTTATTACAGATTGTAGCTGATTAATCACATATATGATTAAACAGATTTCCAAAGAAACATCAAGTTTTAATACAATAATTTTAACTTGAATACTTGTGTGTTTATCTTAATATTCAATATAGTTTTTCTGATCTTGTAGTCATTTTTGACAATGCTTCACATTTTTTAAAGAGCAAAATATTTTCAGTGTTTGTATTCAACCCCCATTTCTACAAACACTTGAGCTTATTTAGTTCTAACAATTGGTATAAGAGACTACTAGTAGATTACACTTGCTAGATGATCGTTGAAAATGACTAACAAAGTTGGAAATAGTAAAGTCCCCATGTCAGAAAGGGGAAAGTACTTTTTCTGGAGGCAACGCATGATAGTTCATGTAAGAACAATCGATGATGAATAACTACAGATTCTAGAAGAAGGCCTTCACGTACCAAAGTAACATTTATCAGTCATTGAAAATGAATGAAAACTTAATAAATAACGAATTTAATATTCGTACATGTTATTTGAATTTTCGGTTTCTCACACTTATGCTTGATATTTATGCTTGAAGGAACATTTTTTTTAAGCATTCTCCCAGTTTTAAAAAAAAATGCTTGATAAACTGTTTTTTTTTAACCCTTCCACTAGGCATTTTCAGGGTAATACATTATATTACACTGAAATCTCAAATTGTATAATACACCATCAATAAATACAAATATATAACACATCATCAACAAAAAACATATATATTACACTGAAAAACAAAAATTTAAATGTCACTCACTGTTTATAATTTTATAATATGATTTAAAATTATTGTCAATGTAATAATAACCTACATGGTCGCACACTAAGAACATTCATTAATGAGAAATAATTTAAATGTCAGTAATTTTAATATATCAATAAGATTTATTTTATTTAAATCATGGCTTTAAAGTATATGTATATAATCTATATATAGTAGAGTCCATTGGAAGAAAATACGAATATATATTTATTTGTATATATATATTAATTAAGTGAGACTTGATTAAAATATATAATAAATATAAAATTCGGATTTTATCTCTTACTAATTAGATTAGAGTTTGGAATTACTCTATACACAACTATATATAGGATATATCAGTTGTTCCCTCTAATATATGCTTTCTGAAAAAACCATAGCCACTCATAAGAGAGAGAGAGAGAGAGAGAGAAACAGATTCAACAGCTAGTACTACAATTCTACTTGTTTCAGATCATGAGACGATTCGTGGGGTGTTCGTGTGGATATCGTAGAGGCGTTGTCCAGTTGGATTGCGTTAAAGATTTGGAGAAGTTCAACACTCTCATTCAAAGCTTCAGATTCTGCAGGTCTAGTCGATAAAATCTTAAACCATCTATATTAAATTGTTTCACATGGATCCTCAGGTTAGGGTTTCATTTTTTTTTTGTTTTAAATCATTTTTTTGCTGCGTTTTATTTGTCGAAACCCTACATATGTCGAGTATTTTTCCTTTTCAACCATTTTTTGTGTAAGTTATCGGTGCCTTTCAAGTTCAAAAAAACTAAATTCCTTATCTTATAAGAAAAATGTAATTCTCAAGTTGATTTTCAAGGAGTATAATATCATTGGCATTAAACTCTGAGAAATCGAAAACTGCAAATTTTTGCAATTTTAAATTGTTGAATGCCAAGAAAGAGTTATGCAGATCAAGACATGCCATAGATGAAAACAACAACATATTAACATTGTTAAAACGATCATTGAGTTCTTAAACTTTAATATCTATCACTACATAGAATATCTCAACTTAAAAATGATGAATGAGTCATTTTTTTCATTTTTTTCTCCTTTGTCTCCATTATACATCAAGAATCCTCTCCATATTTGGAACATTTCCTCTTGAATATAACATTTCATATATCTTTTATCAATAATTGCAATCGGTCTTTGGATATCTCCACTAAGACCATGCCATTTGTGATATCCTAATATTTTCGTTGCAATGCTTGTGACAAACCATTAGTAATTTCTAACACTTTTGACATTAGAACTAACAAAATAGTGAATTTAAAGTTTTTTATTTGTTTCATAAGGTCATATACTTCCATCTTCTTATTCGGTCATTGAACTTCTTTATGGTTAAATGATCTTTTGGTCACTGTATTCGACCCTCATTTTCATTTTGGTCGCTGACACCAAGAAGCTTACAAAATACTTAATAAACTTACCTCCGTCTATTCAATGAAGTCATTTTGTTAAATTTCATCCAATTAATATAATAGAACTCAAATTTATGCAACTCACGTGATGATAGATAATGTTAATGTGGTTTATGTGGTATGGTAGTTAGTCGATGACTTGGCAAAAGTGCTACATATGATACGTGTATAACTCATTGTGAATTGTTCTTTATATATCAAAATGCTGTGAATACATGTTTTAAAAATTAGGAACTAGGGTTTCGAAATTTTCATCTTGCAGAGGAAAAATTGGCATATGATTTCATCTCTAACCTAGATTGGTTGAAGATATCTTTTGGGTAGAAGAAATAAAAGGTGTTACAAGGTATAATCTTCAGTCAAGTTTCTGTATCCCCTTCCCTATTTTGGTATATCCCCTTCGGTAATATCTCTTGTTTCGATAATGTACTCATCATCTGGGTGTATGTTGGTCATGATGAATCAAAAGAGGTCTCGCCTTATGGATCAAAGGAATGTATAGAGCCTTTAGTACCAATGAACTGCTATTGTGGGTTAAAAGAAAAATAGTGGGAGGCTTGGTGTTGGAGTGTATGCCCTAAGAGCTAATTATTTGATAATTGTCATGACGCACTTATACTTATGTTTTGATTTAATAAATAATGTTTAGTTTATTATGCTTCAATTTACTGTGTGATATAATTGTTAAGATAATAAACGTCCCTAGAATAATGAATATGGATTATATTGGTTCAAGTATGTGACTTGGAACATGAGATCATATAGTTGTAAAATGTATCAATATTCTTAAACATCCCTAGTCAATTATTATTGTTAATGGGACAACAATGATACATTGAGACTAGTATGTGGGTTGACTGATGACCAAATCTCACTGGTTATAGATATGTGAGATATCAAGTCAATATATAGGTACATGTTGGAGAACAATGTACTGGATTGACCGACCATGAGAATTCTACATATAAGTGAAGTGTCATAATATGTTCTTATAGTGACAATGATGTAATGGTATTTGAAGTCATTACATTTCTACACGAGGATTCATATGGTTTGATATCACCAAAAGTCATCTTTAACCGGGTGGACCATAAATGTGACTGTTGGCTATATTATGAGTCGTGTGAGGATTATGAATGAACTAGATAGGATTTGTCCCTTCTATGTATTTTAGGAGTGATATCCTTGGGCCTCTTGATTGAGTAGAACTACGAAATGCATGACCATGCTCAAATAGTGATTTGTCTATTATAGTTTACTTATCGATTAAGAAAACAAAGATTAAATTATAAAGAGGATGACACACTTCATGCCTTGAGTTTAATCTTAGTTATCAAGGACAAAAGGAATTATATTACATTGAAACATTGGTCACAAGAAAAGGTTATGTTGAATCACTAACGATAATAATGATGTATTACTAGATGTCGCTCACTGTTTATAATTTTATAATATGATTATAAAACTATATCCAACGTAATAATAATCTATAGGATCTCACACTAAAAGCGTAATTAAAAGGAGAATTAATTCAGATATTAGATTTTAAATAAGTAAATATGATTGGCTTATTTAAAATTGTAGTTGAGAATTAATACTAGTAATTGACTTAGTCAATTGTAACAACCACTGCAGAGTATTAAATGTTAATAGTTGCTTGCAAGAGGTGGTTAGCCACCTCTGTCTAGGTTCATTGTATCTAGATACATGTTTGTCTAGGTTCATTGTATCTAGTCACCTCTATCTAGGTTCATTGTATCTAGACACACCTCTATTCAGGTTCATTGTATCTAGACACACATTTGTCCAGGTTCATTGTATCTAGTCACCTCCATCCAAGTTCATTGAATCTAAATATATATATATGATATATATGAAGTTCTATTGGTTGAAAGGGGTGGTGGAAGAGGAGGTTAGCCACATATGTCTAGGTTCATTGAATCTAAATATATATATATGATATATATGATGATCTATTCGTTGAAAATGGTGGTGGAAGAGGAGGTTAGTTGCCTATAAATTCTCCTTTTCCTCTTATCTTCTTTATGAGATATGTTTGACATATACATAGATAGAGATATATACTAGATATACACAACCTTCAGTTCTTCCTTATGCTTTATATAGAAAAGAGTAGAGAAGAAAGAAATATATCAAACAGAGAGAGTGAGATAAAAGTTGTTCTTTGATTTCCTTTTGGCTAGTACCATATAAGGGAAGTCATTCATCTCCTTAGTTGAGTTATATACGCTCGTGTGGATACCTGTAGAGGCTTGGTTCAGTTGGATTGAGCTTGTGGTTCATCACTATCTCCACCAAAGTTCAGAATCTACAACTTGAACAGGTAGTCTTCTATCAAATTTGTATTACATGTTTTGCATGGATCTTGGTTGGGGTTTCAATAAATTGTTTTAATTTATCGCTTCCGCTGTGTTTATGTGCTCAAAACCCCAACACTTGGAAACCTGGAACAAAGTATCTAGGAAGGAGATTTTTGGGTTGTAGTAAATATCAGGTAAATATCATCCTTCATATGATTTATAAGTAATTGTTTTTAATTTTAAAAATATGATTTAATTTGTAATTTTTACTTGAACTAATGTTTTCCCATCTCTCTCAAGGTAAATAATTTGCATTGTGATTTCTTTATGTGGTATGATGCTCCCTTTATCAACAGATCAAATGAGGTTATTGATTGATTACGAGAACAAATCAACAATCATAAAGCTATGATTGAGAATATGAGGAGAGGAATATTGGATGGTCATGATTTGAAGAATAACAGAGCTGCAAATTGAGAGTATGAGTTGAAGAAATTGAAACAAGAAATAAACAGAGTTGAGAAAAGGGTGAAAAAGTTGATATGGGTAATAGTTTTGTCACGGCTATTGATGTTATTCATGTATTTAAAGTAAATGTAATGGTTTAGTTTGTGATTTAATGATTGTAAAGTTTTGAAACAGTGGACCACTTCCTAGATTTCTTTTGAATATTATGTAATTTTATGGATGAAATTTATTATTATGAATGTTGTGGATCTTGAACTTGAACTTTTGTTGTGTAATTTTATGAAAGTGAATACATATTATTATGAATGTTGTTGATCTTGAACATGAATGCTGTTTATTTTTAGGAAAGTAGACAATCAAACACAAAAAGATTGAATAGAGCATTATAATACATCATCCTTATGAATTTCATATAATCGTCCATATTATGTTTTTGTTGTATGATTAATTCATATTATATATAGGAATTAATGTGAGAACCCGAAAAATAAAATAGGTTTTTGTTGTATAATTAATTCATATTATGTATGATTAATTCATATTATATATGAAGGTTTAAATTTTACTTTAGGTATGAATAACGAATTCATATCCTGAATGAAAGTTTCTATGACAATGTGATGTCCAAAAACGTTATAAATATATTTTTGAACTCAAATCTTTAAATGATTTTTTTTATCCACGTACTAAAAGAAGTGTAACTTTTCACGTGGGGAAATGAATACACAGGAGAGCTACAGTGTCCATTTTTTTCGAACCAAACACTGTCGTGAGGCAAGTGATATAATTATATTATATCAGGGTTGAGTTGCATGTGACCTGTCAACTTGTTAATCAACTCCAATAATACATTAGATTGTTGGCTATGATAGATAACTGACTGACTTTTAGTAGCCGTAACACTGCCCTTTCTAACCAATCACTTCTTTCTAAAGCTTGTCACTGTCCAATACAACTAACGATTGATAATTACTCTCAAATGATCCAACTGTTCTTGTTGCTCGGTAAGTGATATAAATATATCATTTGGAGTACAACCCTAACCCCACTTTCATAAATTTTCTATACAGCCAGCCAGCCACAAAATCCAGGTTCACTTTCAAGAGCAACTGTCTTTCTCGAAGAAGAATCCAAGCTTTTAACTTCTTCTTTACAACCAAAGAGGTAAGAACACTATATTAAAGTCCTGCTCTGTTCCTGTACTATTTTGTTCCGTTATGCATGCTGTTAGATATAAATGATGGTGATGACGATTAGAGTTTATTTGTGGATTTGTAAATACTCAAGGTGTTCTATAAACCAAGGAATAGATCAATAATTGGTGTCAAGTGGGTCTTCAGAAATAAATTGGATGAAACTGGTACAATTACAATAAATAAAGCAAGACTGGTTGCAAAAGGATATTCTTAAGAAGAAGGAATAGATTATGATGAAACTTTTGCACCAGTAGCAAGACTTGAAGCAATCAGAATCTTTTTGGCTTTTGCAGCCTATAAGAACTTCCAGGTATACCAGATGGATGTCAAAAGTGCTTTCTTGAATGAAAAATTGGAAGAAGAAGTCTATGTTTGCCAACCCCCAAGTTTTGTGGACTTCAAATTTCCAAATCATGTCTACATGTTAGACAAAGCACTTTATGGCTTAAAACAAGCACCAAGAGCCTGGTATAATACTCTATCCCAATTTTTACTTGAAAATAAA
The DNA here is from genome assembly GCA_014636745.2 of Centella asiatica. NCBI lineage: Eukaryota > Viridiplantae > Streptophyta > Magnoliopsida > Apiales > Apiaceae > Centella > Centella asiatica. Next base: position 1,212,265 of record CM025780.1, read on the forward strand.
TTTGTTAGAGGTATCATAGATAAAACCTTATTTTATAGAAAACAAGGCTCTGACATTATACTGGTGCAAATATATGTAGATGATATTATATTTGGATTTACAAATGAAAAACTTTGTGAAAAATTTTCAAAACTAATGCAGTCTAGCTATGAAATGAGTATGATGGGAGAATTAACATTTTTCTTATGTTTGCAAATAAAACAATCAGCTGATGGGATATTTATCAGTCAGTCCAAGTATATCAAAGACTTGTTGAGAAAATATGATTTAGTTGATTGTGCATCTGCAAAAACACCCATGCCTACTGCCACTAAGCTAGATAAAGATTTAAAAGGAAAGAAAATTGATATTATAAGCTATAGTGGCATGATAGGCTCTCTTTTATATCTAACTGCAAGTAGACCAGATATAATGTTTGCTACATGTTTATGTGCCAGATTTCAAGCTGACCCTAGAGAGTCACATTTGATTGCTGTAAAAAGAATTCTCAGATATCTAAAGGGTACCCCAAACCTTGGTTTATGGTATCTCAAAGAATCTGATTTTAAACTAATCGGTTATTCAGATGCTGACTATGCAGGTTGCAAGCTTGATAGAAAAAGCACAAGTGGAAGCTGTCAACTTCTTGGAGGCAGACTTGTTTCTTGGTTTAGCAAGAAACAAAATTCTGTTTCTAATTCAACAACAGAAGCTGAATACATCGCAGTTGGGAGTTGTTGTGCTCAAATCCTATGGATCAAGAATCAACTCCTAGACTATGGTATGTCATTATCTAAAATTCCTATCTTTTGTGATAATAGTGCCATAGCAATAACAGAAAATCCAGTGCAACATTCAAGAACAAAACACATAGATATTAGATATCACTTCATAAGAGAACATGTAAGTGAAGGTAATATCGAATTACACTGGGTAACAACTGATAAACAACTTGCAGATATATTCACAAAACCTTTAGATGAATCTACTTTTTCTAGTTTAGTTTCTGAATTAGGAATGTTGAATTATGCCTCTAAACATTGATTAAATTTTGAAAACAAGTTGTTTAGTTGTGAGTATCTAGAAATTAAATTTCTGGAATGTAGCTATTTGTTTATTAAACAGAATTTTAGAAGTTAGAATTTAATTTCTGGAATGTAGCTGTTATCAAATAACAGAATTTTTGAAGCAGGGATTATATTTTCTTAGTCCCTGAAAGCTTTGGAGTAAGAGACTACATTAGTCCCTGATAGTGTTTTAATTAGTCCCTTATTTAATTAAAAATTTGAACTATCGGAGACTAACTAGTCCCTGACAGTTGTTTTTAATTAGTCCCCGACTTAATTAAAAAATTTGAACTATCGGAGACTAACTAGTCCCCGACAGTTGTTTTTAATTAGTCCCCGACTTAATTAAAAATTTGAACTATCGGAGACTAACTAGTCCCCGACAGTTGTTTTTCATTAGTCCCCGACTGAATTCAAAATTGAACTATCGGAGACTACCTTAGTCCCCGACGTCGTTTTTGGTTAGTCTCTGACTCAATCAAAATGAACTATCAGAGACTAATTGGGTCTAGTCTCTTATGAGTGACCTTATTAGAGATTAGGGCAATCTCCGATCGAGGGTAATCTGGTAGTTATTATACCCACGATCGTAAAAGGTTCACTATCTTTAGAATTGCAAACGTTTCTAATACTTTGCTAAAAGTAAAATCAAACACACTTGCAATCACAATCTCTCAAAGCTTTGAAATTATTTTCTCTCTGCAAATTCTCTGCAATCTAACCTTATTTCAAGTTTCTTCAAAGTTCACAGATCTCTTCAAATGGCCGCTAAAACAATCTGTTTCCAGTTTGGAGATTTCGATTTCATAAAGACTAACCATGCAGGGGTGGCTAATAAGCATGTATTTAGAGCCCAGTATCACCACTTCGTGGATTTCCTTCAGAACTCCACTCTATCATATGCCATTTATGAAGCTCCCGTCCAAGCCGCTGAAGTTCTCACGGCTGTCTGGTCCACTGCTACCATCCAAGATGATAACACTGACTCTCCTGTGGTAAGTTTCAGGTATGCTAATACTATTTATGATATTGACCATACCGTTGTTAATAATGCTTTACACTTACCTGTGTATAAAAACTTTGATTCCTATGCCTCTGATGAAGAACTTTTTCCAACCCCAAGCAAAAGGAGAGGGTGTGAGCAAGGATGAGATCCTTGAACAAAATAAACGAGAGAAATTTTCAGCAGGTGCATTTTTACAACCTGTTGAAACCAGCTCACAAGAAGCTCAAGTTTCTTCTACTCCCTCCACCAATATCCAAACAGAAGAAATTGGGAAAAGTTCAAGCATAGGGGATGCAACATTAAATGTCATATCAGAGATGTCTAATGCAGACTTTGAGATTTTATATGGTCTACAACAACGACAAGATCATATGTCTGCATTGAAGACATGGCTTGCAGATAAAACTGTGCCTGAAGAACCTGCAGAGACAAATGTTGATGAATGGCTTGATGCCACATACTTAAACACTCTGGAGGAAGCAGCCGCCCATTTAAGGCAGGATTATGTGACCAACATAGGGTCAACTGCCTCTGCACCATCTGTTAAAGATATTCTTGAAGAAGTAACCAAGATGGATAAGAAACATACAAAGTTTCATCACTTCTTGGTTACTGGTATAAATGGTGCAGTGAAGAAAATGGAGGAAAGGATGGAGTTGGAGATAAACAAAATTAGAAGGTGCTATGAAGGACACTTGCCAAGGAGGACTATTACTGCCATTGATACACTTATCAAAGACAAATCCAAGACTGACAGTCGACTTCAAGCTCTAGAAGCCAATATCCAACTTCTGATCCAAAAACAAGATAGAATGGAGCAACTCCTGATGCAGGCAATTTCACATTTGTCCACCTCCTCTCACCCTAAAGATGTTGATGTCAAAAAGGGGGAGAGTGGTCAATTCAAACAACATGTTCCTGTACAAAAACCAAAATCTGGTCCCGTCCTTGATGCAGAATTGCAAGCAATGATGGACAAGATCTTAAAGAAACATTCTGATCTTCAAGCAACAACAACAAAGCCAACAACAACAACAACAACAGCAACAACAACATCTCCTTCTTCCACTGCACAAGCCCCAACAATAAAAGACAAAGGCAAGGGTGTTTTGGTTGAGGATCCAAAGAAATCAAAATCTGCTCAACTAGGACAGCCTAAGCTGATGGGGGATGCTATGAAGACTGCTCACTTTCCCACTCCAGTTGGTGGATGGGAAAGTAGAGTTGGTTTATCCTCAAGAGCAGAAGTTAATAGAAGCTGATGCACTTCTAGCTCAGAAACTTCAAGAGGAGGAGGATATGGCAGCAGCTAGGGAGGAGGAGGAGGCAAAGAAGAAGAAAATCTTTACAAGGAGATCAAGTGCACAGAAAGCAGCCATAACCAAGAAGAAGAATAAAGAGATGGAAAAGGCTGAGAAGAAATCAAGAAGGAAACCTTTGGTCCAGGAATCTGTAAAGAAACCTGTGATCAAAGCACTTATCAAGATGCCTACCTCTCAAGATCCTCCAAGGTCAACTGAGACTGCTTTGGTGGCTGTGAGTGGATCAACAAAGCCACAAATAGTTTCATCAAAGAAGTATTACAAGGTTGAAATGGCTAGTACAAAAGAAATAATCAAAGCCCAGAAGAAAAGTACAAAGAAGATAGATCTAATAAAGGGTAAAAATAACAAAGATCTTCTCCATGTCTTTTTAAAGGATGGAGAGTCTTTAAAGTTTGAAAAGCCAGCCTTGGAGGGGCAAGCCAAAGAGAATTTAGAATGGTTGCTGACTGTTGTGCCTGAGACTTCTGATCTCAACATGGGTTTTTGAAGCCAGATTCAAAAGGTAATGAAGGTGAAGCATAAGGTGAATACAGTGCCAGAAGCTAATCCTAAACCTCTAGGATTATGGTATGAAACTTTCCATGGAGAGAAAGTTTTCTTCAATTACAACAGAGATATCAACAGTATCAATGAGAGACATATTGAAGGCTTTATCAGCCTACTCAAGGATGCTGAAGATGAAATGGAGATTATTTTGAGAAAGCTATTGATAGAAAGGCTGGATGTGCTGAAGAAAAATAAAAGATGAAGTTGTTGAAGTTGGAGGTATGTTGGTTGTTAAATAAGCTTTTTTTTTTTTTTTTGAAGCCAGACTTGTAGGATTTAAACCTGAGTCTTGGTGGAAGCTGAAAAACAAATTAAAGATCTTAGTTCAGAATACATTTGTAGTTAGCAATTCTTTATTCTTTTTCTGAGTAATTGTAATGTTGAGTTTTGACATCATCATCAACCTTGAAATTATGCTTATCATTCTGATATTCATAATTAGGGGGAGATTGTTAGGTTTTAGAACATTTGATGATGATTGTCTTTAGATTACTTAGAGTACAAATGTATAGAAAGTGTTAATTAGTAACACTGAAGTTTTGTAGCCAGTAGTTATCTCTTTGTTTGTAATTCATTCATTCTTTGTAAAGAAATATAGTTATTTCTTATTTGTAAGTAACTGCTGGAATGGAGTATCAAAGCTTCAGTAAGTCAAAATGTGTATTTGATCCGTTGGAGTTTACAAAAAGGCTTGTCAGAGACTAGGAAAACTTGTCGGAGACTATGGTTTAAGTCATCAGAGACTAAGTCTAAAGGAGTCGGAGACTAAAGCTGACGTCATCGGAGACTAAGCCTTAAAGCATTGGAGACTAAATAACTTTATCGGAGACTATACAATTTGACGTCATCAGGGACTAAAAGCACCAGAGACTAGTGATGACGTCACCAAAGACTAAAGATGAAGCATCAGGGACTAATCGTGATTTATTTCCTGAGAGATACAGAGTTCGAATTAAAAAAGAATGTCTTCCACGTAGTTCAAGATATTATTGAAGACGTAGCTGGTAAGGAAACTAACCAGAAATCTCTTCCTAATCAAAAAGGAAAGATTGTATTTGATTCGAATAAGGAAGCTGAATCAATATTGATTTAGAATAGGAAAATTGAAAAATCAGTTTTAAGAGAAGCTGTAATTAGGTTTACAAAAAATTGTAATTTGAAGCTGTATAGATTTTTCATAGTTTGTATCTTTTCCTATACATAATAGAAAAGAAGCTGATGATCACGTTGTTGTGATTGTTAGAATTTGTAATCAGTTGTGAAATCAATATAGCAATTGTTTATAAATTGATTTGAGTTCTTGTTCTTTATATTCCGCAAGAAAATTTAATTTCTTAGAGAACAAGTAATTTGAAAAGTATTCAAAGAACTTGTATTCAACCCCCCTTTCTACAAGTTCTCGGCATCTCACTGGGAAAACAATTGGTATCAAAGCCTGTAATTGAATTTATTCAATTAATACGTTCCAAGAGATGGCCAACGACGAAGCAAGCAGCTCTAACATAATTGTGTATGCGGAAAGTCGTGATGGAGGCACCAGAATTCCAATCCTTAAAAGAGAAGAATATCCAATGTGGAAGCAAAAGATGTACATGCACTTAAGAGCAACAGATCCAGATTATATTGATAGGATTGAGAAGAGTCCTTATCTACCTAGGAAATTTATTCCTGCTAAAACCGTCGATGGATTTGTTGTGGCAGAACACTTTTAACTTGTTCCAGAATGTGATTATACAAACGAAGACAAGTTGCAAGTGTTGAAGGATGCTAAGGTGATGAACATACTTTATAATGGAATTGATAAATTAGTCTCCGAGAAACAAATTTTATTAGTCTCCGAGGAACAAATTTTATTAGTATTCAATGAACAAATTAAACGCCGATGAGTTTGACGCTGAGCAAATTATCTATCGATAAGTTTGGCGATAGCCAAGAGACTTTGGCGGTGGTCAAATGGATTACTGACGAGTTTGGCGATGAACAAATTCATCCTCTGATGGTCGAAGGTCATCCCCTGATGACCGAGGATCATCCCCTGATGGTCGAAGGTTATCCCTTGATGACCATGGGTCATCTCTTGATGACCAAGGACTATTCCCTGATGACTAGTCATCCTTGATGGGTAATTTATCCACTGATGATCAGTCATCCCCTGACGAGTAAATTATCTACTGATGGCTAATTTATCCTCCGATGGTCATTCTTAGTCTCTGAAGACTACTTTTATGCTACAAGGACTACCCACTGATGCGCAATTTATCTTTAAGGGTATAACATATTATTTTCTTCAATTAATTAAGATATATTCTTTTTTTTTATTAAACCTCAACAATTCAGACGTCAAATTAAGACATTAAAAGTGTAAAGACATCACATGTGCACTTTTCTCTTATCTTTATCAAAGGTATAAATTTCTCATGATTGTCAATATGCATCTTTTACAGAGTCTCTCACTCACAAGTGAATTGAATTATAATTAGCTAAGGAAAGACAAGTATATACTCACTCTACTTTCTTTCAATTAATGCGTATGATCTTTCTTTTGATATAAGTAATGTATCCAAGATGTTATTATGTCAATATTCATAATTCAATTTCTTTAAGTTAAGTAACATATGATCCTTTGATCCGATGTACGTGAAAATATTGTGCTAGAATCAAATATTCTTTGGGCGGATGTTAGCTATTCAAATTCGCTAACACGCTAAGGTAAATCCTATATAGATAGAAAAAGATTTAATTTTTCTCACCTCATACTTGTAAAGTATATTCGTGTGGGTAACTAAACGCTAGTGAGATGTATTTTCCTGGCACCCCCCGACCTAGGAATGATAGCGAACTGAAATTGAAACATCGATAGCCGAACCCTCACAGATAAAAGATTTCTGCTTTGACTACGTATGTCATTATGATGAACTCAGACGGTGGTCAGGTTGGTTAACTGATATATTGTTTAATATGAAATTCCTAAGGGCATGTGTACTAAACAGACATAGTTATAAGGCGCATGTGAATTTATTATTTATTCTTTTTAGTAAAGGGTCGAATCCCTCAGAGACCCTGAAATTTTTTTTTCCTCTAAATTATTAAGAGGTGTTGACATTGTTTCTATCCAACTTCATAAACACTTAAGCCAATAAATTATCCGTTTTTAGAGCTTACCCGATACTTGAATATATACTTGCTAGCGTAAATCGCTCATATTACTATTATCTAATGTTTTATAGGATATGGGGAGAAAGCCGAGCCGTCCGATAAAGGCAAGACGAAGATGGCATGATGAACCGTTCTTTGTACATAAACCCTTGTGATGGTTTCGCTTCCTGATTTTCCTCTTATGGATGACATTCAAGGAAAGAGTGAAGCGCGAGCCGATTATTGAAATGTTTAGATTGTAAAGCTTGTGTGGGCCCCTGATAAATTTTCGCTATTAGAATTTTTTTTGGATGAATGTAATAGAGATTACTATATATTTCTCTTATTTAATGATATTCACTCTTAAATGTCTTTACCTTTCTTTTATCAATTATTGACGATAGTCAGAGTCCGATATAATATTTTTGGGACCGCCACAATTAATGACTCCCAAATAATCTTTTGTGGGTCCTAAGTAATACAAATAAACTTAACCCAGGTGAGACACATCATCTTAACATTAGCCACATAAGAGCGCCGTTATATTAATTAGACTGAGTTTAACAAAATGACTACATTGAAAACACGAAGTTTAGTAACTATTTGTCTGTTTCGGTGACCAAAATGAAAACGAGAGTCGAGTACAGTGACCAAAAGATCATTTAACCTAGCTTCTTTATACACAATTTCTATTACATTAACATATGAACCTAAGTATCCTTATTATATGTGATGTAACTATAGGACAAAAAGGCAAGATATGTCACCTCAACTTCTAAACAATCCCGTTTTTGACAACAAAGGAAACAAATCAAATATAGTACAAACTTTTATTTTAATTTTTATACGAGATTAATATTTATTATGAAATTCAATGTATTTTTAATGATTTCAATAGTATTAAAAAAAGAAAAAGAATAAACATAAAAAAGAACATCAATTATATAATAAAATTTCAAATTATGAAATACTAAAGTGGGCTTGGAATCTGTGTTAAAAAAGGAGAGAAAAATCAATACGTGTTGACTCAAAACACTTAATCATATGTCTCAATTTTGAATTGTTAGAACCTAAAATATGCCTCTAGAAGCACCCAATTTCAAAATTTATTTATTTATTTTACCTTATCTAATCTTTAGATTGTATCTGCGTACTTTTTTATTCGGCTTGCCAACCAAAAAGGATCCCATCCAACTGCGGAAAAAGAAGAAAAGTGAGTAAAAAAGGAAAAAAGAAAAAGCCTCTCGCCTTCTCAAGGCCACTCCTAAACACGGTTTTACAAAGGATTCACAAAACCTATCGGCACAAGGATTCTTACCGTTGATCTCTCTCTCTACACACACACACACACACTCAGAATTCGTTTATACAGTAAAGGTAGATTAATACAATTCGTCTTGTAATCGCGAATTTGGGGTTGTCGAAATTTCGAAGACGATGGCAGTACGAGCATCCACTACTGCAATACACATGGCTTCGACATCATCCGTTTCAATACAACCACACAATCATAGATTCTCTATCATCAGGGCTCAACCCATAAACACCACTTTCTATGGCGGTAGAGGTATTTTCCGTTAATTTACACAACTAAATCATGAATTAATACTAGTTGGAGTGAATTCATATGTTATATTCTTGTTTTTGTTTTCTGTTCAAATTATTGCTTACTTCCATTACCAAAGTGTACATCAAGAATTGATTTCAATTTTTGTTTCAAGAATAGCATAAAGAGTCAACTTCTGAATTCATAAGTGTAGCTATTTGCTCAGACAACTGTGTATTATGCTAAGCCTAGAATCTGGCGTTAGTAGATAAATATAGAGAACGGATGCAAACAATGCGAAATGAAGATCAATTGAGGGGTTTTGAAGTTGTTTTCAAGTGTTGATGTTCTACTTATAAGCAAGAGTTGAAAGATTTAGTTTGTAATCATTTTATATTATTATATAGAGGTAAATTTTTTTTATTAGAATGTTCTAGATAATTATTACCATTATTTTATACAGTTGTAGATAATTATTAGGATTTTGATTCCATATTTAATTAGATTACTTAAGATATTGCTTAGCCTCCAAGCTTAGGGTTTTTCTTATATCTATATAAGCTGATGTAGCCTTTCATTCTATATGATATGGTCCATATGTAACACTGATTTGTACTCCCTCCGTCCTCAAAAGGGTGTCTTAAGGACACCCCAAAAAGTGCCCCAGAAAAGATCTCTAAAAGAATGATTTCTTCTTTAAAAAGTCAAATTACCTTTTTTTGTTTCTTGCGTTAAGTGGACCTCATTTTATTCTTTAATTCTAAACCACACAATAAAATGTCATAGCAATGGCCAAAAAGAGACAAATGCACTATTATTTCTTTAGCTTAATCTACATAGTTTAGTGTGCTTCATACACCTTTTGGATACGAAAGGAGTAAGTATTTGCAACTAAGTCTAAGCCTGTGGATTTTAGTTTATTTCTGGTTATATATATTTTTTCTTAATCTCGTTATTCTTTCTTTTCGAATCTTCGAATCTGTCGTTCGTTAATATTTAGGTATCAGACCTAGATTTCTGGTACCTGTTGAGTTCACCCAATTTTTCCCTACCCATTTGTTTTCTAGCATCTCTCAATTTGTAGAAGATGGCTAGAAAAATCAACCTCAAGCATCCAAGACTAACATATGATTTCGCGGGGAAAATACGTGTCTTTGCTCTCTTGAACCTCTCCAAATGTATATTTTTTTTCATGGACAAATAAAGCAAAATAAAATTGCTGCAGTGATTCTATAGTAATTTCGCAGTTGTTTTTCTCTAACAATGAAGTAATCAAGACCACCTTGATAAAGATTGGTCCAAAAGGTATCGACACTAAATATTATATTTATTTTAGTTTGACTTATTATTTGAAACTAGACTCTGTAATGGTGTGTTGAACTGAACTGGTGAAAGATAAATCAGGAAGCTCAGATCCTGACTTCTTGAACCCTTTTAGAAGGAAGGAGAAAATGCCTCAAATACCAAGAAGCAAAGCAACAAAAGGATTGTTGAGGAAGTCTTTAGATGCTGAGAAGAAGAGAGGCCTACTGGTGCAGTCTAGGAGTCAAAAGTGGATTAATGATAGTTCCAGAGTTTGGGGAGGAGAATGACGCTTATGACAGATTTGAAGCACCTTCAGGTACTTTTGCCTATCTATACTGAAGGTGCAGATGGAAAAGAGTGGATTAATGATTTTGAGGATTTTTTTTAGCATATATGAGGTGCATGATTTAAGAAAAGCTCCTATTGCGGCTATGCGTCTCACAGGTGTGTGTACATAATGGTCAAGTCTTTTATGGCAGGAAGGAGTATGTTTAATGAATGGATTCTCCAAGGCATTTCTAGATAGGTTTGGAAGCATAAAGATAGGTTATGCTTTTGTCCATTTTAAGATGCTAAAATGGCATTTTGATGTGGTCTCCTATTATTATGAGTTTGAAGAAGCAGAGTAGCTTGGTGTAGAGAATTTTAGAGAATTCCATCGCCTGACAAAGAATTCTCTGTGGAAAACTTTGTGGCTGGCTTGAAAGATGATATTAGGATGATGATGAATGTTTCAAAAACAAAAACTTCGTTGCAAGCTTTCAAATTAGCCAAATCTTGGATTCTACCTCTATTAAATTCGTTAAACCTTCAAATTTCAAAAACTATCATTGCAAGTCTTAGCACCTCTAAGCAGCCTGCAAACCCCACTTATTCTGTTTCTAATCCCCTTCATTATTAACCTACGTGGTGAGATTCAATTTTGCAAAGCCTAGACTTTTGACTTCATTGTGCTATTGTTGTGATGAAAAGTTCATAGGTGGCCACCATCCCACATATCACAGAGTTTTATAATTGTGAGTTATGAATAATATATATAAGAACAGGTACTAATAATGGCAATCTCTTCGTTCTACCCATCGACTTAATATGGTAATATTGTACTTAATTAAATTTTTGAGCACAATGAATACCGAGCATGTGAAGATTTAATATTAGTTGATCACAAATCATATCAAACCAGTACTACAGATTGAAGTAAAGTAAGAAAGTATAATAGGACAAAAGATAATTGAATTTTTAGAAAGAATGAAATAATTGTTGAGTAATAGATGTAATTTGGATGGTGTCTATCTATATCAAGAATGATTTGTGGAGGAGTCAACTGGGTATTTGACTCAACTTACTCACCCCAATTCAACTGACTTGGTGCAATTTAATCAATTGGTATAATGACTTCATCTTCTGTTAAAAAATTCACTATTTTACTTTCAATTATATGCTAACATCATCTTTTACCAAAATAAATCTAATATATGAACCTAAGCCAAAATCATAGCTACTAATAATTTTAAAATCAATATTAAATTAAGAAATTATAATAAAGTAAATAATTACCTGTAACATAATCAAGTAACGATTAAAACTAACCTAAATAAACAATTACAATTTAATCCTTCATAATCAAATCTATATTAATTAAAATAATTTTAATGAAATTAATGATCACAAATTGACCCGTGTTAGAAGGTATTTATCGCTAGTATCAGATATATATTCATATTCAGGAATGAAATTGAACTGGACATATCAAATTTCATGTTTTCATTCATGGTAACTAGCAGAATCGGAAGGTTTGTATTAAAATTAGTTGGAAAAACAAAGAAAAGAATAACCCAATTAAATATTGAAGCTTCATTATCATGATTTAAACCAGAGCACCAATAAATGAAACAGGCCTTTATATGTAACGTGTTCAAGCAATGCTAACAAAATTAGGAAAATAGAAAAGAGTGCAACAGAAATAAATTAAAATTGAACCAAAGTAGGAGAGGATATTAGGAAGAAGTGAATTAGGGAGTAAAGGGGGAAAGGGAAACATTGAAAAAAAAGAACGGAGAAGGATGATAATGGAAAAGAAAGTACAGACCCAGGAAAAACAAACTACCCATTCAGTGTGAGACAGAGTTACTATTCTTACTTCTCTTAGTGCATGCATTTACCAAAATATCCATTTCTAGTCCTTCAAGATATTGGAGAGCTGCTCGGTATTGAATTTGGGTGGTTGAACTGGTTTCCCTCCTATGCTTGTCAGAGGATGGTGAACTTGTGGTTGTTGCCTGCATTTTCTCCACTTATATCCTGTATAATATGTCCAATTTAAAACAAACAAATATGCTTGTCTTATTGGTCATATGCCCATCCTTTGCTTCACTTATAAATTCGAGTGGGAGATGTTATATAGTTTCTAATACAATAATTCAGTCGTAGGAGTTTTAGAATTTTTGTATGTGTAGTTTGTGGTTACAAAACTGTAATATATTTTTTTGGCAAATGGGGTAAACTGATGTTTCTTACATGTATACTTTAACAAAAAAACTCTTGCTTTACTTGCAAATTCAAATGGCAGAAGTTATTTGATTTTTAAAACTTTCACATTTGAGAAGCTATTGGAGTTCATTTTGTAATGTTAATCTTTTGCCTGGTCAGATTGTTATTTTTTATAGAGTTCATTCGTATATGTTGCAGTGGGAGCTCAAAAATTCACGGGGATACGCCTTGTTCAATCAAGTAGAACCCAATCCTATGGTCCGGGTGGGAATGCTTTCAGTACTCGTATGAACTTATTTGATCGATTTGCCAGGGTTATCAAGGTCATACGAATATTTGATATGTCATCCTTCTATTCTTCAGTCTCCTCGATCAGTAATGTGCTATAACTATTTCTCTTCTTTGGTAACTGTAGTCATACGCAAATGCGATTCTAAGCTCCTTCGAAGACCCTGAGAAGATCTTAGAGCAATCTGTTATAGAGATGAATAACGATTTAATAAAGATGCGTCAAGCTACAGCACAAGTATGCTTGGATTGATTTCATTTCTTTCTCGTACTGCTGCTTAATATTTTTAGTTGCATCTATTTTTCTTTAAGTAAGAATGTTTCAGCTAGAGAAGGAAAATTAAGTCTCTCATATATTTAAATTTATCTGAAGGTTCTGGCTTCACAAAAGCAGCTGGAAAACAAATACAAAACAGTACAACAAGCTTCCGAGGATTGGTAAGTACAAAATATTTACCTTCTCTTCTGAAAAATTGTCAGTTACTTAGACTACTTTATATTTACTGTAGTTTGTTTATAGGTACAGAAGAGCGCAACTTGCTCTTGGTAAGGGAGATGAGGATCTTGCTCGTGAGGCGCTAAAAAGGCGTAAATCGTACGCTGTAAGTTTTCCTCAACCATGTCAACACTCTTTCCCTTCTCTCATCGAGGAGTGTCAGAAGTTGAATAGAGTATCTTCACCGCCGTGAATTTGATGTGTAATTATTTTGATAAGATTTCAGTCAGTACATATGACCTAATATTTCACATAATTGAAAAAAAAATTAGAATATGTGGAATGCCTTTGCTGAGCTTGGCGACGGATCCCTATATAATAATCTTAGTAGTTTCTCCAAAATGCAGCTGTATGAGGTTTTAGCAACTTTCATATAATTATGTGAAGTGATAACTTTAATTACCCTTAATACGCATATCAAAGTATTAGTGTGCTATATCAATCAAAGTATTAATGTACTCAATCTGACACAAGGGACTGGAATTGATTGCTCCTTCTCATTTAGCCGCTTGAAATATTCTACTGTTTTCTATGTGGCACTCTTCATATCATGTGAGCCTTCTCTTTCAAATGAGGCTGGAAACTTGTTTGGCATCAATTTCCAATACAATGCCTCTGTTCCAATCTGTAAGATGTTAAGATCAACTTTGACCTTTTAAATTCAACATGACATATTTAATATTCAGTTTTTATGAGACTAATATGAAAATTCAATACAACAAAACTCGTGCTAATTAGTATTCTCTGAACAGTTACAAAATTTATGTTTGTATCAACTAAGTTATAGATCTATAAAGATTTTTTGATTTAGAATGCGACGGATTGACTTTGCGAATTCTAAATTTATCTTATATTTTGGAATAGAGAGGATATTTTTATGCTCCGAAATCAGATAATCCTGCACTCCCATTTATTACTGTTTTTTATGCTCCATATATTAAACACACACACAAACACTCCGTGTGTGTGTGTGAGAGAGAGAGAGAGTTCATTTTGTGTAGAATTTGATGCTCTCTCTAAGCGCACATTTTCTATGTTCTATAGTGAGTGTTCTCAGTTGCTCTCCCTCTCTCTCTCTCTCTCTCTCTCTCTCTTGTGGATAAGCATGATATGATTTTGTGCAGAACTCTTTCGTGATTCTCTCTCTAAGCGCACATTCAGTCCCTAGCTTCCAGTAGAGAAATGTTGTGGAACCTGAAAGGGAGAAGTTAATTACGTTCTGAAAATATTTTCCCCTCCCACCTCTGGGATATGCGTTTGTTATGATTTCAGTATTGTGAAGCATGATTCTTGATGACCTATTGCCATGGATCCCTTAAGCTCTTCAGAAGAAGGAATACCATAGCGTTCCGGTTCTAAGGCCATGACAAATTTGCATAATTTCTCTCTTGGACACAGAAATGGTTTCACCTTGTTTGATAATTCTGAACAATGAAAGCCATGCTCATGAATGGTCAAAATAAAAGAATGCGCTGTTTATCATATCCTCCCAAGTTGGGTCCTCTACTTCTCTAGAAAAAAGTTTGATTATTTATATTCAGCTAAAGTTACTTTTTCCTTTCAATGATGAAACACACTTGATTTAGTATGCTGCTCAAGTTATTTATTGGGGATAGTACTTTATAACTTTGAGGAGATATAATATGATTGTAATATCTTCATAAAGCAACTCTGAGGCTCTAATAAGTAATAACATAATAATTTTGCTGGTAGCATTATTACAAAAATAATACGACTAATGTAGACTACTAGAACATCTAATATTCCTTGTGTTGCATATAACAGATGATAATTTAGCCAATACCTGATTGCTAAACCATGCAGTTCTAGTTCAATTAAAGTTTCTGGTGACATGTTTTTTCTCATAATTCCAGTCCCGGACTCCCTTCTTCCTACAACTAATGCAGTGATGTATGGATTGTAATGCCTGCAGAATATGTGTATGTGTGTATGTATCTGTCTATACACCAGATAATGTGGGAGCACCTAAGAGTACCTTCTCCGGTGTTGCTCTGTCACGGAATAACTGTGATTCTTTTTTTTTCCTTCCTCCAGTCTCTTATTCTTCTATCTTTTCCTTTCCTTCCATGAGATTCTCTGTACTCCTCTGCTAATGAATATATGTAACCAAGGAAGGGGGATTCAGCTGCAACCCAATTGAAACCGCTGAGTAATTGGGATGGATTCGCTGAGATTCCCGTAGATTCGCCAATATGATTCAATCAACCAAGATTGCCGGAGACCAGTTTGGCTGGGGTCGATCTGTCCAGGTATAGTTGCTTCGTGACAGAAGAAGAAGAAGACTAAGCGGATCTAGCTCAGCCTTGGAAGAAGAAGATATAGCGTCCCTGATCTTGTTTGACCATGGATTGAAGAAGAGCTCATAGGCTCCCTGTTTCGCCTATTCTCCTCTACTTTTATCTTTGGATTATTTACTTTATATCTTGTCTGGACATGGGCTGTTGGGCAGTATACCAGTGTGTTCATATTTAATAATATATATTGTTCAGGGCTCCTAGGCTGGTTTGTTTTTGAACTTTTAAGGCTTTGGACTTCTGTGTTAGTAAGATAAATTTTATTATGAACTTAAGTAATTAAAATGTAACAGGGAAAATTAATGTGTTATTAAAATTTGTACTATTAGCTTTATTTATTACTTATTGTATTTGTTACTGATATTAGGTAACTTATTATTAATTTCATTGATTTATAATCAACAAATAAGAAAATAATATACTCCCTCCGTCCCAAAAAGGATGACTTAAGTACAAAAAAGTTTTGTCTCAAAAAGGATGACTTAAGTACATTAATAAAGTATAACTTGACTATTGTAACCTTACAAGTGGATATATTTTCTTATTGGGAAGAACAATAAGTACAACTATAATATTTAAAAATTATTATATGGACCCACTATAAATGATATATTGGTAACCTTACTTCTTTGAAATGTTTTTCTTAAAAAATGTGCAAATTGTACTTAAGCCATCCTTTTTGGGACGAAGGTAGTATTATATATACATAAATATTAGTTTAATTTAATTTCACAATGTGCTGAATCCCCATAGAATCTATATTTTTTCAGATTCTTATAAATGTGCCGAATCCCCTAATTTCTTAATTTTTATGCATGAAAAACTACCATGATTGAGATAAAACAAGGAACCCATTGGGCTATCTGGATAAGTTTAAGGTGAGCGGGATAGAATAAGAATTTTTACCAAAAGCAACATAGTATAAGTTGTGAAATCTTGTAGCTACAAAAAAGGAAAAAGTTGTAAACTCTTCAGTTGCAGACTTGCAGGTGACTGGAAAAAATGGAGCATCACTCTCTGATTTAATCTTCATTTCTGCTACTGTTGTGACTTCTTGGGTTGTTTTGACTGATAATGATGTTAGGACCAGGAAGTAGTTTAGAGAGATTGAGATCAGATCGATGGCAGAGGAGGAAAGCAGAGTTGCGAAAAAGATGGGAATGGTGGGTGGATCTAGAGGGCACTCTTTTCCAATTGCCAGAATTTGAGTCCTAAAAATGAGAATGGCCAGCAATAGTTACGGAGATAGTGAGAGTATAGAGAAATTGGAGAAGGAACTAGATAGAAACCATGATATTTGTAGAGAAAGTTACCATTGGAGAAGTGGACAGGGAAGGTTACATGTCTCTTTTAGAGAGCATTCGACTATGGAGGGGATTTTACATTATATTGTTCATATCTCACTCTTCTCGTATCTCACCTCTCCATAAAATAACAAACTATCTTGGAAGACTATTCCTTCCCTGCATTACAGCTTCTGATCTCATAACTACCTCCTAATGGTCTAATTAGTCTATTACCTTTCTGTACTACTTTATTTGGTGTTTAGTATACTTAATTCCTGACATATTGCTCTTTCATTTCTGCTACAGGATAATGCTAATGCGCTGAAGGCACAACTCGATCAGCAGAAGAGTGTTGTTGATAACCTTGTTTCAAATACACGGGCAAGTTTCCACTTTGCATTGTTTATTTTGTTTCTATTATGTTATCTTATGTGTGTCTGACACTGTAGAGTATATTGGTGGCATAAACCAAATCTATTTCCTAATGAATATTAGAATGTCAAGAAAACACGCAATTTCATAACTTGATGACTTATAAACAATTTTAAGGAAATATATATATATATATATATATATATATATATAATTTTATGCACTAGGGTTTAACCGTGTCTATCTACTGGTTGACAGCTTTTGGAAAGCAAGATACAGGAGGCGAAGTCAAAGAAAGATACCCTTAAAGCACGTGCACAATCTGCGAAGTATGTTCTGTTCCCTCTAAAAATTATTTTTCATGTTTTACTAGCTCTCTCTGCAGCATGCTTGCCCAAAATTTATGCTGAGTGGCCTCTTATTCTTCAGGACTGCAACTAAAGTTAGTGAAATGTTGGGTAATGTCAATACAAGTAGTGCCCTTTCAGCTTTTGAAAAGATGGAGGAAAAAGGTTGGTGTTTATTTTCTCTCCTTTTCTCTCACATTTTGCTTAATAATCTTAAAAGTTCATCCCAGCAACAATGTATCAACTACTATCTTGAAAATTCTTTGTTCAATATCGTTTTGTATCATGGTGTATGTTCAACTTTGTCAGCAGATACTATATGTTGTTATAACGGTTTCCTTCTAAATATGTTTTTGTTATCAAGAATTCAAGTATATTGGTCTATCAATTGAGGAGATGTTTTGCAGCTTGCTTAACCAATAAAGACACACACCCCCATGCACCCACAGAAAACTTAGTGCAGTGCACGCCCATACACTTTTGCAGCTCTCTCTCTCTCTCTCTCTCTCTCTCTCACATAAACACACACACACACAAAAACAAACACCATTAGGCTGATTGTAAGCTACACAAATGTACTGCATTTGCTTAAATCTATCGAATGTAATTAAATCACCATTAGGCTGATTGTAATTAAATCTAAACTAATGTACAAACACCATTAGGCTGATTGTAAGCTACACAAATGTATAAACACCATTAGGCTGATTGCAATTAAATCTACTGAAAAGCAGCAACGGCTGCAACACAGTATCCCTTAAATGTCTCAATTGAGTTAATGTGAAACTGTCACAACAGATCAGGACTCTGCTATCTCCTTCTCTAACAATACCACTTTCACCACAGTAAAAGGAAAATATATAAGCCAGCCAGGGACATTTTCCATCCTTTTAAGACCAAATCTTTTCGGTATTGATGTCATCCTTTTTCAGGACGGAGTTCTACTAGTTACTTAAAATATGTAAGCATGTAAATACAATCTTAATAGCTTATGATTCTATGTGTTCTTTCACAGTTTTGGCCATGGAGTCTCAAGCGGATGCACTTAATCAGTTAACTTCTGATGATCTTGAAGGAAAGGTAAGTTTTTTTTTACATTTGCAAAAACCTAGCACTGGCTTTCTCCTTTTTCATTCCATTTTTAGTCGCAAGTCTCATTTGTGATTTCTTAGTATTCTTGATGCAAAGCTGAGTGACGTAGCCAGAAATTTGCATGAATAAGAGATGGTTTTTGTTGAACATTTGTGCAAGATATTTAGGTTTCTGACAGCTGAAATACTAAATTTCTGGGCTGGATGCACAACAAATGATAATTTCCGTCATCGTGGGTGCTGTGTGTAGTTTCTACTAATCTTAGAAGTGGCTGATTGTGACTTATGAGACTATCACACTTGACTAAGTTATTGGGCTTCGTAAATTCATTTTAGGTTTGGGAAAAATTATCCTCTGATTTTAATAGTACACTAAACAGCTGAAAATCAATGGAAGAGGACTGAGCATCATAACTCATGCTCAGAATTGCATCGTATAAATTCCAAGATGGCCTTCTGTATCTTTAAAATATTTATATTCTGAAAGTGATGGTTCACAATCAATCTTTGTGGGAGGAATAAGTAGTTATTAATGATACCATCTTTTGTCCTTGATAGGATGATATAAGCGTAGTTATTATACGCGAGAGGTCACTGAGGCACAAATGTCTCTCTCTCTCTTTTTTCCTTATCTTTTCTCAATGAGCGATGAATCGAAAATGAAACATTCAAAAAAAGAAAAAAAATGAAAAAAGAAGAAGAGAGAATTGAGGCCTCACTTTAACACACATCATCCGCCCTGTGCCTCAAGTGAGGCAAGGCCCAAACCTTTCACCTCGCCTCACCTCGGTGCGCCTTTGAGAACTATGAATATAAGTAAATTTTTGACATTGAGATATAGAATTGATTGTCACTAATATTACATATTTATCAATAGTGGGTTTCCACTTCATATCAGAGGATGAAACTAAGGAAGTATAATGATGCTCCAAATTGTAGGAGTTGAACAATTGGGGATAAATTTGCATTGTCATTAAAGTAGGTACTTTCTGTTATATTTTTGTGGGGATGCTATAGTGAAGTATTAGTTCACCTATAAATATAGTTTGGTTTTAGAGATTTGCTATACAACTATTGTGCATGTCGAAAAACACATAATTTTTCTCTCTCTCTCTATACATATACATATATACATACGTATATATATATATATATATATATATATATATATATATATATATCAAGTTCTGATTAAAACTTGAATTAATACAATAAAGTTTGTTATATATGTATCCGAGATTCGAGTTCTGATTGGTAGATCCTTCATTTTACTTGCTTTCTTTTTAGCGTCTAACCTCGACCTTTCACAGAATTACCATATAGCGTAGATCTAAAAGATCACAGTGTCATAAATTTTTCGATCTACAAGAATATAAAACAGATCTACTCGAAATACATTAAGGAGTGTTATTAAACAACAGATCTGTTTCAGATCTAAACTATACATGAACAGACATTAGTAGAATGCTTCACCTTACTTCCCCTTCTGGCTCTGATACCAGAAGGACACGGAAGCAGATGCTAAAAAGTAAAATGAAACTAACAAAATGGGGAGTAAGGGTGCCTATGAAGTAAGGTGAAGTATTCTGCTAATGTCTGCTTAAGTATAGTTTAGATCTGAAACAGATCTGTTGTTTGATAACACTCCTTAATGTATTTCGGGTAGATCTATTATGTATTCTTGTAGATTGGAAAATTTATGACACTGTGATCTTTTAGATCTACGCTGTATGGTAATTCTGTGAAAGATCGAGGTTAGATGCATACAGTTCTACAAACGCTTTTAACAAAGCTTTGAGTCATAAAATTTCAGATCTACTTTGAATCACCAGACCTATCCTTTATATATTATCTAAGAGTTATTAAGTAACAGATCACGATTCAGTTCTATCTATCCTTCTAAAGATATTTTCTGAATATGACCCTTATGGAACCCGATGATGGTCTCTTGATATCAGGACGCTCGGAAGATGTCTCATAACATTTGTATTTACATCTTTATTTCTGTTTCTTTTAGCCTTTTCCATGAGCCTCTTCCGATCTTTCTCCTCGTCCTCCTCTTCTTCTAATCCTTCTTCATCCAAGATCAAAGAAGAAATCCACCTCTCAGATCTCCAACAATCTATAGACAATTGGAAGATTCCTAAGCATCCAACTAGTGATGTCTATGCCAAAAGTAGATGGAGCCTTACTAGTGACTATGTCATAAAAACCGTAGAGCATACCATTTCCTTAGATTCTGATCATGAGGATATCCGATTGATCTCCCCCAAATCCATAGAAAAGTTATCTTGGCCTTGTTCAAGTTGTTGCCAAACCCTTATCCCGTGAAGGTTTAGACACATCTATCCTTCTATGCCTAAGAGACAAAAGATGGCTTGAGTTTGATGACTCCCTTCTAAGGATGGTAGAAACCAGTCTTTGCAGTGGACCAATCTACTTTGATTGTTTCCCAAATTTCACTGTCTCCCTTAGAGATAGAAATTTCCTTGACTCCTTAACTCTTAATATTAAGACCAATAACTTTAAGACAAAAACTGGAACCCAACTAGTAGCTATTATCTATAGAATTCAGTATAAAGCCATGAATTCTGCCTTCAATACAGGAGCCATGAGAACCTTTCACAAAGGCGAAACTGTTTTCTTCCAGACTGACTTACAAAAATCTCATTTATCTATCCCAAAACCCATTTCTTGGAACCGGGTAAGTTTACCCCAAAACTGGCTTCTCAAGGATGTTGCCCCTGCTAAAAAACCTGAGAATACGACTGTCTCTAGAATACAACAATTTTCTAGTGGCGCAGTCTCAATCTCCTTCCAAAGGTCCAATAGCAATAGGTCCTTTAGTCAAAGAATTGACAGTCTCCCGATTGAGATCTTGACAGACCAACAGCCTTCTCGGCATTCGGTCTCTATAGTTATCACACAACTTCAAGACTTAAATTTTGAATCAAGGATTTCTCAAGCCCATTATACTGTTCAGTCGACACCAACTACCCACCAGGAGGTAGAAGCTGATGGTACCATATCGCCAACATATTCTTCAATACAATCTGAATTAAATGTTTTACAAGCTGATTTTCAAATAGATAAAGAAAAGCTGAGAGCCCAGTTTGACTCTCATAATATTTATAGGAAAAATTGGTTTCTTCAAACTTTTCAAGGATCTACTAGACAGGAGATCCTTGAAAACACCATTAATGTCCTCACTAAGGAACAAGACCTTCTTCTTGAGCTTATAGGCCAACTCACTGATCTTGATCAGAAGCAGAGTTATCTTAACCAGTTTAAAAAGACTTTAGAAAAACCTTTTTCCTTTGAAAAAACTTTTCATAAGGACCCTAGACTCAATCTCACTTATAATTTTAAAGATATCCTTGACAGGTTTCCTACTAAACCAAAAAATATCACTGTCCAAGACCTCCAGACTGAGATTGCTATTCTCAAAGAGGAAATAAGACAGATTAAAGCTCGACAAGAAATTGATAATCTTGTCCTTCAAAGCCTCGTTGAAAACAGCCCAGGACCCTCTTGTTCTACTCCTCCTGAGCAACCAAAAAATGATAATTTCCTTAATTATATGTCTAAGATGTCCATCCAGAGGTGACATGTAAAACTTACTCTGCAAATTAAAGATTTTATCCTAGATATCCCCGCCCTTCTTGATACAGGAGTTGACTTAAACTGCATCCAAGAAGGCCTTATTCCAACCAAATTCTTTGAAAAAACTACCGAAGGGCTTCGTGCAGCCAATGGTAAAAAATTAGGAATCAACTACAAGATTTCTGATGTAGATGTCAAAATTCCCAATTCAGCCTTTTCCATTAAAACTTCTTTCTTACTTGTCAAAGATATTACCAATCCTATTATCTTAGGAACTCCTTTTATCCAACAGATTATCCCTTTCATGGTTACCAATAATGGTATCCAAATTGATTATCTTGGTACTACTGTTACTCTTCCTTTTGATAGACCTCCTATCACCAAAGAACTTCATTTGTTAAAATCCAAGCAAGCCCAGATTAACTATCTTAAGGAAGAAATAGTTCATCAGTGCATAGAAGGTCAATTACAAAACACTTCTATCAAAAGCAGGATTAAAGCTCTTGAGACCAAGATCATCACTCAGCTTTGTGCTGAAGTCCCTAATGCCTTTTGGGACCGAAAACATCACAGCGTTAGACTCCCTTACGAGCCTGACTTTGATGAAAAAACCATCCCAACTAAAGGTAGACCTATCTAGATGAGTCACGAGCTCATTAATCACTGTCAAAAAGAGATTCAAGATCTCTTAAAAAAAAGGATTATATCTCACAGCAAGTCTCCTTGGAGTTGTGCTGACTTTTATGTCAACAAGAGCGCTGAAATTGAACGTGGTGCACCCCGTTTAGTCATCAATTACAATACCCAATCCCAAATAAAAAAGATCTCCAGAGACTCTATGCTTCTCATATATTTTCAAAATTTGACTTAAAATCAGGTTTTTGGCAAATTCAGATTGATCCTCGTGATCGTTACAAAACTGCTTTTACTGTCCCTTTTGGACAATATGAATGGAATGTTATGCCTTTTGACCTAAAAAAATGCTCCTTCGGAGTTTCAGAAAATTATGAATAATATTTTTAATGATTACTCAAAATTTATTATTGTTTATGTTGATGATGTTTTAGTTTTCTCTCACAATCTAGAACAACATTCCAAACACTTGCATATATTTTTTAACATTATCAAAACTAATGGCTTAGTTCTTTCCAAAACTAAAATCTGCCTTTTTCAAACAAAAATCAGATTTTTAGGGCATAACATTCAACAAGGGACAATTGTCCCCATCAATAGTTGCATTTTATTTGCTGATAAATTCCCTGATCAAATTATTGACAAAACACAGTTTCAAAGGTTTCTTGGTTGTTTCAATTATGTTTCAGAATTTATCCCCGGCTTAAGCAATCTTTTAAAACCTCTTCATGATCGGCTTAAACAACCTCTTCCTCTCTGGACTTTTGTGCATACTCATGTAGTTCAGGAAGCCAAAAAGAAAGTCAAACATTTACAATGTTTATCATTATCTGATCCATCTGCATACAAAATTGTTCAAACTGATGCATCTGACATAGGATATGGAGGCTTCTTAAAACAAAAGAAAGACGGTAAAGAGCATATCATTGCATTTATTTCAAAGTATTGGAATAGTTCCCAACAGAACTATCCTACTATTAAAAAAGAAATTTTAGCTATTGTTTTGTGCATCACAAAATTCCAATTTGATTTATTAAATCAAAAATTTTTAGTTTGAATTGATTGTCAGGCGGCAAAATCTGTTTTACAAAAAGATGTAAAAAACCTTGCCAGTAAGCAAATTTTTGCTAGATGGCAGGCTATCTTATTTATATTTGATTTCGACATTGAATATATCAAAGGAAGCTCTAACCGTATCCCTGATTTTTTAACCCGAGAGTTTCTCCAAAACATAAATGCCCCGAAGAAGAAAGATAAGGCTCCTGCCTCAAAAGCTGCCTCAGCTGAGAAATTAGCTTGTCAATCCTCCCCAACATCTCAAGATTCAGTCGAATCTTCACAAAAACCCAAGCCAGTTACCTCTGCGGACTATGCTATTCAAGCAGTCCAAACCCAAAACCAATTCTCTGCCCTAGTAGAGACAAAACCTTTATCTATTGATAAAGTCAAAAGATGGGCAGATATTGCTGCTGATGAAGAAGATGATTCTCAGTCTCAATCCTTTTACCCAGAAGAATTTCTCTCCTGGTGCAAAAGCATGGGGATTCCTCCCCTCAGGTAGTTCCTCAACTCCCTAAAGTGGAGGCTGCTGAATCTCAGATTCAGTATCCCATTTCCCAATCCCAATCTCTGGTGGGTAAAACCCCAGGCACCCTCATTCCTTTTATCCCTTCTCCAAAACCGCTTCCCTTTGTTTCAGAAACTCCTCAATACTTTAAATCTCAATTTGTCCAAATGATTGTTCAAATGGAGCCAGATTGGTGGCACCCTAACCCGAATATCGCTACCAAGCAATTGCTTTTGGGTGATCGAAAATTTATCCTTAACCATCCCCATAAATGTCAAAGGTTTTTTGAATTCATCCTAGTAGATTCTAAATCTATCATATTAAAACAATATCTTGATAAATCCCAATCATTTATCACCCATACTACCATTCAGATTATAAAAATAATTTCTGCCTCTTAATGGATAAAAATCATCCTATTTTGAAAGGGACCCCTGCGCCTAACAAATTCAAGCTTTTGTCAAGCCCAATCCATTTTTCACAATCCTTTACCCCCAGACCTATACCTACTGGGATTATATTGATGCCCGGAAACTTGCATTTACCAAACAGAAACCCCATAGAAAAACACTCTTGGTTTTTCTATTTCAAACGAAATCAAGGTTTCCAATTCCCTAATTGGTTTTTAAATCAATGGTGGCCTATTTTTGGACCTTCTTTTGAAATTCTTCCCCCTCGGTCCAAGAAGGATACAGATATTTCTCCAGCCGGTTTCAGGCTCCACAATCTTCCCAATCACCCATGTCTCTGCAATTCTTCTCCCACTTTGCTCTCACATGGATCAATTGCCAAAAGATCGTGTATCATAAGCCAGAAGGTCTACAGGGACTCCCATTCTTCGCCCTCCGAGGGTACTCAAAATGGTGGAAAGATTTCTAACTCCAGTCATGCCACCACCCCAGCAATCCAACAGTGGTTCAAATCGAACCCACAATTCATCAAGACAACAGAGGTTGAGCGGTCTTCCTTGCTCAAAAATCTGTTTTGTCGGCCAGTTTAGCTGCAGCTTCCTCTGAAGAAGATCTCCTCAAGATCATGCTCCAGCTCTCCAAGAAGTTCAGCACCAAATCAGCTGAAGCCAACACTTCAGCCTCAAAAGAAAAAGAGCCTCACTTCGACGTCAACCTCGATGACGATGAAGACTTTCTCTTGTCTGACGACGAAGAAGAATAAAAAATTTTAAAAAAAAATGATGATCAATTGACTTTCACTGCAGCAAAAGTGACTTTTTTACTATAGCATTTTTACTATAGACTGTCACTGTAGTAGTTTGAATTAATCTTGAATACTGCAGCTACTTTTTGTTCGACGACTTGTTTTTTCTTGTTTATGTCAGTTTTCTTACTGAAAGTTGCCTTCCTTTTGCACAAGGAGTGTACGAAAATCATGTTTTGAGGCCACAATAAGCATATACTTGTTCATTCATAGGTGTGGTGTATGATCTTATATTGCAGAACTTCATTTCCGCTTGTTAAGAAGATTTTCCTACTGAGGTCTTGACATGTCTTTATATAATTTTGACGACTCCAGCATTTTGTATCTTTGTAGTTCGCAATGCTGGAGAGTACATCAGTCGATGATGATCTTGCAGATTTGAAGAAAGAACTATCTGGAAGCACAAAGGTAAATGTATTACAATTTTTGAATTTGTATGATTGCTATGGTTTGACTATCTGGTGTTGCTTCAATAAGATGAAATAAAAAATTTAGTCAATGTTTCAGGTCCTGGATGGGTTATCAAAACTACTACGGCTTGGTACAAATTTCTTAAAGAACAAATTGAAACCTGTCATAAAAGAGCCGTAAAATGCAAAATCTTGTAAAAATTCTTAGACAAAAAGCAGAAAACCTTTCACCAAAAAAATAGTAGAAAGTTATGGATTTGTGGTTTGCTAATCAGCATGCAAGTTGTTATGGTTGAAAAGAAGAAAATACCTTGTACAAATTTCTTAAAGAAAAAGCAGAATACCTGTCACCTAAAAATCTTAAGAAGTTGTGGACTTGATAATATGTGATTTAGCATTCGCATTTTAGTTTTAGAGAAGAAAATAATAGTAATAAAGGAAAAGCATAAAACCTGTCACCCAGAAAATCTTTAGAAATTCTGGACTTATGGTTTGTGGTAATGGTGGAAAAGACAAAAATAGTACCTCGTACAACTTTCTTTTTAAAAAAGTAGAAAACCTGATACTAAATAAATCTTAAAAAGTTATCCGGTAAATTAGTACTTCTTTACTCAGCAAGGCTAATCATTGTCAGGACATATGTGCTGAACGGTAATATTTGTAGGGATGTCATGGACTTGCATTATCACAGTGATAGATTCATTACCAGGAATTTTATATCAAAATAAAAGCCCAAGTCATGGTGTTTAGTGTCATCAAGTAATGTCTATATTTTAAGATTTCACTCTATATATAAGTTTCTTCTCTCGTTTTGCTTTTATAGTTTAAGGAGCGTATCTTATTAGAATAAAAAAAGAAAATAAAAAAAAGTCGTCAATGCCCGCGCAGAGAGAGCTCCAGTTATCCAACTCATAGATGTTAATTAAAAAAAATAAAATAAAGAACATGTTAATATAAACTAAAAAAAATGAAAAGGTTAATAATAATAATCATATGTTTTGAATATTATGGTTATTTTTGTGGTTACATTACTATTCAATCCCAGAGTCAGCTTTTTGGCTTCTGTAGGTTTCTTTTCTTTTTAAGTATTTGTGAGATTAATACTACAATGATCAAGAAGTGGAATATCCTCATTATACCCAGGTTCAGGCCATCACAGGGATTATTCGCTTTATATTTGATTATTCGTAGACATTAACTTTAGCACATATGGAAACACACCTGCTGATCTTTTCCTGATGTTTTTTCATTAGACAGGGTACAATGAGTAATTAAATAAATCATTTAAAGACAGCATTTAATGTTACTTCCATGTTGCCACCTAAATATTTGTTTCAGAATCTAATCCAACAATTTCTTGAGCTCCCAATTTTAGTCTAGAATGGTAGATACCATTTGCAAAAGAGCGAAGAAAGATCCAAGGGAAAGTCGGTAATCACAAACGGAATTATGTAATTTTGCAATATGCCTGTGCATGTGGTAGTGCAATGGTTGATATTCTGGTTCCACTTTTCTCTTGCTTCATGCCTTCATCTCTGTGAACCGAATGTGTTTGTAGTGAAAGAGTGAATAGCGTATACATGAAAAGCTAGGGGAACATGTATAAGAGGGTTTGTTGTCTTTTCTCATGTCTCTAATATTCTTTTTTGTTTGTTTTTTTCCTTCCTACCTGGCTATATAGAGAGGAGAACTTCCACCTGGGAGAACTACTGTTGCAAGCTCACCATTCAGGGATCTTGAAATTGAGAAAGAGTTGAATGAACTAAGAAGGAAAGCCTCATAACACCGCACTGTACATATCCTTCCTCCGAGTACGTATTCTACCTCTTAGGGGACCATATGGAACATGAAGATATATGTTTGGTAACCCAGGAACCTGCAATTTGGAGGAAATATTATCGGTTCTTTCTTTCAACTACCTCACATATCAGGGTCTCGCTTTATAATATCTGTGGAGCTAATGAAACTAGTTTAGTAAAATTTAACTCTTTCAATTCCCAGGCAATTGCACCACAAACCTGAGCCTTCTTGATAACGGCAGCATTGTCATCATAAACTTTATATCTGTCAAAAACCATATGGTGTCTCTCATGTACATGGTAGTTGTATGGTATATAGACATTAAACTCATGTTCTTCAACTATTTGCCGTCTGACAATTCATACTGCTTTAGATTTTTTACTTTTCCCTATTTTTGTATGGGACACTTCTATTCCGGTTCACAATGAAGTTTAAAATCCCTTAGCAGTGGTCCTATTTTTTTAACTCTTATTGTGATGGTGTTTTTTAAAGTTAAAATACCTATTTTACTCTTATATTTTCGTTGATAGTGTTATTATTTATATTAATTGTTGCTATTTTCATGTCAGTATTTTTTTAATATGTTAATATGTAAGAGATTGACTTCCAGTTAATCGAAGATATGTTTAAACGTATTTTAAACCAAAAAAAAAAAAAAAAGAAGAAAAAAAAGATGAAAATTCAAGTGATTAGCATTAATAATAACATTGTTAATCATGATATTTTGAACAGTAACAATCTCATGTTACTGTATATCATTAAAGTTTCTTCAGTAAAATCAAATTAAGCATTAAACTTTATTTAAAAATGTAGATATCAAATTTCAAATTTTATTATAATTAGATTTATTATGGTCTGAGAGGATTCATTATGTTATCTTGTTTGTAATTCGATTTGTTCGGTGAATGAAATCTCAAAAAAAATAAAAAAATTAAGTGAAATTAAATCTAAATTTGTCCAAAATTAAAACATTAACATCAATGAAATTAATATATCGCTAAATTATATTAACATATTTCGTATTACTGTTACTGTTCCAAACAACATACATTCATCTATAACAAATTTAAGCATATAATTTTTTGCATCCATACAAGAATTTAATAAGAAAGAAACGTAGAACAGTCATAAAAATAACATTAACTATAGAATTAACAATAGTTTTACTATTTGAAACAATGATAATACCCATATTACTATTTATACTCGATGTTTACTATTTCAAAATTCATCTATGACAAATCCAAGTATACATCATTTAAAAGCACTATGAATGATCCCAAACCAAAAAAAGAAAAGAAAACTAACGAATTCGTTAACACTACAACTCATTAGTAATTATTAGTAACTACAACCATATAACTGTTCTTCCAGTTACTACTTAAGAAATGGCTATTTATACAAAACAAATCTAAAAATAATGAAGAATTGAATTTAAAAAAACAAAAAAAAAAAAATAATAACATAAATTGATTGACAACAAGTCTAAATGTATTATTTTTGGAATTAAATACATATCGTACAAAGAATGAAAAGAAGCACACAAAGATAACAATAGTAAGTTCGATATGATTTATAGATAGCAACAACAATAAATGTTACTATATGTATCTTCATGTCACTATATTTAAAAAAAATTGTTTAATAGATCTGGAAGAGAAACAAGCTCGAATTGCAAGTCCGTTGAAACAGACAAGCCAAGCCTCTTTACTTCCTTATAAATCTTTTTTTACAGTGTGTGCTGTAGTTTTAACTTTTATTTATAGTGCATATTGGCTACCGCGTTGTGACTTATTCTGGTTTGCTCGTGTTAATTATCCGTCTCACCAAGTACAACAAAAGTATATTATTATTACTGTGAAGATCACATGCGTGGCACGTTCACATGCGTGAGACACGTTCACATCAGTCGTAAAATATGAATTGAAAAACTATATATACATGGATGTGTTTTGACCTATTAACTTAGACTTTTGAGTTGGATTAAACTTGTATATCAGTTGCCTTTGATTTTTTCGGTACTCACTAGTTTAGACTTTTGGATCAAATTAAATGCATATTTATATATAGATTGCCTTGAATTTTCCAGTTCCCTAAATATTACTACCTCCATTCTAGAATATAATATGAATTGCAAATTTACTATATTCAGGAAATGAACTATATGGTCTCTATATGTGTTTTGGTAGAATAATATTGCAAAAGTGTTAATGCTTTTAGTTGAATGACATTTTTTAGTGTGCACTGTAGTTTTCAATCTTGCTTAACGATCAGACATTTTTTTAAATCAAAGTGGCGACCGAATGCTTCAAAAAACATTGATATATTCAGCTTATTTTGTCGGAAGATATTGTTATATTCAGGACAGTATTTCTCCCATATTTGCAGAATATAATTATTTGTAGACTCTATTATTGTAACTCCTCCATCTTTTTATAATTTTAGATCTATGACAAATATTCTCATAGATTGCAGCAAACAGACAGCCATTTAATTTGTTTGTGGAGTAGCTTTGAAACGACTTGGCAATTTCAGATAAACACAATATAGAAAGAATGAGAAGAGTGAAATCAACTCTTCTAGTATTTA
This sequence comes from Centella asiatica, assembly GCA_014636745.2. Taxonomy (NCBI): domain Eukaryota; kingdom Viridiplantae; phylum Streptophyta; class Magnoliopsida; order Apiales; family Apiaceae; genus Centella; species Centella asiatica. Next base: position 1,242,676 of record CM025780.1, read on the forward strand.
AAGCCAAGACCTGGATCATCATTGCTATATAGAAATAAAAAGATATTTGTTAAAGGATTAATGCATGTTCTTATACTCCACTTCTAATGAAACTAGATCCTCTTGCCTTCTTCACTTTCTGCTTTGACATTAACATTCTCACCCTCTCTGCATCATTCCACTTATCACTCAATGCATAAAAATCACATATAAGACTATACACCCCTCCATCATTCTCTAGCCCTACTGTCCCAAGAATTCGATCGATTACTCCGTCCACCATCTCAAATTTCTTATGAACCTTACAAGATGATAAGAAGGAAGTCCAAATCAAGACATTAGGTTCAAATGGCATTGTTTTAATAACTTCATATGCTTCTTCCAACTCCCCAGCCTTCCCCAATAAATCAATCAAGCAACCATAATGCTGAATTCTTGGCCTTAACCTGTACTCTGGAATCATTCTAAAATAAGTACGACCCTCTTCCACCAACCCTGCTTGCGCACAAGCGCTAAGAATCCCAGTAAAAGTTAGTTCATTCGGTTGCAACCCTGTTTCCATCATCTTTTCAATAATAGCTGATGCTTCTTTGCCACGTCCATGTTGTGCAGCTCCACAAATCAATGCGGTCCAAGTAACAATGTTCTTATCTTGCATCATGTTAAAAACTGAATATGCGTTCTTCAAGTATCCACACTTCGCATACATGTTAACTAACACCGTGCCAAGATCCACATTCAGTTCCCACCCATTTTTCATGGCAAACGCGTTAATGGATTTTCCAGAAAGCAAACCGATTGAACCCATGTGACCGCATCCCATCAAAATCGATCCTAATGTCAACTGATCAGGCATCAGCTTCTCATCCAACAACATTTTCCGAAAGAGCATTAGCCCCTTGTCCCAAAGGCCACCATGTATATACCCCGAAATCATAGCATTCCATGAAGCAAGATTTCTCACAGGCATTTTGTCAAAAATTATCCTTGCTTTCTCAATATCTCCTGACCTCGAGTACCCCGTAATCATTGTGTTCCACGTGACAGTATTTCTAACAGGCATTTCGTCAAACATGTAGCAGGCATCGATAAGAGAAGTGGCGACATAAGCTTTTAAGAGTGCAGTGGAGACATAAACATGAAAATTGAAGCCTAATTTGAGAAGATGGGTATGAAGTTGGCGAATAAGGGTCGAGCAATTCAACTGGGTAGAGGATTTTAGAGCGAAAAGAATGGAAAAACTATCAAAAGGGATTGATAGGCGTTGCATTTGAATGTAGAGATGTAAAGCTTTGCTCGGTGAAGAAGCATTTTTTATGGCTAAACTCCTCCATGAATTCATTTTCTTTCTTTTTTATACTAACTAGTATTAGTTTGTGTTCTTTATGGTGTAGGAGAAACATATATTGGCTCTTAATGGAGCTACCACCAAAACACAGTCAGACATTGGGCTGTTCAGATCGTTTGACAACTCTCTCTCCCCTCTCCTGTCTCTCTCTCTCTCTCTCTCCTGCCTGAGCACTGCCACGACTAATATTCTTGTAATCTTGTTTAACCCAGCGGGTTGTATTGCGCTGACAAAATACTCTATTATGATTTAAATCATGCTATTTCTACTCAAAATGTAAGATAAGTTTTGACTATATTTTGTTATACAGCCTGATGATTCATTAAGAATAGTTAATTCTGTCCATTTTGTTATATGCATTGTATTGTAAAAAATTATTGACACTTTTTTTTTTTGGTACTCGTAAGAATTTCATTAATACCACATAAAACATGATACGAGAGTAGCATAAAAGAACCTCCCTCTATCACCTCTTACCAGTCTCACTAATACCTATTAATATGCACTTCCTCCTGCATGATTCTTCTTGCTCCTTTTTTTTTTTTTTTTGTTTAATACGTATTTTTTAGATTTAAGATACACTTCAAATACTTGCTAGGTACGAATATACACTTGCAATATAATTTAATATAAATAAATCTTGACTTAATTTAAAGTAATCTTAATGATCACGCTAATATACAATGTTCAAAGTCTATATGTTTGCAAGTCAATGATACTATAATTATTAGTAAAATTTTAAAAATGATTTTCTTTGAATAATTGATCCTTTGATACATAAATGTTTGATATACGATTTTTAAAATTAAAATTTCACCATTCAAAATCAAAGTACATACACCAACTAGCACACCGCATTTTATCCTAATACTTATAAGTATATATATAAGGAAGTATATAAAACTAAAAAAATAAATAAGTCTTACTTGATTGTGTCTTTATGCTTATAAGCAAGTTAGAAATAAGTGTGTTTGATCAAATATTTTTACTTATAGACTCTTAATCTTTATAATAAGTTATTTTAAATATAGAATCATGTCTCTATTAGTAATTTTTACATTTAATGGTTATTTATGAGTTAATATTAGTCAATCATTTTTCGATTTATTTTGATTTATTATAGTAAATTGATGCCAGATACTTTTATGTATAAGTAAGAGTTAAATTACTTTTTTTCACTTATAATCTTACTTATAAGCAAACTAAAAATAAGTTGTTCCCAAACATACTCTATATGATAGATATATACTCTCTCACACGTAAATTAATGAAAAAAATAATATGTCATCAATTCCAAAAAAAAAAAGAATTATATTTAAAAATAAAATTTGTCCCACAAAAAAATTTACATTTATGTAATATTTTCATTATAATACTATATTCTCTCATATTTATCTTTCCAATCATTTTATCTTATCGATTTCATATTTCAAGATAGTGTAACTAATGGAGTTGGGACTCTTTGTAATTTATCTTCATCAATACCTAAATATAAAGATTTTAGCACTTTTATGGTAACTGATGTTGTGAATCTTATTGTCCTTCATATTTTTCAATTCACTGTCTTCCACCTTTTCGGATCATACTTTTTATTCTTATTAACATTCTATTTCATCAAAAACTAAACACTACATTAATGTTGCTTTATATAAATTCCATATCACACCATCATGGCACCGTTGTGATGCGCCAATTACTTTTGGTATTTTGGTAGAATAGTAGTGTAGCGATATCAAAGAAAGAGGATTAGAGGAAAGACAATGATAAGATTTGTTTACTGACTTCATGATTTACATATTATGAAATATTTTTTCCGCAAGTGTGGGAAAGAAAAAAAAAACACACAGAACAGCTTGTTACCACTTTACCCCCAAAATTGGAGAATTAATCAAGAAAGCTCAAACAAAAAATATATTAGGGGTTGAGTCTTGACACGTCTTCGCTTGGCCTTTATAGGGGCACATAAATTTTTAAAAAGAAAATTTCATTACCCTATCCATAACATATAAAAATCATTTTTGTTTCGGTATAATTATAAAAATTTTAGATTCTAGCAATAGAAATTATATTGGTATAGTCTATAATTTAAATCAAAACAAAAAGGTGAAAGGCATATCAGTCAAAATGGACAAAGAAGTAAATTGGTTTGATTGAACTACAAAAGATTGAGGGATGAAGGTGGTTATAAATCGTGGTCATATATGGTCATGGTGGAACGTGGCCTAACATGAATTTTGAGTAGTGGAACGTGGCCTAACATGAATTTTGAGTTCATGGAGGTTGTACTTATGATTGACCGTGAAATGTACACTGTTGGAAGTTTAGGAGAATATGAATGAGAATTGCTCTCTCATTAAAAATGTAGAGATGAGTTAAGTGAAACTTTTAAGTGAAGGGATTTTTGTCCTACGGAAGTTGGAAGGAGTTGGAAGTTGAAAGGAGTGATGCTCACCATTTATATAAGAAGACAAATGGGCTAGTCAAGTTGACTTGCTACACTATGACTCATGCGTAATCAACCCGACCTTTTGCTGAATTAATTCTTCCAGATTTTATTCATGAACCTAAGTTAATTCAGTGACGAAAGAGGTATTTTCTAATGATTTTCTCCTTTTTTTCCTACTTATATATAGAGGCTTATTCCAGTCAAAAGACACTCAACAAAAAACTTTCTTTCGGCCTTGTTTAGCCTGGGAAAATAGTAGTCCGCACATTCACATGTCTCGGATTTTTCTATTTTGTTAAGCCGTTTCGAATACTGTCTTTTAACCCAATTATCCCAACATACACTTATAATGGCAATTTTTATGTGGATCAATTTTGTGGAATTGTTAAGCTACCTAATAAGTAATTACAATGTCCATTGATTTTATTTTAGTTATTTCTTTGCTACTTCGTATCTTCTTTGTAAGAAAAAGTTGTTATAAATTTCTGTTCAAGTCTTTGATGAGTATCATTGTAGATGTAACTAACAAACTTGGATATCACATGCATGTATATATGTCAATTAGCGAGTGCAGGTGTAGGTTTACTTCTATCAAAGAATGTATAGAGCCCCATATCTAATTGCTCTAATTAAAGTCAATATTACATAAAAAATAGGCACCTCGAATTAGGTACTATAGAACCCTAATTTGATCGAAGTTTGACTATGAATTTATTGCTCCTAATCCCTGCAAGAAAAATCTCTCAAGAGTATGAAATTCAATCATTTGAAGACCCTTTGGTACTACTATTAGTAATGACGATGAATGATTGAAATGTATATTCTATGAAGAAAAATTGTGCAACTGATATCATGCAAATTCCCTCTATTTATATGTGACAGATTGACAGTTCTTGAATTAAAGATAAATCAAAAGTAGTCATCTTTATACCCATCTTTTTATGATAGAGTTCTCTTTCTTTTATACTTTATCTTAGAAAGTTGTCGGCCTTTATCGCAAGTTCATTGAATCTAGACCTATGAATATTTATGGCCCTCTTGTGCTTTTATTAGTATGATGACCCCCGAGATTTCAACATTAAATATTTTAACATTACTTGTCGCCCATATTAGATGACCTCTAATTTTCGACATTAATAATTTAGTTGAAAATTAAAATATCAAAAATCTCAAAAAAAAAAATGCATAGTTGGGGTTATCCCGTGAACTTTTGTAGCACCAAACCTTTTAACATGGCAAAATAGGGATTAACCAGCTAACTTTTTGACAATTTAGCAGGGCAAACTTTAGGAGCCAAAATTAACGAGGCAAAATAACAAATTGCCCATTAGGTTTTTCTCCGCTAATATTTGCGTAAAACACAATATATTGTTTCTCACCTCAAGCCTATGAGAGTATTCTATCGGGCTAAATGAGGATTCGCCTGTTAACTTTTTACCTCGCTAATATTAGTGTTAACAAGGTGTTTTTTTCTTTTTCCTTTTTTAGCAGGTAAAAGTAGGACATAAGTTGTTAATTTTTTTACCCATTAATTTTTTGCAACACGTGTACTAGCAAGGCATTTCATGATACAAACAGTTAGAATTTGGCCCGCTTTATCTTAAAACCTCAATAATTGATCATATAAATTATTGAGGCAAATTATCTTTTGACCTACTAAAATTTTGGCTCGCCAACTTCGAAGTTAATGGGCCAAGCATCTTCACGTGGTGGTGTTGACCTCTCGCCTTTTTTTGTCCATTGGGCCTTTTGTTGGACCATTAGACTCTGGATTTTGGGCCTTCGCAAATGTTTTGAGAATCTCAATAATCACACACACACACACACATCAATCATTCAATCACAAACGTTGATCTATAATTTGTAAAAAAATTCTTACTTTTTCTCTCTAGTGAATTAAGATGATTTTCAACGAGAGATTTTTGTCGTAAGGCGATTTTCAAGGAGAGATTTCACCGTGAGGTGATTTTCGGTGAGGGCCTTTGTTACCACATTTAAACTGTACTTCATTGTGTTCTAGAGTTCTTCAACAAGTTCTTTATTTTTTTTCCTCATTTGATCTTCATGGATTTAGGTAACTCATCTGAATATGTTTATTCTCCTACTTTTGAAATTCTTATTATTGAACCCATTATTACCATTCATCCAACTCGGGCCTTTTGGCCCACTTTTGGGCTCCAAACCCAAGGTTAGAGGCCAATTTAGAGGAGGAGGAACATGTGATCCAATCTTCCATCCCCAGGCCCAATGGCTCAGCTATCGATCATGTGATTGAGGCTCAATATCATAGTACTGCTCATGTTGTTGCAGAGACAACTAGGGTTTAAATCCTTAGCCATTACAATTATGATGCTTATAAGAATGTCTACATAATTCATCCTGAGACAAAACTTCAGAAGTACGATGTTCGCCATTATAATTATCCCCCATATTCACCTAGGCTTGCCATTTCGGCTGATAGAGCATGTAATACTGGTATCGATTTATGTATTTTCTATGATTTCATGGAGGTAGGGCTTAGGTTTTCCCTTCATGAATTTATTCCTAGATTACTCAAGAGCTATCGCATTCACCTTGGCCAAGCAACTCCCAATGGGTGGTGAGTCATCTACGACTTTCTTCTTCAATGTGTCCAGATAGATAAAACCCCCCATGTCTGTGTCTTTCGTTATATGTTCCAGATGAGACAAACTAGTTCCAATAACATCGGTTGGGTGTACTTTCAACATCGCCCATTAATTTTAAATAATTATGATGCCACAACCCTAAAAGAGTAGGTAGCAAGTTGGAAGACCAAGTTTTATTATTCTCACTTATAATGGGGTAATTGGAATGAGCTCATATCTTTTAAGTGGAATATACTTTTTGCGATAAAGTCACATATAAGGTGTTGCATGCCGAAAAGGAGGTAGCAAAGGAGTTTGCGGCTAATGTGGCCGATAAAGATAATATCTAGGAGCTTCTCCTCGAAAAGAACCTCATCGAATTGGGTCTCAACCTACTAAAGGGTCAAGTACTTACTTGATCTTTACTTAATAAATTTTCTTTCTTTATATCTTATTGGATTTAGGTCTGGACTCTAGGGTGTACTATGCATTTGTCCTTGAAGAAAGTGGAGAGTTGAAAGGTCACCAATAAAAGACACATGGGCAAAGGGTCTGCCCCCACTTCTGAGAAGCAAAGTGGTTTGATTCTTGTCTTCGAGTCAATCAATGTGGATGTTGGAGACGCTCCCTCCCACACCTTAGCACCAACTTTAGCTCCTCGTCTTCTGCCTCATGCAAAGAAGCAAAAAAGTTGGGCAACTAGGCCAGAAGGGAGGTTCCTATTTTCAGTAATCCACAAGATCTGCAACTGGGCTCAGAGGGGGGTCAATAAAGTTTTTCAAAATCGCTTTTAAACATAAAACAAGTTTTATGTTGTGAAACAAAAATTAACAACCCTTTTAATTATTTTTTGTATGAAAATTAGCTAAGAACTTTAGCATACATAGTAAAACAATCAACATGGACAATAGAGAGATATATGCAGACAGTAAAATACAAATGTAGAAAGTAAAGAGATAAGAGATAAGAATTTATAGCGGTTTGGCAATCCCTACTCCACTCTTCTTCTTTACGCTTAGAGGAATCAACTAGCAATGTCAACATAAAACTATAAGTTTTAGTCTAGCAGATAAGGGCTTGAAACCAACTCTTTTAGTCCAACAGACATAAATTTCAACTCAACAACTGAGTCACACAGACAAGGTCTTTAAACTTATTTTTTAGTCTAATAGATCGGGATTTCAACCCACCAACTGAAGTTGATAAATATGTATTTTTGCTGATCATTTGTGTTTGCTCTTTAAATGAGTAAATTGACCAGCACTAGTTCAAGCTTTGAAACTCCTTGAGTAGATGTCTTATGTACAACCTCTAAATTCAAAAGATAAACTCCATTAACCAAGTAGATGAATTTCATTCACTTTTTGTTGGTTTTTGACTTCTTAAATTGAATCTCTTTAGTTCAAGCTTATTGTCAACATTCATGTTTTTGACTGAATTGTTGAATTTGTTCTAGTCATGCATGATTTCTTCTTTTTCAGTCAAGTTTTCTTCTCGACGAAATGTTCTCATCTTATCTGCTGAGTGATCTTACTCAACAGGCAGATAATATGAACATTTGGAAATCAAGGATAGTTACTCAAACAAATTTCCTTTAGAGGATTAGGTTTGAATCATTGTTTCATGAGATTGTTCATGAAAATAATTGTAATCACTTGAAACTGAGTTTTAACACTTCCTTAAATACTTTCGAGAAAGTATCGGTTGCCTATCCTTTTTCAACCCATTGGATGTTCAACTTTTATCTCCAAGGTATCTTCTTATAAAAGCTTGAGATCTGTATGATCATTTTCCTTTGACTTGCCAGCTATTCTTTAAATGAATGATTTAAATGTCCTTTTTAGTTTATTATGCATTCCATGCACGTGAAGAGTAGCTTTCGGCTGAGAATCTGAAGGAAGCATTCTGTTATGTGTTACATTCTATTTGGATGAATGGAGAACATAATTGAGTATGAGATCATATGCATAAATGGTTTAACGTTGATCTTGATTTTGATCCTCTAATCAAATGGTTCCGTTCTTGATGCAGATCTTGACTTTATAGCTTATTGACGTTTGTATCTTTGAGCTCTTTTGAAGTACTTCGGTGAACTTCTGCCAAGCCTAATGATTTGAATCTACCTAACAAGTTAGATTCTTTTTAATGTTAGCTTTCTACTAAATTCTTCTTACATATAAGATTTTGCTAACTTAAATCTATTTGTTAAATCCACTAACATGTTGGATTCTGTCAAAGTTCTTTTACTTTTTGATCAACAAGAACTATATTACATTATGACATTTGCACATTGTCGATTCTTGATATTTTAATCTTATTTATCATGCAATTAACCAAATTAATAAGTATATTTTAAGGAGAGAGAAACTAACAGATTTTATTATATTGGGAAATGGTATTATTTGTTCTTGATTATTTGGAAATTAGATCATAATTACATTTGATTAATACCATCAATATTGAATTTTTGATTAAACAATTACAATAAATAATACTTACGTAAAACATAATTAAATAATCACTTAATTATTATAATTTAAACAATCATAACTTTTATTTATTATACTCAAATTTATCTTAATTAAAATAATCTTAACGTACTTATTCAATCACAATTTAATTTGCGTTAATCAAATTTGTTAGGTCTTAAAAATAAAATATTAAAAGGGGGTTGTATATGATTTTTTAAAATTTTAGCTTTGCTTGAAATACTTCTCGTTGAAAAACGATTTCTCCTGCCTAAGCAAAGTGTAAAGAAAAGTATATTTAGTAATTCATTCTGAAAGCAGCGAAATAAAAAACCTCTTACAGCATAAAGTGCTAAGCAAACAAACTATATAAGCAAGCAGACAATGAAGTAAACATGAGAGTAAAGAGACAAGAATTTTTATAGAGATTCAAATATACCTACTCCACTCTTCTTATATGAAATGCTCATACAAATTAAAGTATGTAGGAATATTTAGTCCAATTTTATACTTGTTCCCTTAGACCTTTGCAAAATTCACTAAGAATTGCTTCACTAAGAATTGCTAGGAGACGTAGAAATCTTGTTCGTTCGTTTTAAACAAGACTCTTTCTTTAGTAGATAGCAAGTAGTTTGTTCAAGTTTAGTAGAATTATGTGTTTTGTAGTTTGTTCAAGTTTAGTAGAATTATGTGTTTTGTTGAAAACTTAGAGTGTCAAAATGTCAAAACGTTTTTTTGGTTATTCACTAATTATAAATAAAATTTATGAATGATATTTATAACTCCTAGCAAAAATATAATCTTTGTTAATTGAAAATTGTTGGATACTTGTACTTTCTAATCATTGTAGAGTTGTACTTTTAGAGCAGTTAAAAAATTATTTTTATTGGCCGTTATATTGTCCGTCAATGATTATCGAAAAAGTAACAATTGTCTTTACCAAACTTTCAAAATTAATTTTTTTGACTTTTCAAAAGTAGACTATGTCAGCAATGATTTCTCTAAGTTTTGTTGGATGAGGTTCTTTACTTAAGGAAATTTTGCTCAAGTAATTAACTAGGTAACTCACTCAACGTGAGTTACTAGATTGAATTTTGTTTAAAAAGTCCCTTACCAAAGACATGAGCTATATTTAAGTCTGCTGATTCTGAAATATCTGCTTAAGTAAGAACATGTTGAAATGAGCTATGTTTAATCAATAATTGATTTATCTGTTCTTAGGTAGAACCATTCAGCGTGAGTTAGTCTTGCTTACAGGTACTTAAAGTCTGACACTCCTTACTTGCTGATGCATAATCTTACCCATGATAAAAGTCTATTGAATAACCTTTGTTTGACTCCATCCTTATTTAAAACTACTTTCCAAAAATTCATAAAATAAGTTGAATTTCATTCTAATTTTTTTTACAACATTTTAAGGATTATATTTCCTCATCAATTCAATATATTCTAAGTATGAATAATTTTAACAAATTTAAATAAATAAGAATTGACTCAAAATTTATCATAATAAAAATAAATTAAATTAAATTAAATTAAAAATCACAAATTTACCCGTACTGTGCACGAATCCTTATTCCAAAATAAAATGAAACTTGTATTTAATCAAATGAAACCAAAAGTTCTTATTCCAAGATCTTTTTATGATTAAGCGGAGTAATTTGTTAACTTGTAACTCCATTGTCGATCATCTTAATTTTGCTTATTTATAGGTGAAGTAAATCAAAATGGTTTTCGTACCACAATCTGTAACAAAAATCGTAACATGAATTTAATGATGAAAATTAAGAATTGCAATAAAAAAAAATTATTGCGATAACAGAAACTTGGATTAAATATATAGCATCCAAAGCTTATGGGAATGGTTAATTATCAATACACTAGACCAATTATTGAATATAAGCAAATTCCTTTATAATAACTGAATATTGCATTTACGAAATAATGCAAAATATAAATTTAGAAATCGTTCATTGGCCATACACCACAAATAATATATCAACTTCAGGCAAAAATAACAAAATTAAAATTACATATATTCAGCATAATTTAAATTGGGAGATAAAAAAAATTAAAAAGGAAACCTATTTTTTATCTTCTCATTTAATTTCTCTCGAAGTACATTTTGTTGACAGTAGACATGGCGGTATGGAACACTCTCACAAAGTTGAATAAATTTTTCATAGACTCCAAATCCTTGAAATGATCCCAAATGCGGTACTGTATAAGAATAAGGAAATGAGGATAAAAATACAAAAAAAATGAACAGAAGTGAGAGGAAAGAAAATTCTTTAAGAAACAATATGATGGTTTTATCAAGTAACATATTCACGTATAAATGGACATGTTTATAGATTCTAAACTGATACCATCTTGTCAAGTTTGCACAACTACACTGCCATTTGCATCATAGTACCGTTAGCTTAAAGTTATGAAATTCTACATTTTGACAAAATAATTTACAAAGTTATAATCTAAAATTTCATAATTTAAAGTTAAAAT